>OZ023263.1:84741545-85341545 GCA_964006375.1 Tillus elongatus | reverse complement strand
CAACAACACACCACGAGGGATTGCAGCCTAAATACTATCGTCCTGTGGGTGTCAACAAGGAGGAGAGAGGCGACTGGTTAATTCTGGACTTGAAGGTTTGGAGGTTCGGAGGAGAACGAAAAAAACATGTGCCGGCAAGGAATTCCACAACTTGGAAGTTCTCGGGATAAAAGAGCGGGCATAACTAGATGTTCTATGTCTGGTGACCTGGACAGTAAAAGGGTGCATTCGCTCTGTTCCCCTGGTAGATCTGTTGCGGGCAGCAGGTGGAGGAACTATGAAAGAAATATCCTCTGAGCAGTGCTCGTGCAGATAACTATAAAAGAGAGAGAGAGAGAGAGAGAGAGAGAGAGAGAGAGAGAGAGAGAGAGAGAGGGAGGTCACTAACGGCACGTCAGTGGGCAAGGCATGGCAGCCTTTGGGTGAGGGTAGGGTCACCGATGAGACGTATAGCTCTATTCTGAATGGAGTCCAGGATAGCGAGTGTAGAAGCGGCAGCATCACCCCAGATGTGGAAACAGTATTCGAGGTTTGGCCTTATTTGTGAAGTATATAAGGCATAGAGATTAGCTGGTGAAAAGTATTTGCGAGCCCGGAAGAGGAAACCTAATTTCTTAGCAGCCGCTTCTGCAATTGATGTGACATGTTGGGGTCAATTGAGATTTCGATCCACAGAAATTCCAACAAGTGAAAAGGACTCATTACTTTAAAAAACAAGTGAAAAGGACTCATTACTTTAAAAAACTTGGTTGTTCATTGTGATGGATCTTGGTCTGGTGTATCTCTTATGAGAAAGAAAGCAAGACTGAGATTATGGAATAAATAAATCCAGTATCGCAATTACTCAGCATATTGATAAAAATTCCAAAACACGTCAAATTAGATTAAAAAATGACATCCGGCAACGTGAAAACCTCACCTATACATTCAACCTCCTTCGAGTGACAGTTGTTAAATAGGAGGTAGGCGCTTGGGATACCTTATTTGAAAGATATCTTCATTTTATATTCAAAAGTGCTATGGTTTTAAAATTTATTGCAAGAATTGATAGTATAAAAAAAGAAATTGACCTGACTGACGTTTGACTAATTTCGCTACAACACACTAAGGCATCAATAACCTATTCGCATTTCATTTTTAATAATGAGAAAAATAAAAACACATCAATCGTAATGTATAGTATGTTCAAGATGTCTTGAACGTCTTGGCAGCATCCTAATCGTAAATAAAAATGCCTTCTTACGTTAATCAAGATCTGAGGCGTGACCCACCTAATCACACTCGTTATTCTTCTTATTATCAAATGAATCGCGTGATATAGTTTTGTATACCATACTTTTCACATATCCTCATCAGAAGTCTAATAGCGTAAGATCGGGAGATCGTGCTGGCCATTCTAACGATCCTCGCCTTTCTATCCACTGATTTGGAAACATTCAGTTGAGGTACCGCCGGACATCGATTGGCTAATGTGGCGGTGCTCCATCCTACTGTGCTGGAACCATATCACATTCGCTGGAACTTGTGAGTTTGATCGATGAGGATATGTTTTCAAACGTTGACACGAAATTATTTTGAAACAGTGCTAAATAATTACCTCCATTTAAATTGCCATTAATGAAAAAGACACAATTGACATGGTTTACAACCATTCTTGTCTAAACATTAACCTTTTCAGGGTATTGCGTACGTTCTTTTGTCATCCAGTTTTTCTCTATACCAGTAGCGAAACTTTTGATGATTAGCATGGTCGTGAAGTTTAAAACTTCACTGAAAAACAAAACATGTTCTAGTTGGATAACATTGTTATCTAACATTTCCATCATTTCTTCACAAAAATACGTTCTTGTATTAAAATCGTCTTCGGTGAGCTCCTGAGTTTGTATCAATTAATAGCGATACATTTTATTTTCTTTTAACCTTCGAATAATCGATGAATGACTAACATCCAATGTTGTGGTTGAATGTCGATTCGAAGTATGTTGGTTTTCCTCAAACTCAAGCATTACACCTAATTTGGTATCATTTCGCAGTGTACTAGAAGGTTTGTTTTTGTATCTGCCTTACATGTCCAAGTACGCGAAATTAATTTTCAATTTTACTAATTGTCCCTTGGAATAGGCTCTCTACAGGGGTGCGAGGAAAGGTACCAAAGCGCGGACACAAAGGCACCCGGTGATTAAAATGGGAGACGTAACCATAAGGCCAGAAGCCAAAATAAAATATCTTGGAGTGATGCTCGACTCAGGTCTACTTTGGGTGGAGCATACCAAATACGTAACGGGAAATATAGCGGGGGCGGCGCATAGGGTACGAGCGGTAGCGGGAAAGACGTGGGGGCGGATCCAAAGACCCTTAGGGTCATATATGAGGAAGTAGTGAAACCAGCTCTCCTGTACGGCGCCGAAATCTGGGGTGAACGAGCGAGGGATTCTAGGGTTACTAGAAAACTTCAGTCGGCCCAAAGAGCATTTCTGTTGGGGATAACGAAGGCCTACAGAACGACTTTCAACTCAGCACTGGCGGTGCTGGCGGGGTGCCCACATTTGTGGCTGGAAGTAGGGGAGCGGCATATAAGATGGGAACACTCGAAGGCGGCAAATTTTGAGGGAAAACTGTGTACGGAGAAGGATCGCACCCGGCGGAGCAGAGGTAAACCTGGGCGATAATAGAAGGAGCGGAAAAGACAGCAGGGCGGTGGATATACACAGAGCCGGAGTCGCGGTTGGAATAGGCTTGGTGGCCTATGAAAACAATATGGTGGTCGAAAGCAAAGGGCTAAAGCTCCAGGACGGGTACTCGGTGCACATGGCGGAATTGTTCGCGGTGGGTACGGCAGTGGAAAAGGCCACCACTCTACTGGGTGGAACCGTCAACATCGTTTCCGATAGCAGAGTTGCCCTGGACATGCTTACCAGGAGGAAAGGGGGAACGGCCGACAGAATCAACAGGAAGATGCAAGAGGTGGAGCGCGCGGGAACAAAAATAAATCTGTGGTGGGGCAGCGACCAGTTATAAGGCATCGCAAAGGCCGATGCGAGAGCAAAAACCATCTAGGTCACGAGAGGGTAGAGGCTCCGGTAACGAGTAGAATGCTCAAAATAAGTGCCAAGGAGAACACTGAAGTAGTGGCAGAAGCACTGGGACGATGAGACAAAGGGTAGGACTACTTATCGATACATAGAGAGCGTGGGTGTGGTCCTCAAGTGCTGGAGTCACAGGGCGGTGAGCTTGCTGACTGGCCACGGGCCCTTCAAGGGCCAGTTTAGTAGGTTTAACCTAAGGCCTGGAACGGGAGAACGTGTGTGCGGAAACGGAGAGCAGGAGACAGCAAGACATGTGCTGGAAGACTGCCAGATGGAAAATCGTAGGGCGGCAAGAGAACACTTTGCGAGAAACCAGAACTAGGTTGAGGGTTCCTACCCGTTCAAGTTAACTAGGTCCACCAAGAACGAGGAAATCAGGAAGTTCAATGAATGGGCCGCAGAAATAGAGCTGGAAGAGGAAACGCGAAGTGCGATTGAGACAAACCGCAGAGAGAGAGAGAGAGAGAAAGAGAGAGGGCGCCGGATAGAGAGATGGGTGAAATTTCGAGAAAAGCGAGCGCGGAGTGAATGGCCGTATGAATGTGAGAGGTTGTAGGGGTTCCTTTGAGGGTGGCTTCGACCTGACAGTGTAGGAGGATACCATAGCCTAAAGTCTTCGGACGGGAATGCAGGGGCTTCGGCCCCAAAATCGTAAACTGTCCCTTGGGATATGGGCGGCAAATCGGGAATTTTTTCTTGTAATAGGCAAGCTACTTCGATCTGTGCTCATGTTTTATCTCCGTAACCAAACACCTGTAGATGCTACTGTTATGCGGTTACAATCACACAGAAAGTCGCTAAGGCGTTTGAAACAAAACGAACATTGCTAACTATGAAGTATGTTAATAACTTTTCGTCTTCTTTTTATTCGATACTGTCCAAAAAGAAACTGAATTGGTTTTTGTTGCTTTCTAATTATCAAGAATGAAACGTGGTTAGTTACTAATTTTAGTGTATTGTAGCGAAGACGAACAATCAGACGATTTTCTATATTTTTACTGTTAATTTTTGCCACTAATCTTAAAGCCGTAGCATTTTTGAATAGAGAATGAAGATATCTTTCGAACGAGGTACTTATGACTTCTTATTTAAAGATTTCTTGGTTGAAACTGTCCCTCGAAAGGGGTTGAATGTAGGCAGGGTTGGCAAAAAACATGTTTTTTTTTTAAATTTTATACAGAACAAACTGTTTTTTTATTATTACTTAAAACTGTTTTTTTTAACGCGTTTTTTATACATGGAATAAAAAAATGTGTTAAAACAAAAAAAACTAAGAATAAAAACGAAACGTCATTTGAACTTGGGCATATGCGCTATTAAGTTTACCAAGCGACAATGGTAAAATAAAGAAGAAGACTTATTCTCAGTGCCGGTGCTCTATTTGCCTTCTCCGGTGTTGAGGTTAGGTAGTTAGGTACATAAGTACACTTGGCGAACCCAAATCACCACAACACATATTTCAGAGACCTTACGATCGTTTCGTTGACCATGTCAACATCTTTAGAGGAAGAAAAATTCTAAAATTAAACTACTAGCTGCAGTATGTTTATATCGCGTCTAGGTAAACGAACTAGTCCAAAGTAAAATTGTCGTCGAAGACCCATCGTTTGTTTATTGTGTAGTTATTGTCCCTACACACACTGGGATCACCTGATATCTTAACTTATGGATGTTCAGCACACATCATGAACCTACTTGCCCATGACATCGAGATTCCTAATATAAAAAGTCATGTCACAAATATGAAATATTTTCGAAATACTCACTTTGCTGCCGCTAAATATAAGCAAGCTGGTGGTAAAGCCTTAGTATTGCCCCTGGATGCCAGATGGAACACCCTGGCTGACTGTCTCGAATTGTATCTCAAAAACTGGCCTATACTGTCAAAAGTATGTACTGAGAATAGGTTATCATATTATTAAGAATGAAGTTAGTGAACGATATGAATTTAAACATTAATGCTAGTGATTATCTTGAAAAGTTAAAGTTAATTTCTGTGGCATTAGACAAGGTACAAAGAAACGATTGTACTATTGGTGAAGCAACTGAAATTTGGCTCTCTAATTCAGGACTTTCATGCTTATTCTACAGCTGATATAACCTCAGTTGGAAAACGTTTTTAAATAGCAACGTCTCCTAGTCATTTTCTTGCCAATGTATTAGATCACCGTTTTTGTGGAAGAAAATTAACCAACAAACAAACTGATGAAGCTATGGAATATGCAAATACTTTTCATCCTAATATTGTGGCAATAATAATGTCATTTCAAGCAAGAGTAGAACCCTTTAAGAAGTACCTTTTTTCCCCAGATGCTATTAAAAATGTAAAACCCATCACCTGGTGGCTGTCTATAGAAAGGAAAATAAGTGAAGATATGCTTGATGTAACAAAACAGCTTCATACAACAGTTGCTTCAACTGCGGGAATCAAAAGGCTTTTCTCGTCATTTGGGCTTGTACACAGCAAGCTTAGAAATCAGTTGGGTGTAGAGAAGTCAGCAAAGTTAGTAACATTGTTTACTTGTTTGAATTAAACGAATTCATATTCTAAATAAATAGGTTTTTTCTCTTTCCTCTGTCTTGAATACTTCGTTTTGTTTGAAGAAAAAAATTTATTTTTGGTTGTGTTTTTACTGCGTTTGGTTACTTTGTTTTGAAAATGAATTTTATCAATGATTTTTAGTATTTAGTGAATTTTCATTAGGAAAATTCACTAATAGAGACGTATCGATGGTGAGACTTTCGGAAAGTTTCTTCAAATGAGCGCGAATTAGGGCCACTGGAACCCATTTCCAAGGTCAGTTATATATATATATATATATATATATATATATATATATATATATATATATATATATATATATATATATATATATATATATACATATAAAAATTGAAATGGACCTTGGTTTCGGGTTCTAGGGGCCCAAATTTGCGGTCATTTGAAAAACATTTTGCAGTCTCATCATCGATACCTCTCTATTAGCAAATTTTTTAAAATAAATATTCGCTCTTATGTTGTATGTTACATGTTACACATACACAAAGATATTGGATTTGTTTTTGTTTGTTAATACACAATTATAGTATTAACTTTTTCAATTTATTTTATTTAAGTTACTATCAATAATGCTCAAACTCAAATAAAATGCCTTGCTCATTGCTTCTTGTGTTAATTTAGTGGTGTATTTACCATATTTTTTTAATTAAATTAAAGCAATTTATTGAAAAGAAAGTTATTTATTAAAAATTTATTATTTCTAGAAAACTAAAAAACTCATGCGAAAAAAACAGTTATTTAAAACAAACCGTTTTAAAACATGTGTTTAAATTCATTGATTGTTGTTGCCCTTACTTGTCCATCTGCATACAGACTTGGAGAATACTTCTCTGGCTTCACTGTTGGTTTTTAGTGGTGAAGGACATTTTTATAATGACAAACGTAAACTAGACTTTTTTGAAGCTTTAGAAGTCAAAAGGCACACACATGACAATAACTACCTTGTTTTAAACGAGCAAACTGATTTAATGAATGCCCCTTTCTTGGATATTCTTCTTTCTAATTAAATATGTCAAAGAAAATAAATTTAACTATTATTTCAAAAAAGTTGTAAGTAATAAAATAATGAGTTGATGTATGATATTTTCGTTGTATAGAGACTACTTTTATACTGTTATTGTTTAGTTATTTTATTATTGTAACTGTTATCATAGTTATTATAGGCTAGTTCTAGTTTTTATGTTAAATATTGACATACATCACATAGACATTTTGAAAACCTCATCTGTCATCTGTGTTTCATTTTATTTTCAATTTGATAAAATTTTTTGATCAAAACATCATATCATAACATAGCAACAGATATTTATTTGTAGTTGTCATGATTTCGTACTAATTCAATTTTAATCTGTCTGAAAATGCTGTCAAGCAGCGAAACTATAGTCACAGAAGCATTGAAGAACATCCTAGAACTTCCAGAATTCGAAGGGCCACTTGCTCCAGTTAGCTCACGCGCTGGCTACGTCCTTCACCACTAAAAACCAACAGTGAAGCCAGAGAAGTATTCTCCAAGTCTGTATGCAACATGTGTTTAAAACTGTTTAAAAATATGTTTTAAACACTAGGCATTGTTTTAAACATGTTTAAAAACAGGTGTTTAAAACAAATGTTTTAAAACATGCCAACCCTGAATGTAGGGGTAAGTTTTCATCATATTTGTATTTAAAATTGACGTGATTTGGTTTCTTTATAAATATGCACAACAATTGAGATACTGAATTTATTCCATTTGGCTATAAGCAAATTTGACGCCTTTCGTCAAAAGACATATTTGGTAATAAAAACATTAAACTAAAATTCGCTACCATAATGCACATGCTGCGTTCAGACTTTTGTTTACGGACCAAATAGGCTACGCCTACTGACGTGTGACTGTTAAGAGACGGATGTGAGTCACAGAGAAAACTTTCTATGTTAAATATATGTACCTACTTAATGTAAGTCCGTGATGTTATTATGTAGAAACCCATGTCTCATATTATAATACATATTGTGATCGTATTGTCTTCATCGGTAGATACATTTATACAGTGTGGAACAGCCAAATGGAATAAATTCGATAACGGATAAATGAGGGCGTGTTGGGAAAAACGCTTGGACACGTCGATTTGTATTTTTAACTGCGCATCTTTTTCAAGAAAAAAAAATTATATAGGGTGCGTCATGTGACAGTGGCCAATACCAACTTTCTTATTTTAAATACAAGCCCCTGTATATTATTAATTTTTTGGATTCTTCAGAAAATTCTAGACATAATTCATGTACAATGTTCTATACCTATCTTCAACTGTTTCGGAAATATTAAGTATTTTCAGATTTATTACAAAAATTAACATTAAAAATAGAAAATTATTTTATTTCACAAATTCGCTACATTGCATTCAATACTTATTTCCCATTCAGCTCTTGATAATGAGAAAGTAAACAAAAACCATTCCTGCGTTTCTTTTTACTGATATGAAATGAAACAAAAACAAAAACAGTTTTCTTTCTGTTCGTATAAAACTCGTAGCCTTAGCAACTTGTTGTCTGCCTGCATGACAGTAGTGATTAGTGTCAGTGCTATTGTCGTTTGAATTTCGTTAACTGTACGTAATAATATCAGAAAAATGGTTCATTTAACAGAAATGCACAAAATAACCATTCTACAAATGATTGGTTATGGAGATAACACACGGACACAGATGGAAGTGTCTCGCTTATTTCACGAAAAATTTCCAAATTTGCCGCCTGTATCCCAAGGAACAATTAGCAAAATAGAAAAGCAGTTTCGCGAGCTTGGTCATGTGAGACAGATAAAAAAAGTAGCTGCCAATGCAGTAAGTGATGATACGAAATTGGATATTACGCTTGAGTTTCAAGAAAACCCACATACTTCTGGTCGACAAGCAGCCCAACTATTCAACGTTAGCCACACAGCAATTTTTCGAACATTAAAGGAAAGTAAAATGCATCCCTATAAAATGATACCAACTCAGGAGCTCATGGAGGACGATTTCGATAGGAGAACGTATTTTTGTGAACAAATGATGGCAATGTTAGATAACAATGTGATCCAATTAGAAGATGTTTTGTTTTCTGATGAGAGCACATTTACACTTCACGGTCATGTTAATCGTCAAAATTGCCGCTATTGGTCTAATGAGAATCCTCATTGGATGAGAGAGGAACATACGCAATATCCTGAAAAAGTTAATGTTTGGGCAGGAATTGTTGGAAATCATATCGTAGGTCCCTTTTTCATTGATGGCAACTTGAATGGGGATAAATATTTAGAACTGCTCCAAAATAATGTCGTGCCAACTTTGACAAACTTATATCCAGATCCAGCAAACCCACAAGTTCCTGCCAATAAAATATGGTTTCAGCAAGATGGAGCACCGCCCCATTACCAAATCAATGTCCGGCAGTACCTGAACCAAATTTTTCCAAATCGGTGGATAGGGAGGCGCGGATCGATAGAATGGCCAGCACGATCTCCTGATCTGTCGCTATTAGACTACTTTTTGTGGGGATATGTCAAAAGTATTGTATACAAAACTAAGCCCCTCAACTTAGATGACTTAAAAAGACGAATCACGCTTGCGATTAGATCAGTCACGCCTGAGATGTTGAGTAATGTTAGAAGACATTTCTATACCAGATTAGCATGTTGCCAAGATGTTCGTGGCGAGCATTTTGAACATTTACTACATTGACATTAATTTTTTTTTGTTTTTTTAAATTATTAAGAAATAATCAGTATTTCTTATTACAATTTGTGAAATAAAATAATTTTCTATTTTTAATGTTAATTTTTGTAATAAATCTGAAAATACTTAATATTTCCGAAACAGTTGAAGATAGGTATAGGACATTGTACATGAATTATGTCTAGAATTTTCTGAAGAATCCAAAAAATTAATAATATACAGGGGCTTGTATTTAAAATAAGAAAGTTGGTATTGGCCACTGTCACATGACGCACCCTATATAATTTTTTTTTCTTGAAAAAGATGCGCAGTTAAAAATACAAAGCGACGTGTCCAAGCGTTTTTCCCAACACGTCCTCATTTATCCGTTATCGAATTTATTCCATTTGGCTGTTCCACACTGTATATATTTTTAATTCATTACATATCTAAACGTTATCAAACATTAATGCTGATTAAAATACATGACCACAGGTGCGACGAGACAAATCAATTACACATTATAATGTTTAAATGAAAATTATTCTCAACTACCAGCGAATTTTACTTGCGTAATAAATTAAGCGGTCTTGCCAATGTTAGATTTTTGCTTCCTTTATTTTATTTTATTAGATTTCTCGTTAAACGTCTTTTACACGTATATGCAAGTATATAACGTAATTTTTTACCATAACTTTAAAAGTGGACAAGGTCGCCAAATTAAAAATATATTTTTAACAACCCAAACAAAAAAACACACATTGGTGCTGTATCCGGATCGCCAATCTGTATTGCAGTCAGACTGCAACAACACTCATTGGTTAATTATTTAGTCTAATATCTAAACTCAGAAAAGGATGGGTCAATTTTCATAAAATTTGATAGATACCTTATTTTAATAAGCGCGGCTGGGTTAAGTTCGATAGCGAGGAAAAGCATTTTCGCTTTCGTTCGGAAAATTTGGAATTCGAAAATAACAAATCTGTCAACCAATTTTCATACGCTGGTTTTTATTATGAAACGTATACTTTATACCAACACTTATATCTCTAAATTATAAGAAAACAAATATAAGCATTTGATGACAAAGTAATTGGGCAGCTCTAGAGGTCAAAGGGCAAAATATTTGTAAGGCAAACAAAATATATTAAACATTACACACGAAGGTTCACTTTTCTTGGCACAAAAGGTCAATAACTACGAGAAAAAACCTTTCACTTTTCTTGTGAAAAATGTGAATGTGACGATTTGAAGGGCCAAAGTTAGTGATTTTTAAACAAAGATCCTGGAGCAGGTGCGTTTAGTGAGTGACAAATGAAATGTCCTTAACCAGGTCCTAGATTTGTTTCAACTGCTCCTCTCCATCATTTGATTCAAATAATGGATTTGAAATAGACCTACTTAACCGAAGACGGTAGAAAATTCACATACGACCTTATGTGATTGTGGTCGGGAAATTATCTAGCATTATACTCCAGTTCACATATTCTTCGTGTCCCACTGGTATATCAGCAAATAGTCGTCTTTTAACGCAGGTACTAATCCCCAACCCAAATCCCCGGGTTTTCCATACAAGGGGTACCCAAAATAAACCGAACTGATGCTTTGGTGGGCAGAGTTGTGTTAGTACCGCGTTGTGTCACTAGGAGCGTATGGAGCTACCATTACAAAGTCAGTAAGCCCAGCGTCGTCGCTATAGAAGGTTTCGTTCGGCTTGTGTGAATTTTTTAGTGACAGTTGTTTTGTGTCCTCGTTCCTTTTGCAATAGCTGATTCCCGTGAACACCGCGCGGCCGTAAAGTTTTGCTTCTTGCTCGGAAAAACTGAAAATGTAGAAAAAATATGCGAAATCATCCTAGAAGATCGAGGACTCTCTCAGGGGTGCAACTAAATTCATCTGTTGCATTTACCGGTCACCTTCTGACAACAACTTTGTCCAGCTCTTTGACTACCTTTCTGAAAAAACCGACCATCTGATTTCTGAATACCTTTCCTCCGAGGTCACTATTCTTGGTGGCTTCAATGTCCATAATCAGGAATGGCTAGGATCTTCAAAAACCGATCCACATGGAAGAGCAGCGGAGACCTTTGCAGTCAGCAATTCTTTAGCCAATATGGTTCAGCAACCTAATTACTTTCCTCGCATCCCAACACACAGCTCAAATCCCTTGGATCTCCTTCTTACTACGAATCCTGACTGCTATAAGATATCAGTCACCGCCCCCCTGGATCGCTCAGACCACGGCATGGTCACTGCTTCCTGCGCAATGCAACCCGAGGTCACACAGTCATCACACACACGTATTGTTTGGCACTACAACTCCGCGAACTGGTTCGAAATGCGAGATTACTTTTCCTAATTTCCATGGCCGTCTGTATGCTTCTCTCATCCTGACCCCTCTGATATCTCACAAAACGTCACCGAAATTATCCAAGCTGGCATGGAATTATTTATTCCACGTACACAGAAAACCTCTGAAGCCACTCAATAGCCCTGGTTCTCTAAATCCTGTGACAAAGCCAGACTTGAAAAGGTCAAAACTCACAAAAAGTTTCTACACAATCCCAGTCAAGAAAACCGTCAAGCATTTAACGACGCAAGAAACCGCTATGTCCGCATTCTTTCTGAGGCAAAAAAACTCGTTTAATAACCACATCAAAAACAAAGTCCTCTTAAGCTCCAACAGCGGCAAACCCTTCTAGACTCTTGCTAAATCTATTGGGAATAATTTCTGCAAAAGCACGTTCCCACCTCTTGTCTCAGGGGATGAAATTGTTGCTACCGCCCTGGGCAAGGCTGAACTTTTTGCCTCGTTGTTCGCCGGCAATTCTACTCTCAACCCACCTCCAAATGTTCAACCACCAACAGTCCCCAATGTCGCGCAGAAAAAGACGGATATCGTTTTCAAAACTAAAAAGGTACGAAAGATGCTCTCTTTTCTTAATACCAGGAAAGCCTCTGGCCTTGACGAGATTCCAGCAATTGTTCTCAGAAAATGCGCACCAGAACTTGCTCCTGTCCTGACTCGTCTGTTTCAGACATCTTACAATAGAGGCATATTTCCTAGTAACTGGAAAACTGCTCGAGTACAACACGTCCCCAATAAAGGATCGAAAGCGCTTCCTAGCAACTACAGGCCTATTTCTCTCCTTTCAGTCATCTCCAAAGTGATGAAAAAGTATATAAACACCGAATTACTAAAATTTCTTGAAAAACACAGTCTAATCCACGACAGGCAGTATGTATTCCGTCAGCGTAGATCAACTGCCGACCTCCTTTCCTTTGTCACCCATTCTTGGAACAAGTCTATGGAACTACACGGCGAATCCCAGATTGTCGCTCTAGACATATCCAAAGCATTCGACCAGGTCTGGCACGCAGCGCTGCTTAATAAACTACCGGCCTATGGCCTACCACCAAAACTCTGTACGTGGACAGCAAATTTCCTCTCCAACCGGAGAATTTCTGTTGTCGTGGATGGCCATTCCTCTAAACTGAATCAAATTAATGCAGGAGTTCCTCGGGGTTCAGCTTTAGCCCCTACTTTGTTTCTTCTCCACATCAATGACCTCCTCTCTAGCACATCCAACCCAGTTCACAGTTACGCGGACGACAGCACTCCAAAAAATATTAGACTGGGGAAGTAGAAATCTTGTACAATTCAACCCCACCAAATCACAGTCTTGCTTTCTTTCTCATAAGAGATACACCAGCCCTAGACCCATCACAATAAACAACCAAGTTATTCAAAGTAATGAGTCCTTTTAACTTGTTGGCATCTCTGTGGATATCAATTGCAGAAGCGGCTGCTAAGAAATTAGGTTTCCTCTTCCGGGCTCGCAAATACCTTTCACCAGCGAATCTTTATACTTTATATACTTCACAAATAAGACCAAACCTCGAATACTGCTCCCACATCTGTGGTGCTGCTGCCGCTTCTACACTCGCTATCCTGGACTCCATTCAGAAGAGAGCTATACGTCTCATCGGTGACCCTACCCTCACCCAAAGGCTGCCATCCCTTGCCCACCGACGTGCCGTTGGTGAGCTCTCTATCTTTTATAGATATCTGCACGGGCACTGCTCAGAGGAGCTTTCTTCCATAGTTCCTCCACTTGCTGCCGCTAACAGATCTACCAGGAGAACAGAGCGAATGCACCCTTTTACTGTCCAGGTCACCAGACATAGAACATCTTGTTATGCCCGCTCTTTTGTCCCGAGGACTTCCAAGTTGTGGAATTCCTTGCCGGCACATGTTTTTCCTTCTCCCCCGAACCTCCAAACCTTCAAGTCCAGAATTAACAAGTTACCTCTTTCCTTATTGTCGACACCCACGGTACGATAGTATTTAGGCTGTAAGCCCTCGTGGTGTGTTGTTGAAATATAAAAAAAATTGACGAAGTTTTGGAGCTGTCTGGAGTGACTTGAGGTTCAGTTCAGCCAATTTTAACGAAAGATCTGGGAGATGAAAGGGGCCGCTCTCAAATTCGTGCCTCGATTACTGACTGCTGAACAAAAGCACGGTCGCGTGGAAGCATGTTGTGCTTTGAAACAAGAGTTCCGAAATGAGCAAAGCTTTTTTTCTAAAGCCATCACAGGTGACGAATCATGGTGCTACGTTTACGACCCTGAAACGAAGCACCAATTAATCCAGTGGAAGACATCAACTTCGCAAATGTTGAATTCGAAAATAACAAATCTGTCAACCAATTTTGATACGCTGGTTTTTATTATGAAACGTATACTCTATACCAACATTTATATCTCTAAATTATAAGAAAACAAATATAAGAATTTGATGACAAAGTAATTGGGCAGCTCTAGAGGTAAAAGGGGAAAATATTTGTGTGGTAAACAAAATATGTTAAACATTACAAACCAAGATATACTTTTCTTGGCACGAAATGTCAATAACTACGAGAAAAATCTTTTCACTTTTCTTGTGAAAAATGTCAATGGGACGATTTGAAGGGTCAAAGTTGGTGATTTTTAAACAAAGATCCTGGAGCAGGTGTGTTTAGTGAGTCACAAATGAAATGTCCTTAACCAGGTCCTAGATTTGTTTCAACTGCTCCCCTCCTTCATTTGATTAAAATGTTTGCAAAAAAATGGATTTGAAATAGACCTACTTAACTGAAGACGGTAGAAAATTCACATACGACCTTATGTGATTATGGTCGGGAAAGTATCTAGCATTATACTCCAGTTCACATATTATTCGTGTCCCACTGGTATGCCAGCAAATAATCGTCTTCTAACGCGGGCACAAATCTTAGTGGCAACTGAATTTAAAAAAAAATTAGCCTTTGCTCAATTTTAACGTTATTTGACCAGATTATCTAATACTAATAAATTTTTAGCTAATCATTGCACATATGAGGATATGGGAAACAATTACAGGTTGTCAAATAGAAATGTCTTTGATGTGTTTAATCGTACTACTCCACTGCTGTCACATGCAATTCATTTGGGTTAACCAATTTTAGTACAATATACAAAATTATACAGGGCGTCATACAAAAAAGCATAAACTTGTTTCTGTGCAAGACACAATTTAAAATCTAAAAAAGTCTGGACGCAGCAAGTGCGTTATGGTAGCGAATTTTTTAAAAAATATTTTTAATAGCAAATGTCTTTCTTTGATGAAAGCAGGCATCAAACTTGGTTGCCTATATAGTAAAAACAATGTACCATATTTAATCGAAATAACTTTATTGTTTGAAAATATATAAACATTTTTTAAAAGTTTGGAGGCAGCAAGTGTGTTATGGAAGTGAATTTCCATTAAAATGTTTTTAATAGCAAATGCGAGCAGGCGTCAATCCGATTACCGGTATAGTCTATGTAGTAGAAACAATGTACTATATTTTATCAAAATTATGTATGGTTTAAAAATATTCACAAATTTTCCGAAAATAAACCTAAATTTTGGTTTTCTGACCAACAAAGCTTACGTTAATAGCAAATTGAGTTTTTGAAATTTGAATGATTTAATGAAAGTTCGGTAAATTTTCAGATTAGCTCCCGAACGCTTTTAAAGAGGGGGGGAGGGGGGGGGGGGGAGAGGAGGAAAATGCCTACCACGAAGCAGAACCTCTCCCGGTTCGACTTGTGGCGGGGGTGGGGGGTGGCTGCTTCGTCGTGGGGATTTTCCTTCTCCCTCGCGTGCATACAACCACCCTTGCTGCATAAACCACAAGAAAAATGTATTGTTCCTACCCGCCAAGGAAGTTACGGCACATGGGGGATAGGGGTGCTGTGCGGGGTAGGCAGAGTTTAAGGGGGATATGGCTTCAAGATGTCAAAAAGACAGCTTTCAAGCCCGTTTTATTCGAATTTTCTGCTCATATTTCCTTTTTACTACCTACCCCGCCCAGCACCCCTACTCACTCCTGGTCACGTAACTTCCTTGGCGGGTGTGAACAAGAAATTTTTCTTGGGGTTTATGGATCCAGGGGGGCCTAGGCAGGTTTCTGAAAACAGTTTTTTGAAAAGCGTTCGGGAACTAAACTGCCAATTTACCGAAAATTCGCTACCAAAACGCACTTCTGCATTCAGATTTTTTTCTTACAAACGCATCATATTTCGAAAAAAAATGCAAAAATGCATTAACGAATTTATTCTACGAAAATTAGCTAAAAGAAAATTATAGACTGTTAAACCATAAACTTCACTAAACCTACAGCGAAAGCATCAACTTAAGTAAACCGACAGCCAAAGCATCGGAGAAAGGGTCTATTTGGAATGAATTTTCTGTAAATATTTTAGTAAAATGAAGGGCAATGACGGTTGAATCTGAAACTTAAGGGTTTTCAGAACACTTTTCTTGCAACATTTTCTTTTCAAAATCCGTTTTGTTTCACGTTCTTTGCCTAAACACTGCCAATTTTGACGTTTAAAATTGCGAGTTTGACGTTTTGAGGAAAACTCCAACATTTGTTTCTTTAACACGCTTACCAAATTGGTTGCCCTTACTTTGTTATTTCCAGAGATATGAATTTTTTTACGAAATAAAACAAAAAATTTTCGGGAAAACCTGGTCCGATTTTCTTGCCTAACGAACTTATGCAAGCCACTTGCAAAAGGAAGGTACTCACCAAATTTGATCAAGATTGGTCCATTATTTTTTGAGTTATCGGTCTGATATATATATATATATATATATATATATATATATATATATATATATATATATATATATATATATATATATATATATATATATAGATCTCTTCATTAGCGATTTTTTTTAATTCACTAAAAAGTCCAAACACTCACGTCAAAACAATTATGTTAAATGTCGCTATTAATATTCATAAATACGTAATTTTACTCCCTACCAATACTTCCACGTACAACTGTCACAGCATTCTCCATTTTGTGTAAAAACTCTTCTACCTACTTATTTATTAATTTAATTTTATACATTTATACATAGACACACAAGTCCGAAACCCACTTTTTTCAAATTCACCCTGTATTTTATGTTGTGAAAAGCAAAGCTTCATATTTAGCTTCAACTTTGGTGAAGTACCCAACATGTTAAAAACTGCTAGTTTTTATATTTTTTACGTTTATATTTACATACCATGATTTATAAGAGCAATAATAAGGAATAATGGTAATAACTTGAAAAAGTAATCAACATATGTTTCGAAGAAAAGTTATTGGACTAATTTTTTGACATATTTGTGTCCTTAAAAATCTACGACGGCCTTAAATTACCATTTTGGTAACAACCAGCTTTTTCAAATCGAACCTATATATTTTTTTAGAATACCCGAATTATTATGAATAGAGGCCATCATATTTTAGTGGGAGTGGGTAATAAAAATTATGGAAAGAAAAACAGCATTCTTTTTATTATTTCCAATCTAATAATACAATTAGGATTGCCCCATAAATTATCAAAAAAAAAAAAAATACAAAGCATCACAATCTGCCAAAATAAATGTTTAAAATGCCTTCCATTGCTTTGAAAAGAAAAAGAGTCTTTTCAAAAACGATCGCATAGTTGCAAATGTTCCTTGCCTCACTGATATAGCTACAACAAAAATGCGAGAGCTCAGGTCGTCTGAATTATTTGTGCTCTCTTTGTACAATTCATTTATCAGGTGACGCCATAAGAAAAATTCGCATGGGTTTAAATTAGGCGGCCCAGCTGTCCACTCTATTTCTCCCCGACATCCAATCTATCTCCCGGAAAACGTTATTTAAAAAATTTCGACCTTTGAGGCCAAAATCGTCTTGTTGGAACTCAGTGGCGGCTCATCAGATGTCGCAGGTGAAGCGCTGCTTCACCTGTATTTGCTCATCAGATGTCGCAGGTGAAGCGCTGCTTCACCTGTATTTTTTTGGTTAAGCTAAACTTTTTAATTCAAAATCCAGCCTATTTTTAATTCTTCTCATTCTCTCAAATTCGTCTCCATGGACCCACTTTGGAGCCGCGCGGATTCTGCTTCACCCACTCCTAAAGTCACGAGCCGACACTTGTTGGAACCATACACCTGGTAGTCATCATAGCGATTTTGTAGTTTTGGCACGAAACTGCCTCTTAATAAATTTAGATATTTTCTTAGAAATCAAATTTCCTTTGATCAGGAATGTTTCAAATAACTCATCGCGATAGAAGTCAAATATTGGCCAGGTCGATTAATAAGCGTGCTTAGTGGCCGTAAAAGTAATTAATTACTAATTATAAATATGCGCCCCCTCCTTTATTACTTCACCAAAATTTCACAAAAAAAAATGTCAACCGTTTTGGAGATATCCCCTTGTAACACTTTAAAAAACCCACCCTCTTTATATACACGTACAAACCGAATATTAAATACAGGATTTCGGTGCTCCAAGTCGCGCTCGTTTAAATAAAATTTTTTAAGTTCGAGAGTCGTCACCGTTCTATAAGTAAATTATTAAAATGAAAATTCTGTAAAAGACAAATTGTTATGCAATTTCGCTAAAATTTCACGCTTGGAAATTGCTACGTTAGGACTCTATCAGAACCTAATTATATCAGACGAATATATTTTGTGATAAGAAGCTTTTGCAGTTTCTCAGTACGCCACTGGTTAATTGTATGAATAGGCAAAGTTGCACATCGAAAATTCCGTTATCACCACATTTCAGTGTGAAAAACAATGTGAATTTTGCTTTATCTCAGTAATTTCTCAAGAGTAACGAGTATTTCTATAATTATTCTAGTTGGACTTTTTTTCGATAAAAATAACATTGTTTTGCGACATTTATAGTCCATCATAAATACTTTAGGTCTATTAGGAAAAAACACTTAATATATGACTCATGTCTAATAAAATTCTTGGAAGTATTTGGCATTATTTCCCATAATTTTATTTACATTATTGTAGTGCTACAACAACCGAACCCAGCCTTACCCACCGGTAGACAGATTGAGGAAATGAGAGGCCTACTCGCTCTCCTCATTTGACGTCATGTGCTCTTTTCTTTGTGGTCACTTCGAGAATGTTGTTTACGAAGACAGTCATTAAATCTGAAAGACCTAAAAGCTAGAATGATTGGCGAAACAATACGGATTGTGCATTCCAGCTTAATTAATGTAATAAATTCCTTTGAAACACGAGTTCAATATTGATAAGGCAAATTTGCATATTAGCTCCCGAACGCTTTTCAAAAAACAGTTTTCAGAAATCTGCTTAGGGCCCCCCTGGATGCACAAACCACAGTTTTTTGGAAAGCGTTCGGGAGCTAATCTGCAAATTTACCATTGATAATACTGGGCAAGATTTTAAACATTTAATTAGTTAATTATTATTGCTGTTTTATTTTATTTTTGTTTTGTCAGTGTCTTTTAGAATTGGAACAAATTTTTTTCTCAAATTTTTTTCTTATGAAACCGGAGAAAAGGTTAACAGTGCCGTATCAAGAAAGATAAATTCTTTTCGAAAATGAAAATTCATATTTTGCCATTTACCAAAAATTGTTGGCGCTAGGAAAAAATAAAAATCGTCAGTTTGTAGCAAAAAGAAAAACGTTGAAAAAATCGTAATAAAACATTTTTTTGATCACGAATATCTCAGGAAATACAAATGTATTTTCATACTGTTTACTAAGCCCGGGTTCTCCATACGAGGGGGTACCCAAAATAAACCGAACTGATGTTGTGGTGGGCAGAGTATTGTTACTACCCCGTTCTGTCACTAGGAGCGTATAGAGCTACCCTACCATTACAAATACAAAGTCAGTGTCAGTGCCAGTAAGCCAATCCTCGTCGCTAAAGAAGGTTTCGTTCGGCTTGTGTGATTTTTTGTAGTGACAGTTGTTTTGTGTCCTCGTTCCTTTTGCAATAGCTGATTCCCGTGAACACCGCGCGGCCGTAAAGTTTTGCTTCTTGCTCGGAAAAACTGAAAATGTAGAAAAAATGTGCGAAATCATCCTGGAACCTCGAGGACGGACCATTGACGAAGTTTTGGAACAGTCTGGAGTGACTTGGGGTTCAGTTTAGCGAATTTTAACGGAAGATCTGGGGATGAAAGGGTTCGCTGTCAAATTCGTGCCTCGATTAATGACTGCTGAACAAAAGCAGCGTCGCGTGGAAGGATGTTGTGCTTTGAAACAAGAGTTCCGAAATGACCAAAGCTTTTTTTCTAAAGCCATCACAGGTGACGAATCATGGTGCTACGGTTACGACCCTGAAACGAAGCACCAATTAATCCAGTGGAAGACATCAACTTCGCATCGTCCCAAAAAAAGCCCCTCAAGTGAAATCAAACTAAAAACTCGATGCTGATTTGTTTTTTACTATGTGAGAGGAGTTCTCCTCTAACAGTTTGTTCCACAGCGTCAGACCGTTAACCAGGCTTTCTACCTTACATTTTGAAAAGGTCGCGCAACAGTTTGCGGCAGAATAGGCCTGAAGAAAAAACGACGGAGGGGGCATCACGGAAGAAGAATTTTAAAAAATGTTTTGAAGAATATAATAAACGATTAAGAACGTGTACTTGTGTCAGTGGAGAATACTTTGGGGAAGATTGAAGGTTTTTTGTTTAAAAATTAAAGAAATACCGAAAAAAAAGTTTGATTTATTTTGGGTATCCCTCGGTATACAAATTTTAACAGACACTAAATATGAATTTTATGGTTCTAAATCGCGTTCATTTAAAGAAATTTTTTAAAAGTTTGCAAGTTGTGACCTCTCTTTGATTTTTTGTTAACGAAAATACGCTAACATTACGTTTGATGGTATTTGTGTATATATCTAGTCTACTATTTCAAGTATAAAACTCATCTGTCCAATTGCCACAGGTATGAAATAAAAGGAAACAGAAACACCATTAATTCGCTTTTACTTAAAAATGCAATTAATGTTATGGTTTTCTCTTCAATGTTTTGTTTTAATAGGACCACGTATGTTTGTTGTATTTTACTAGTAGAGTCTTTAGACACGCTTGATCTTTGATCACAGTTACTGTTGACGTCAGCGACTTCCAATAGTTGTAGCTGTTCTTAATTTTATGAGTCACTGGAGGTCTGGCGCCTTTTGCATACGAGGATGAGTTTTTATATATCAGACATTGACATTTTAATTACAGGTTGTGAAGGCTAGATGTATTCTCACCATAATTAGAAACGCAGATCGGTTTCACAATTATGGTGAAAATGCATCTAGCCTTACATACATTGTCCCGATATTAGGGAAGAAAATGGGCCAGGGCTGACAATTTACAAAATTGTTGGTTGGTTGTATACAGTCTTTATTTTTTAACATTCTGTTAATTGGAGCTGCCGTGACAACATACTACCTGGTTCCATACCGAGATGGCGACCCTGTCGTACATATCACAATGTTCTAGAGGTTGTCAGTTACCAACTATTAAGTAATCTTTCACACTATAAAAGAGACTAAAATGGCAGCCATAACTTAATATACATAAGCCTAGATGCATTCTCACAACAATTAGAACCGTAGACCGGTTTCGCTCTCATTAGAGCTCGTCAGTACGGCATACTAATTGCAGCGGAAATACACCTATTAGGGATGCCGATTCTGAATCGATATTTTCGAGAATCGATACTTTCCATGAAAAAGCTCGATTTTATGAATCGATTTTGTAATGTTGAGATTTTGATTTTAAATCGAAAATTTTCGAGAGAGCGATCTCTCGATCTTTTAATATATTTAAACAACAAATTTGCTTCTAAATTCTCAAATCTTGATTTTAACATTCTTTGATTAGTAGCAAAGGACAAATTACTTCAACAACAGTTTGCTAAGCTAACATGTAGAGTTTGTTTTGTACTTAGGAGTATCTGGTGACATCTGTGAAACATAACTTGAAAGCGATGTAAATTAGAAATGAGACGACAATTAGGATTCTACTGTGCACGGTATCCGGCCCCAGGTGGCGGGTGGCGTATCGCTTTACAAGATGTGTTTATATTTAATTGACGGTTTTGTTTTCGGTGGTTTCCACTTCCACCAGATTCCTTGTTACATGACATGTAAAGTTTTGGTATTATTTTATAGAATTATATCAGTTCACTTTAGTGATACTTAAGTGGTTTCCGTAAATTCTGTGACGAGTGGCAAGAGGCTTCAAATACAAAATGCCGAAAGTGAAAAGTAAGAGTACCGTGTGGAATTACTTTGTAAAAACAGTGGCAGGTGGCAAGTGCAAATTGTGCCAAAAAGAATATAAAACATCTGGAAATACGACTAATTTAAGAAACTATTTAAAGAGAAGACATCAAAATGTGCTAGAAAATGAGAGCAAACATAATTGAGTATTGGTGTACCCATAAAGCAGTTTATCCACATTTGTCAGAAATCGCACAACAGTTTCTTTCAATAGTAGCAACTTCCGTCCCGTCAGAAAGATTATTTTCCAGAGCAGGGAATATTATGAATTGTTCGCGTAATCGTCTATCAAGCGAAAGGTCTATACGTCTCATCGGTGACCCTACCCTCACCCAAAGGCTGCCATCCCTTACCCACCGACGTGCCGTTGGTGACCTCTCTCTCTTTTATAGATATCTGCACGGGCACTGCTCAGAGGAGCTTTGTTCCATAGTTCCTCCACCTGCTGCCCCCAACAGATCTACCAGGGGAACAGAGCGAATGCACCCTTTTACTGTCCAGGTAACCAGACATAGAACATCTTGTTATGCCCGCTCTTTTGTCCCGAGGACTTCCAAGTTGTGGAATTCCTTGCCGGCACATGTTTTTCCTTCTCCCCCGAACCTCCAAACCTTCAAGTCCAGAATTAACAAGTTGCCTCTTTCCTCTTTGTCGACACCCATGGTACGATAGTATTTAGGCTGTAAGCCCTCGTGGTGTGTTGTTGAAATAAAATAAAATAAGCGAAAGGTTGGCCCGTATACTCTTTCTAAATTCATTGGGTATAGAAGACTGGCATTTAAATGAATGATTATGAATGCAGTGAAGAACCAATAATTATAATATATAAGATATGTTTATATTTTTCCTTTTCACTTTTTTATGGTTTATAAAAACCGCGGCTCGCCCTAGTTAACTTTTGAAAATTTCATCATTTTATGTTTTTACTTCGTGTCTATTATGGTATTAGAGTAATAACAAGAACAAAAGAGTTTATTTTGTTTTTAAGAATATTTCCACTTTTAGGTTTCTTTTAAAATATGTATAGTAATAGTATTTCTTATTTTTGTTTAATTTGTTATGGTTGTTTGTTTATTGTGTTTATACAATATATATCTGCACACATATGTTAGATGTTTTTAATTCAATAATTGAAATAAAATTGATTTTCACAGAATCGATCTTATTCCTATCGATTTAATCGTGGAGCGATCTTGCTCGTTTCGATCTAGATCGATTCGGAAAATCGATCTTTTTTAAAAGATCGGCATCCCTAACACCTATAAAGTAATACGGCTAAAGTAGCCAGCCTTTCAACACTAAGTGAGTGGTGGACGTGCCGCCACCTAGTTGAGGAACCAAGTAGTATGTTGTCACGCCGGCTACAAATAACACAAAGTGTTAAAAAAAATAGAGAATGTATACAACCAACTAACAATTTAATAAATTGTCAGCCCTGGCCCATTTTTAGCCTTGGCGACACGCTCACCACTCACCTAGTGTTAAAATGCTGGCTACTTAAGCCGTATTACTTTACAGGTGTATTTTCGCTGCAATTAGTATGCCGTACTGACGATCTCTAATAAGAGCGAAACCGGTCTACGGTTCTAATTGTTGTGAGAATGCATCTAGCCTTACATACTTTGTCCCTATATTAGGGTAGAAATAGGCCAGGGCTGACAATTTATTAAATTGTTAGTTGGTTGTATACGGTCTATATTTTTTAACGCTTTGTGTTATTTGGAGTTTGCGTGACAACATACTACTTGGTTCCTCAACTAGGTGGCGACACGCTCATCACTCACTTAGTGTTGAAAGGCTGGCTACTTTAGCCGTATTACTTTATAGGTGTATTTTCGCTGCAATTAGTATGCCGTACCGACGAGCTCTAATGAGAGCGAAACCGGTCTACGGTTCTAATTGTTGTGAGAATGCATCTAGCCTTATATACTTTGTCCCTATATTAGGGTAGAAATAGGCCAGGGCTGACAATTTATTAAATTGTTAGTTGGTTGTATACGGTCTATATTTTTTAACGCTTTGTGTTATTTGGAGCTGCCGTTACAACATACTACTTGGTTCCGCAACTAGGTGGCGACATGCTTACCACTCACTTAGTAATAATATAAATGAACTACAGTTGTCAGATTACAAACCGCTTTGGCATAACTACACTAACAACTAGTTACATAAGTACAAACCATAGATATACAATAAAAAAGGTATATCGGCGGTCAATGCTTGCAATGTATAGCATAAGGTATACGAGTGTAGCCTGCGTAACAGAATTATTATAGCGACACAATGAGGCAAATAGGTTGGTGAGACGGAGGCAGGAAATTGTGAGCTGGCGTAAACTTCACAGATAAAAGTATCTAATCTTGTTTATGCACTCAAATGTCAAATGATTTAGAATTGTCCGTCCTTGCCTAGGCGACATAAATTACCACATTTTAGACAGTGGTTTGCTTACCTGTCTAACTGCGAATCCGTGGTACAAATCTAGTAAGAAGACTAAAAACCACATGTCAAAATAAAAAGTGCCAAGTAAATGGGAAATTAAGTTGTCGATTTTTGAAAATTATTTTGTTTGTTTGGAATTCTAAAACAAAGACGTCTTGAGAGATCTTTTATTATAAATGATATTTATATAATTTAATAGACAACAATTTTTTTCGGTGCCATTTAAAAAAAAATAAGTAAAATACTAAAAAATTGAAAAGAAAAATGAAAAATGAGTAATACTTTTATGAATATAGTAATGTGTTATGTATCCCTGTCCTACCCGATAAATATTTATATTAACTTTGCTCACGACAGTCGATCAATAAGTACCCGGGTTTGAAGACAAGTGGCGTTGCTGAGTGAACTTGGCATTACCGTCGTGTACTGTCATCTGTCAAACCAAAGCATACCAAATTTAGACTCATTTATTGGTTAGTTTTTATTTGGCAGCCAGTAGTATCACACGTGTTTCGTGTTTCTCGATAAAATGGAAAAAGTATACTATCGAGCCGTAACATGTTTTTTTATTTTTGGGTGGAAAAACATGCGAAGAAATAAAAGCGAAGTTGCCTGCCCATGGGGACCTTTTACCATCTATGACAATCGTCAATATTGGTTCAACAAACGTTAACGTGGTTATACATCTGTTTGGGGAGGGAGGGAGCGGCTAAGCCGCCCGGCAGACGTGGTTACTGAGGAAATTGTTACTGAGGAAATCGTTGAAGAGGTCAACGAATGATTCTCGCTGATCACCGCACTATAGTGCGCGAAGTAGCAAAGACTGCAGGAAATCAATATTTTACATGATAAGGTAAGTGTGAGAAAGGTGTCGGCCCGATGGGTGCCGCGATTGCTCACGGTAGACAACACGGCTGTCAATGTAGAAGCATTATTTGGACCTGTTTAAGCCAAATTCGCAGGAGTTTTTGCATTGAGTCGTCACTGTTGATGAAACCTGTATATATTATTATACTCCAGAGACTAAGCGACAGTCAAAATAACGGATCTTTCCAGGTGAATCTGCTCCGAAGAAGGCAAGGGCGATTCCATCGGCCGGACAGTCTTGGTCACGATTTGTTGAGATGCAATCCTCATGAATTTTGCGCAGAAAGGAAGAACTATCACAGGGGAGTACTACAGTGAATTAGCGGACCGATTCGATAAGAAATAGAAGAGGACACGGCCCTATTTGGCTAAGAAAAAACTGCTATTTCACCACGATAACGCACCAGGACATTCATCCGGAATTATTGCAGCCAAATTGCATAAACTGTGTTGCCAATTGTTGCCGCACCCATCGTACTCGCCCCACCTAGTTCCCTGCGACTTCTTTCTGCCCCCAACATAAAAAAGCGGGGGGTGGGGTGGTGGTGTTGGGTGGCGTATTCAGCGCAAACGAAGAGGTTATAGCCGAGACAGAAGTGTATTTCGAAGAGTTTGACAAATTGTAATTTTTGGAGGGGTTAAAAAATGACAGAAATGTTGGGAAAAGTGTATCGACCTAAAAATAGATTACGTTGAAAAATAAAGAAAATTATGTGAAAAACTTGCGTCTTGATTCCTAAAAGGGGTATTTATTCATCGACCCTCGTATAAGAGAAGTGTGAAGGAAATGTTGGGTATTTTGTTTGTCGGCCTGTTTCCGCTACTGTGACCAATCATCGAAGCCACGCAGCAGTTTTACCCCACCGACCTTAAAATATTGCCGAACCTCTCCCTTTCTGTAAGGAGGACAGGGATCTATGACATGCCTAAAATTGAATGACACATAGGAGTGATGACTCTACGCTCTCTCTGAAGGGCGCAAGCCGCAAACATTCAACTTGCCCAAACTTAACCTCGGTAGATGTTAATTTTATATTACGTACGAAAAAGTGAAGGTCTGTTATGCTCCTATGAGGCATATCTTACCACTGCACCAGAGAGCCTGCTATGGAGGAAATGAAATTCATACGATATTTTGTAAGCGTAATTGCTTAGCTCATTATTTTGTATTACTTTCGTAACTCAGTTGAAACAAAAAAACTATAGCATTTATTATACCAATTAAAAACAGAATAAAGTATATAGGTACTTAGTTTTTTTAATTACTGCATAAATGTATAAAAGTCTGGACGCAGCAAGTACGTTGTGGTATTCAGTTTTCATAGAAATGATCTGGCACAAAATATTTTTTATAACTTTTTGTTGTTGTACCAGAGAAATATAAATTTTGGTATATAGTTTCCTTCTAATATCATAAACTTACGTACCAAATTTGGTTACCATAGCTTTTCAATTTTTTGAGATAATTTTTTTTTCCGAAACCAACATCTTCCCGGAAAACCTGGTTAGATTTTCCTGGCTAACGAACTTATCCAAGCCACTTACAAAAGGAAGGTATATATATATATATATATATATATATATATATATATATATATATATATATATATATATATATATATATATATATATATATATATATATATATATATATATATATATAACATATAAAAATTGAAACTGACCCCGGATATGGGTTGGATCTAGTTCGCGCTCATTTGAGGAATTTTTTTTGAAAAACTCAAAAGCCGGAATTTTTTCTACATAACCCGTATTCGTTTCAGATTTTTTTGTCTAAATGTTGACGTTTGACGTTTCAAATCGCGACTCTGGCGTTTTAAGAGGAACATCCATTTTTTTTAAATGCCTATAACTTCTTTGTCTTTTAACCTACAGCTCTAACTTTTGGTGCGTAGCTTACTTTTTATGACATTAACCCGCATACCAAATTTGGTTATTTCCGGAGATATAAAAATTACTCCGACAGAAAATATAAAATTTTCCAGGAAAAACCGGGCCGATTTTCCTGGCTAACGAATTTACTTACAAACGGAAGATACTCACCAAATATATATATATATATATATATATATATATATATATATATATATATATATATATATATATATATATATATATATATATATATATATATATATATATATATATATATATATATATATATATATATACAGTGTGTTCCAAACCGGATGGGAATGTATTGTTATCTCCGTTATTATTAGAGATAGGGAGACGGTTAAATCAGCAATGTTTTGTAGAATTTCATGCTCGTTCCAAATATGACTTGTATTTTGCCCTGCCTCTTTTCGTTTTTTAATTATTTTGAAAAAAAAACAATTGTCGATTTCTTTTTTCTTCAATATCTAAGTAGGCGCTGATCTGACATGCCTAAGACTTGCACATTATCGGGACAGTTTTTACAGAGTAATTAGTTTGTGCTATTCTCAACTTTGGATTGACATTTGTTTTTGAGCTGCAGGTATCAACGTTTGTTTTTATTATGGCAGCCATTTTTTATTTTTTGCTCATGTGATAGCCTGGGAAAAGAGCTTTCCAATGATGTACAAAATGCTTGAGAAATCGTGTAATTGCACTGACAATTTTGAGAAAAACCGTTTTGAGGATAGTAGGCTATGAAATCCAATACCAGAAAACAAATGACAAAAAAAAGTGTTCAAAAAGCAGTAGCTCATGGAGTCTAACAATAGACTTCTACTTTTAACATAAAAACCTCGGTGGTTCAGGGGTAAGAACGTGTGCCTCTGAACCGAAGGTACTGGGTTCGATCCCAGGGCACTCCTTTCACTTTTTCGGTACAAACTGTACAATTAACATCAACCGAGGTTCTGACATTGTATTTGAGCAAGTTGAATGTCTGCACGTTCCGGCTTTCGGAGGGGGCGTAAAGCCGTCGGTCCCGTGTACATGCGATGTTGGACACGTTAAAGATCCCTACCCTCCTTACAGAAAAGCAGTGGTTCGGCAAAATTTCCAGGATAGTGAGGTGAAATTGCTCCCTGGCGTCGGTGATTGGCCATAGTCGCGGAAATAGGCCGACGTTAAAGAAACAACACACACACACACACACATACTTTTAACATAATTTTCCGTAATGATTCACGATAAAAAATATTGTGACTTAATTTCCAATACTTAATTAGGTAAAAAGCTTGGACGCAGCAAGTGCGTTATGGTAGTGAATTTTCATAGAAATGATCTGGCACAAAATATTTTATTATAACTTTTTTTCTTGTAACATAGAAATCTAAATTTTGGTGTATAGTTTACTTTTTATATTGTAAACCTACCTACCAAATTTGGTTATCACAACTTTTTTTATTTTTGGAGATAATTTTTTTTTCTAATGAAAACTCAAAATTTTGCCGGAAAACCTCGCCCGCTTTTCCTGATTAACGAACTTATCCAAGCCATTTACAAATGGTAGGTACATGCCAAATTTTATCAAAATCGGCCCATTATTTTTGAGATAAATTTTTTTTTCGAATGAAAACACAAAACTTTCCCGGAAAACCTCTTCCGATTTTCCTGACTAACGAACTTATCCAAGCCATTTACAAAAGGAAGGTACGTGCCAAATTATATCAAAATCGGCCCATTATTTTTTGAGTTATCGGTGTGATACATATTATATATATAAATATGAACATAATAAAAAATCTCGGGACGCAGCAAGTGCGTTATGGTAGTGAATTTTCATAAAAATGTTTTTATTGCAAATATGTGTGTTTTCTTTTTAAGAAAGCAGACATCAATTTTGGTTACCAGTATAACCTATATAGAAAAAGCAGGCATCAAATTTGATTACCAGTATAACATATATAGTCAAAACAATGTGCCATGTTTCATCAAAATAACTTGATTGTTTGAAAACGTACAGAAATTTCCAAAAGTAAACCAAAAGTGTTACTGAAAAAATCCGTTTCTTGGTCAACCTTATAGGTTAATAGCAAATTGAGCTTTTCAAATATGAAGCATTTAATCAAAATTCGCAACCACAACGCACTTGCTGCCTCCAGAATTTCTTAACTTACAAACATGCATTATATTTCGATGGAATATGCAAAAAAATAAGGCGTTTTCGACAAAAAAAAAATTATTTGTATCACCAACGACTTATGGGCCACCCTGTGATTGTCGCAATAATTTTTTAAGATGTAGCTCAAAACACCGTATAATTAATGTATACAATATTTTTTCATATCTTGTATAATAACGAATATATTGAGCTTTATTGATTTTTTACGAAAATTCGACAAAAATTATATACCATTAAACAATAAACTCTATAGCTAAGGCTACTGCCAAGCATCAGAGAAAGGGTCTATTAGAAATGAATTTTCTGGAAATATTTTAGTAAAATGAAGGACAATGACGGTTGAAACTAAGAGTTCGGTGTATGTAAAACATTCTTCTTGAGACATTTTCTTTCCATAGCCCGTATTAGATTCAAGTTATTTGCCTAAATGTTGCGAATTTTGACGTTTTCAATTGTCACTTTGACGTTTTGAGGAAACCCCCAATTTATTTTTCTTTAAATGCCCATAACTTTTTTGTCTTTTGACCTACAGAGCTAAATTTTGGTAGGTGGCACACCTATAACGATATAAACCAGCTTACCAAATTTGGTTGCCCTTACTTTGTTAATTTTGGAGATATAAATATTTTGCGAAAGAAAACACAAATTTTTCCGGGAAAACCTCGGCGGATTTTCCTGGCTAACAAAATTATCCAAGCGACTTGCGAAAGGAATGTACTCACCAATTTTGACGTTTAAAATCGCAATTTTGACGTTTTGAGGAAAATCCAAATTTATTTTTCTTTGAATGCCTGTAACTTTTTTATCCTTTAACCTACGGAGCTAAATTTTGGTAGGTAACTTGCCTATAATGATATAAATCCGCATATGAAATTTGGTTGCCCTTACTTTGTTAATTCCGGAGATATAATTTTTTTTCGAAAGAAAACACAAAATTTTCCGGGAAAACCTGGACCGATTTTCCTGGCTAACGAACTTATCCAAGCAATTTGCAAAAGGAATTTATTGACCAAATTTAATCAAAATCGGCCCATTATTTTTTGAGTTATCGGTGTGATACATATATATATATATATATATATATATATATATATATATATATATATATATATATATATATATATATATATATATATATATATATATATATATATATATATATATAAACATATAAAAATTTAAACCGACCCCGGATATGTGTTCTGGGGGGCCTAATTAGCGCTCATTTGGAGAAATTTTTTCAAAATTCAAAATTCGGGATCTCCTCATTAGTGAATTTTTTTTAAGAAAATTCACTAAAATTGAAATTGACCCCGGATATGGGTTCTAGGGGTCCTAGTTCGCGCTCATTTGCAAAATTTTTTTCAAAATTCAAAAGTCGAGCGCTCCCCATTAGTGAATTTTTTCTACGAAAATTCACTAATAATGCTAGGTAATATTATGTGAAACAGTTTAATAACGAAACCCGTCAATAACAAATAGAAACTTAAACTCCACAAAACAACACAATTAGAAACGGAACTCAACAAATAATAAAATAGAAACTTAAAAATACACTAAATAGAAAATTGTTCAATATGGCCACTGTTTTGTTCAATGCACTTTATACACCTTTTTGAAACATGCCTGCAAACTCTGGTGAGGGTGTTTTGGTTAATATGATTTATAGCTTCCGTGATTCTGTTTCGTAATTCATTGATATTTTGTGGTGGATCGAATTTATACACATCATTCTTCCAAAAATAAAAATCCATGGGTGTTATATCAGGACTTCGACTTCATTGCTAATTTAACCGTCTCCCTATCTCTAATAATAACGGATATAGCAATACATTCCCATCCAGTTTGGGACACACTGTACATATATATATATATATATATATATATATATATATATATATATATATATATATATATATATATATATATATATATATATATATATATATATAGAAACTGTTCCCGTATATGGATTCTAGGGGGCCTAGTTTGCGCTCATTTGAAGAAATTTTTTCAAAATTCGAAAGTCACGATATCCTCTTTAGTGATTTTTTAAAGAAAATTCACTTAAAACACAAAGAACACAGAAAATGGAATGTACACAAGCTGGAAACTAAAAAAAGTTCGGGACGCAGCAAGTGCGTTATGGAAGTGAATTTTTATGAAATGCTTCAAACTTGAATAACTCAATTTTCTATACACTTAGAAAGTTTAATTTTGGTATGTAATAAGCTCTTTCCTAAGGCAAGATATCCATCAAATTTCATTAAAAAATCTTTGTAATATTCGGAAAAAAAAATTTTTTTCGAAAGAAAATTCAAAATTTGAATAACTCAATTTTCTATAAACTTAGAAAGTTGAATTTTGGTAGGTAGTAAGGTCTCTCCCAAGGCAACATATGTAGTCAATTTCATTAAAACCGCTTTGTAATTTTAGGAGAAAAATTTTTTTTCGAAAGAAAACTCAAAATTTTTCCGGAAAACCCTGTCCGATTTTCCTGGCTAACGAACTCATCCAAGCCATTAATAAAAGAAGGGCACTTGCTGAGGTTAATCGAAATCGGTTAATTATTTTTTGAGTTATCGGATGGATATATATATATATATATATATATATATATATATATATATATATATATATATATATATATATATATATATATATATATATATATATATATATATATATATATTGAAACTGACCCCGGATATGGGTTCTAGGGGTCCTAGTTTGCGCTCATTTGAAATTTTTTTTGCGAAGTCTCACCATCGAAAACTTTTCTAAACACTTATAAGCGCTCAAAATCCTATTTGGAAGAATTGTATTACGCAAGATAAAATTATTTGTAAAGATTATATAGAGGAAATACGGGAGAGACATTAATGATCTGTGCCCGCCCATTTCAAGAGAGGAATTTTGGAAAATCCTGAAAGAGCTTAGATAATGAAAACCTGATGTAGACAAAATAACAGGAAACATTTAAGAAAAGTCATTGAAAAATATGAAAGAAAGATTAACAGTGAGGTAATGCAGCTGGTCTTAGAGAGACCGATGACAGTAACAATAAAACAAATCAACCTTCGTAAAAATAGTCAATAACAAGCTGACAACTTATCTTGCCGATAACAAACTTCTTTCGCCATATCTACATGGCTTTCGGCAAGCACGAAGCACTGAAGCTACAATTGTTGAATTTGTGGAGCAAATTGTCGAACACATTGACAAAAAAGAAGTAGCTTTGAGAGTTTTTGTGGACTTCTCCAAAGCCTTTGACTGTGTAAATCACGAAGTCCTTATAAGTTCACTGTTAAAGTATGAAGTTACAGGCACTGCAATGGACTGGTTTAGAAGCTATCTTACAGACAGAACACAAAGAGTTGTAATATTTAACTCTACCAGTACCTACTCATCTAGGACTTTCGGAGTGACGGTTGGGGTGCCACAAGGAACAATTCTTGGACCTACGCTGTATATTATTTATGCCAACAGCCTTGTTCAGTACATAGCGCATCAATCTGGAAACAACATCAATCCAGACAACAAAATGATGGTCACCTCATATGCTGATGACAGAAAGTAAAGGAATTTAGATAAGATTTAGATTTAGGAAGACTGAGATACAAAGGCAGAAAGGTGCTGCGAGCTATGACCACTGTACCTAGCAGTGAATGTATATCTAAATAGGCCAAAGTGGCTGTATATAACAGCGTACTGGTACCGACTGTTTTATACAACTCTGAAAGTTGGGTCTGTCAAGAGCCAAAGCTTGGTTGGATGTTGTGGGAGATATTTTTTTTATTTAATTTTTTATTTATTTACCACGAAGGCTCACAGCCTAAATACTATCTTACCGTGGGTGTCCACAAGGAGGAAAGAGGCAACTTGTTAATTCTGGACTTGAAGGTTTGGAGGTTCGGGGGAGAAGGAAAAACATGTGCCGGCAAGGAATTCCACAACTTGGAAGTCCTCGGGACAACAGAGCGGGCATAACAAGATGTTCTATGTCTGGTGGCCTAGACAGTAAAAGGGTGCATTCGCTCTGTTCCCCTGGTAGATCTATTGGGGGCAGCAGGTGGACGAACTATGGAAGAAAGCTCCTCTGAGCAGTGCCCGTGCAGATATCTATAAAAGAGAGGTCACCAACGGCACGTCGGTGGGCAAGGGATGGCAGCCCTTGGGTGAGGGTAGGGTCACTGATGAGGCGTATAGCTGTCTTCTGAATGGAGTCCAGGATAGCGAGTGTAGAAGCGGCAGCGGCACCCCAGATGTGGGAGTAGTATTCGAGGTTTGGTGTTATTTGTGAAGTATATAAGGTATAGAGATTAGCTGGTGACAAGTATTTGCGAGCCCGGAAGAGGAAATATAATTTCTCACCAGCCGCTTCCGCAATTGATGTGACATGTTGGTACCAATTGTGATTTAGTTCCACAGAAATGCCGACAAGTGAAAAGGACTCATCACTTTGAATAACTTGGTTGTTCATTGTGATGGGTCTAGGGTTGGTGTATCTATGAGATAGGAGGCAAGACTGAAATTGAAGATGCCAGACGTTTACGTAATAGGAGAGTGCGTATGCAGAGATATATGAATGTAGAAGAAGCGAAAATAGCTCGATGGGACAGAAATGCATGGAGAAAGATTGCCAATAAATAGCATAGGTTTTGTGGTGTGCCCACCCCTTTATGGTAATGGCGTGACTGGTAGTAATAGCGGTGGTAGAGTATATATATATATATATATATATATATATATATATATATATATATATATATATATATATATATATATATATGTATATGTATATATATATATATATATATATATATATGTATATATATATATATATATATATATATATATATATATATATATATATATATATATATATATATATATATATATATATATATATATATATATATACACACTATCATCACTATTACTACGAAACAGACTGTTGATAGATAAAGTTTTCCACCTTACAAGCACGGTGATACTATTTAAAATGTGGTTATTTCCCAGTGGTGTGTAGGGTGTTTGGCGGGGGTGGGGGCGATTTTCAGGCAGTTTCTACCCCTAATTTGATAAAATTTGGTGAGTACCTTCCTTTCGCGAGTGGCTTGGATAAGTTCGTTATCCAGGAAAATCCGCCGAGGTTTTCCCGGAAAATTTTGTGTTTTTTTTCGAAAAAAATCGAAAAAAATTTATATCTCCGGAATTAACAAAGTAAGGGCAATGAAATTTAGTACACGGGTTTATATCGTTATATGTAAGCTACCTACCAAAATTTAGCGCTGTCGGTTAAAGGACAAAAAAGTTACAGGCATTTAAAGAAAAATAAATTTGGGTTTTCCTCAAAACGTCAAAGTCGCGATTTTAAACGTCAAAATTGTTAATATTTAGGCAATGAACCTGAAATTAATATGATCTATGGAAGGAAAATGTTTCAAGAATAATGTTTTACAAAGCCTGAGCTCTTAGTTTCAATCGTCATTGTCCTTCATTTTACTAAAATATTCCCAGAAAATTCATTTCAAATAGACCCTTTCTCTGATACTTTAGCAGTAGTGTTGGCTATAGAGTTTATCGTTTAATGGTATATCATTTTTGTCGAATTATCTTAGAAAATCATTAAAGCGCAATATTTCCGTTATTATTCAAGTTACGAAAAAAAGTTGTATACATTAATTGTAGGGTGTCTTAAGCTACATCTTAAAAAATATTTCCACAATTACAGGGTGGCCCATAAGTCGTTGGTGATTCAAATTTTCTTTTTTTTTTAGTAAATTTTTTTAAAATGTTATTGCATTTTTGTATTTTCCATCGAAATATAATACATCTTTGTAAGAAAAGAAATTCGGGACGCAGCAAGTGCGTTATGGTAGCGAATTTTCATTAAATGCTTCAAATTGTGAATCAATTTGCTATTAACCTATAAGGTTGACCAGAAAACCAGTTTTTTCGGGAAAAATTTAAGTTTACTTTCGGAAATTTTTGTACATTTTCAAACAATATGGTTATTTTGATTGAATATGGTACATTGTTTCTAATATATAAATTATACTGGGAACCAAATTTGGTGCCTGCTTTCTTAAAAAAACATATTTGCTATTAGAAACATTTTTATGAAAATTCACTACCATAACGCACTTGCTGCGTCCAGAGTTTTTTATCTTCTTCCCTGCACAGCACCTCTACTCGCTTCGGGTCCCTTAACTTTCCTGTCGGTTGAAGCCATAACATTTCTCTTGTGGTTTATGCATACAGATGTGGTTGTAAGCATGTTTCTAAAAATATTTTTGTGAAAGCGGACCGTGGGATAAACCACAAATTTACCGGAGATTTTTTTAAATCTTAAGGTACGATTTCAATAACGATTTGTTTCTACGAAAACTCGCTAAAAATGAATACTATGGCATAACAGTTGTTAAATCTGCACATTGTGTTTCACCAGGAATTTTTTCTCTATTTTGTTTCATTCTTCACTGCATTTCTGTATAAGTAGGTATATTAAGCACAATCAAAAGTTTTTTGATTGGTGCTCGTATAAGACAAAAACTCAACAAAACATACCTTCACCACAAATTATGCCGTGCCTTCAGCCTTCACCACATGTATAAAGATCGTAGGTTCACATGTACCTACCTAAATATAGAATTAAAACATTTTAGCTTATAAATTTTTAAACATTATTGCTGTAAATAAACGGAGTATGATTAGGTAGATTATAGTATTATTAATTATTTAAAGACTAGACCGATAACAACACGGTGAGTTTTAATTTATTACAATTCAAGCAAAGAACGTAAATATTTAACGGGAATTGTTCGCTTGGATTAAGAATAGATGATATAATTAGCGTGTAACAGAACTTTGGACGTTCAATAGAAGTTACATGCTGCATTCTACGAAATTTTTATATTATCATAACGCTGCCAACGTTGTCAATTTTCAAAAAATTGAACCTCTAAACAATTGTCAGAGTTTTATTGTTTTTTATCTTTATATAAATATACCAACATTAATTTATATAATAATTATGAAGGTTGTACTATTACAAACATATTTCAAAATATTGCATGCTCCATGTATAAGTAATTAGGTTAGACACTGCGGACAGATAACCTTCAAATTTAATCCAAATCCAATTAGCTACAACAAAAATATATATATAATGGAAAACATAACTATCTTAATTTTATCACTAACAACCTATAAAACTCTGTAAATCTAATGAAAACTTACAGATAAAGGTACTTACATTTAGTGATTACAATAACTTCACTACAGTTGGTAACTTGGTGTTTAGACACGAATCGAAACTACAAAACAGAATGTTATCTTGACGTATTAAAACTCGCCTCGCTCCCACTTCTCTTGTATGACAATAACAAAAGCGTACAAATATCGTACAGGTAAACTTTTATACCTGGTGAGTTAGCTGCATATTGCATAATATGACTGTGCTATTAAGCCTTCATGGGAATAAACGCAGATTAGAAATGGATAGGTACGTGTACCTACCAAAGGCTTATTGTTGATTTTTAAGTAAAATAATTTTGTTGCTCCAACAGTTAGCAAATACATACGTCAATGTAACATTTTTTACTTTGGTACTGACCTCTGGTGAATAATCATAAGCTTTATACTTAAGTGTTTCTTTTTTCGTTGTAATCAATTTATTATTAAATGAACACTAATGTAGATTACACTCGAACACAATATAATCGATTCATAATCAAATAATATTGACCATAAGTAGGTATTTATTTCGCTTTATTGTACAACTACAACTGCTTTGACAAAAGACGGGATGGAATAAGAATAAAGTGATGTTGAGGTTACACCTTCATTTTAGTTTTCGGAAATGGGCCAGGGTCATATAGTCCACCGCATATCACAGAACAGGAGACTGGATTCTGGATCGATATTCTCTTCTCTGGCTAGGCAAGGGCGTAGATAACAGGGGGGATAACAGGTAATTACCCCCTCCCTATAGGAATTAAAATATAATTGAAAAAATAATTTGTCATGAGAATACGAATTAGGTAGATACATTTTCTAAATGTTGAAACAGGAAGTATAATCCTAGGATAATATAAAACTTTTTCAGTTTGCAATCAATGACGTAGTTCTCTGCCCCTGTCGTGCTAACTGGTATCAGTAGATACAATAGGTATCTAGTATTTACTAATATACTGCTTTACTTGTGGCTTTACTATTACCAAATACTATATAATGACAATACAGGACACTCCGGCTGATTTCGTGTTTCAAAAATATCAGCGCCCCTAGCGACTGATGTTACGTCGTTCGAGAACGTGTAACACTATGAATTGCTGGTGTTTAACTGTGTATAATTAAGTTTGAGCTGTGTTTTTTACAATGAATGTTAGTGGTTGGTTGTGTGCAATCTATAACTGTTCGAATTATAACGTGCTAAATCTATCAAAGACATTTCATAGGTTTCCAAAGGATGGCAAAACGTGAATATGATTTGAAGCAGAAGAGAAATTCAGAATCACTTTTATGCCAATATGTACAGTTCGTACAAGATAATTTATTGTTTAATATTTACCATCATGTACCTATTTATAGATAAATTTCGTAAACGGATGGTTGAAAGGCTTCAATCATAACTTGTCTTCCAGTGCATAAAAAAAAGAAATATGAAGGCAAAAAAGTTTTGCATTAATAATAAATGATATAAGAAAACTGTTTTTCTATATTCTTCTGTGTCCTTTTTTTATTTCAGTATGGCATAAATTGTCACATTCTTTCACATTTAAAATTATTTTACTTGGTAAAGGCTTTTAATTATCTTCCCAAGACAAGTTTTTAAAAATACAAGTAGAAATAGCAGATTCAGCCCTATAATAGATGTATTTACGGAAGTAAGAGTTAGTCTCACCTTTCATTTACACAATTTCTTAATTGTGTACTAAGTAGGTATATCAGTTACATATTTTAAAATATTAGATTAATAAGACAGTTATCATGTAGAGATATAGCAAATTGAGTACTGTGCTACCATTTATACCTAAAACAATTATTTATAGGTAAGTACATATTGTAACTTAATATCCTCAGAAACAGCTTTCAGTATATTCCTATACATACCCTTGAAATAGTATTTTAAGGACGGTTTCAAGGTAGTACTTTAAATTATGATGAAATAGGATTATGGGTAAGAGAAATTTGCAGAATTATTCATGCTGAATTAATTTAGGTTTCAAGCTGATTGTTGATACAAATTATATTTATAAGTATATATTCAGAAAATTTTTACTGTTTTGTCATGTACAAGTTTTTAAATTCATCTATAATAAACCAATTATCTAAATTAAGAATATGCAGGTAAATATACAATTCAAATTACCCGCTCGTCAGTACTTCACGCGAGGTGGCGCTAGTGTACTTGTCACAAATATCACCAATGCTAAAGCATAGGCGTGTCCCGTATTGTCATTATATAGTATTTATTATTACCATACCATACATAACAAAGTGAAGTAAATGAGAGCGGTTTTTAAAAGCTTGGAACTATTTATTTTAATTTATTAAGTGTGTCGGGAGTTATGCGAGTTCTATATTTTAATATTTTGTTCCCGTTCGCGCCAGGATATAACAATAAAGAATAGTATAGTATCGGGTATTTTAGTCCCTATTCTCCGCTGGCTGTGCTACAATGTTGAGAATAAATAGCAGGTTATAATAATAATAACATCTGGACGCCACAACTTCAGTGAATGAAGACAGAAGATACCGTTTTTCAATTCCGATAATTGGGAATCTGAGACTCGTTGAGTTTGACCTTCGAAAATTTCGAAATCAAGTTTCGACATTACAACATACCGCTCGTCCCTAGCAGGTTGCAACATATACAACAATGAATCACGTTCTCAGAGCTCTGCTCGGAGACTTCCGGTAATATTTTCAACTTCCAAAAAGACTTCATTTAGTGCAAACATGTTTTTTTATAGTGCCCATAATAAAATAAACAAGCCTGCTCCGACTTCGAAAAATAGAATCATTTTTGATCAAATTGTTGTGAAATATTAACTTGTTAAACATTAAACATAACTTATTAGTTTTAATGTTTAACAAGTTCTTGTGAAAAAGATGCTTGGGAATTCACATAAAAAATGTGTTTTCCAATTTTCCTGAAAGACATTAATTTTGCAATTGGTCAGGTAAAAAACATTTTAGCTAATTCTCGTAAAAATACATTTATATGAATTTCGTGTAACATTACTTAAGCCAATTTTTGTAAAAAAAGTTACTACATTCTGTGAAAGGGATTGTTTGAAATTTTCGATGTAACATTTTCTTTTGTATTCTTGTCAAAAAGGTTTCTGTGAATAATTATATCCTATAAAGTGTAGCTCTTTTTAAATTGCTTGAATTGATTCATTCGCCAGGAAAATCGGACTAGTTTTTTCGCGAGAATTTTGTTGATTTTCGTAAAAATTTTATATTTTTCTAAACAATAAGGTAATTTTAATGAAATATGGTACATGGTTTTTACTATAATTGTTATACTATCTACCAAATTTGATATCTTTCATTAAACAAAAGACATCTGGAACTAAAAACATGCTTTCAAAATTCACTAGCATAACGCACTCGCTGCCTCTAGACTTTTTATATTGGAATAAAAATCATTTAACTAAATATTACGCGTATGCAGTCATATATAACATATAATGAGAGGAAGGTATGACATTTGTTTTGTGAGCAACGTATGTACGATGTCTGTGTATTATATACATGGCTTTCATTAATTCCCGAACCCCACGTGACCGGATTCTGTCTCTCTCTTAGTGGAATATGATTTTATGAGTTGGCAGTCAAAAAGTATTAAAAAAACCATTAGACTAGGGACCCTAAAGTTACTAAATCAATTGACAATTGACAGTTCAGTCCATTGGCGCTCAATTCCCGTTTGACGGTTATTTTGTATGTATATTGTGCATTTTCCAAGTTCGACCAGTGTTTACCTTCTTCACATATTTTCTATCTGTTGGACAATAAAAATAAACACTTTTTATCAAAACTTAGCATTTTCATTGTGTTCTACGTAAGTTAAAAGCGTAAGTATGTTAAGGTTATGTTGTTGACGATATTTGACATCGCATGGAACGAAGCTCTACCAAATACACAATACACATTCCTAAAACCGTAAATTAGAAATTTAAATAATCGGCCCCCTATTTGTTTACGTACATTACAAAATTTTGATATCTATACAAAATAAAAGTAATATTTTATTATGTTTTTAATTTATTTTTTTAACAATCAATAACAATAAACCATACATGAACAGACTTGCTGTTAAAAATAGGAATTAATAAATACATTTAAGACATTTACTGTTTCACCTTATTATAATTTTTATATTTTTTATAAAACCCCAAAGGAAATATGAGACAACACTGGCATCTTAGGGATTTCATTAATTCAGGCTGTACAACCGTGTATACCGGGTTGCCTAACTTAAGCGGTCACGTGGGGTTCGGGAATTAATGAAAACCCTATATATATATATATATATATATATATATATATATATATATATATATATATATATATATATATATATATATATATATATATATATATATATATTGTTACATTCTACGGGGTTCTGGATTTGTTGATTAACAAAACACAGCTTTCCAAACTACTATCTTATTATTATTACCAACTATTTTCCAACACCAGTGTCAACTAAAATCTTTCTCTTCTCTATTATTAAATGTCCATAGAACTATATTCCACTATCGCCTTCTATGATCGCTTCTTATACACCAACACTTACTGTTGACTCGCTTAATACTCTATGATCACTTTTCTACACCACCTTATTCAATACTGAACTAACTTACTCTGCGCACTGCTCGTCTGTTTATACTGTCTATAGAGATTCTAGACGTTCTACACTATTCTACACCTGTCACTTCTGATCTATTCTAGAAATGTCATTCCAGAGTGTTCGCTGTGACACTGCCCTCCTCTTATATTCGATCGTCCCGGTCGAATTCTGACATTTCTTGGTATGGCGTGAGTCTGTGCATATGGACCAGCTTCATCTTGCTCTTCAGGCTCCTCTGAATGCGATAGACAACGTCATTGATCCTTTTGACCACCTTATAAGGACCTTCCCATAATTTCTGTAATTTCAGTGACCGTCCCTTGCGTCGTACTGTATTGTAGAACCACACACGATCTCCTTCTTTGAAACTAGCTGAATTAGCTCGCACGTCATAACGGGTCTTCATGCGGTCGTTTTCTACTCATATATGCATTCTGACAGCAGAGTGGATAGTTTCTATTCTTCTTTCCAAATCTTTTATCCATTCATCAGTGGAGCATCTGTGGGTTTTCCAAATACGATATCAGGAGGAAGTTTTAACTCTCGCCCAAAAACCACGCTGGCTGGTGTATGTCCGGTGGTCTCATGTACAGCCGAGCTGTATGCCAGTAGAGAGAGTGGAATGTGCCGGTCCCAATCCGTTTGGTGTTCATTGACAAATATATTTAAGTGGGATTCCAAAGTAGCATTGAATCTTTCCACTATTCCGTCAGATTGAGGGCGCATGGGTGTAGTTCTCGTTTACCTGATTCCCATAAGCTCACAAACCTTCTGGAATACAGCCGACTCGAAGTTGCGTCCTTGGTCAGAATGGAGCTCTAGTGGTGCGCCAAATCTACAGAAGAACTCATTCACTAATACTTCTGCGACGGTGGTGGCCTCCTGATTCGGGACCGCAAACACTTCTGGCGACTTGCTAAAAGAAAAAAGAATCCATGGCCACAAGCATATAGCGATCCCCTGCGTCTGTTCTAGGGAAATGACCAGCTATGTCGATTGCAATTCTTTCGAAAGGAGCTCCCACGATGTACTGCTTCATTCGCCCCCTGGTATTTGATTTAGGCCCCTTACTGGATGCACACGCTTGGCAGGTTTTGCACCATTCTTCCACATCAGGTCTACATCGTAACCAATAAAATCGTTCTCTGACCTTTTCCAAAGTTTTCTTTAAGCCCAAATGGGCTCCACCTGCCCCGCCATGGATCTCCTCGATAACCTCCCCAACTCTTGGCCGCGGAAGGATTATTTGCTTCAATACAATCTTCAGAATCCCAATTCTTGACCAGAAGATTATCTTCGATTGCAATGGAGTCCCACTGGGCCCAGTAACTTTTGGTGGCAACGCTTTTATCACTAACTTCTATCCAAGTGGGTCTTTCGTGGTAAGTCTTCTTCCATCTGTAGATGGGTTGGATATCAGGGTCTTCTTTTAGGTCCTCCATTAACCTCCGCGGGTCCCATCGGTTAACGGGTTGCACCGTTGTCCTCCTACATACTTCGAGATTAAATCCTTCTTTATTTTCGGCAGAGATGCAATGCTTGCATTTTGGTGGGCAAGGACTCCTAGATAGGGCGTCGGCATTGCCGTGCTGTCGTCCAGGGCGCTGCACAATACCTTGTTCGATGGTAAAATTGTACTCTTGAAGGAGTTCAAGCCACCTCGCCATCTGCCCCTCTGGATTTTTAAATTGGAGAAGCCAGCGTAGGGAAGCGTGGTCGGTTCTCAGGAGAAATTCTTGACCATATAGATATTTGTGAAAATGCTTCAACGTCTTGATAATGGCTAGAAGTTCTTTCCTTGTCACACAATAATTATTTTCTGCTTTGGAAAGGGCCTTGCTGAAATACCCTACAACCTTCTCTTGGCCTCCCTGTTCCTGCGAAAGAACACCTCCAATACCAACATTGCTCGCATCCGAGTCCAGAATAAACCTGTGACCAGGTTGGGGATATATCAGAATCGGGGATGAACAGAGAGCCTGTTTTAGTGTCTCGAATGGTTTTTCACAATTATTGGTCCAAATGAAGGGTGTCTTTTCTTCCGTCAGTTAATGCAAAGGTTTCGCGATGTCAGAAAACCCCTTTACAAAACGGCGGTAATATGTGCAGAGGCCCAGAAAGCTTCGCAGCTGGTGTACATTGGTTGGAATGTTCCAGCTTATAATACAGTCTGTCTTCTCTGGGTCGGTTTTGACTCCATTTGGGGTGATAATGTGGCCTAAGTACTTGACTGCTCTTTGAAAGAAACAGCATTTCTTCGGGTTTAATTTCAAATTGGCTCCCTTTAGTTTTGAAACACTTGTTCGACATTCTACATGTGATCTTCGAACGACTTTCGCAAGATAATGACGTCATCCAGGTACACGAGGCATGTTTTCCAGTGTAGACCTCTCAAAACTTTGTCCGTTAGACGCTCAAAAGTGGCTGGAGCATTACACAACCCAAATGGCATGACGTTGAATTGCCACAGTCCACTACCAGTGGTAAACGTAGCCTTTTCTTTATCTTTGGGCTCAATCTCGACTTGCCAGTAGCCAGTCCAATGTCGAGAACCATCTTGCACCTGCCAGTGTATCAAGTGTATCGTCAATTCTGGGAAGTGGATAGCTGTCTTTCTTAGTGACATCATTTAACCGGCGGTAATCTACACAAAACCTCGTGGAGCCATCTTTCTTTTTAACTAACACTACTGGAGAGGCCCAAGGGCTTTGCGATGGTTCTATAACTCGTGCCTGCTCCATCTCCCTTAGCATGGTGTTTCCTGCTGTTTTGCTAATAGTACCCTTTGCGGTGGTTGATTAATTGGCACAGATGTCCCAGTCTCAATGCGATGGCGTACTAGGTCTGTTCTTCCAAAATCGTTCTTGTCGGTTACGAAAACGTTGCGATATTTGGACAGCAATTTAGCCACTGCTTGCTTCTGTTGTGGCGAAACATGTTCACTAGCTTCTGCTAAGACACCGTGTAGATGTTCTGGAAGTGGTTCATCCGGGATGGACGAGGCTGGGCCTTCTTGGTCGTGGCAACGCCGTATGATGGTTACTGACGGGAATGTTTCGATTTCGGAACCTTTGGAAATCTTCTGATCAAAGCTCTTAAGGTTGGCTATTCTGACAGCTGCCAGCTCTTTTGCTTGAATAAGAGTTTTACCGACTAGTAGAGCTTTCTTAAAAAAGATAGTTGTCTTCTGGTTCTATAATACCCACCACTTGTCCCAAAATGTCTCCAACTACCTTCACTGGGACAATACTTTCACTCTGGGCTCTCACAACGACTTCGTCTTGGGCCGTGACTTTTCGAATCGCAAGGTTATTGACAGTCGACATGACTACTTCCTCATCACCGATATTTAAAATATTGTTCTCGAGATCTAACTTGACACCGTGACCTTGTAGAACATATAGTCCAAGTATAATGATGTCTGATATGGCGGCAACAATAACTTGCTGTTTGGTTTTCCAAACTCCAATTTGTAGCTTGACCTCAGTCTCACCAAACACACGAATCTGTTCACCACCAACTGTGGTCACTTTGTAGAATCTTTCTGGCTCTTTTACCCGCCATCTTGGTAATATATCACGACGGATAATCGTTCTGGATGCGCCAGTGTCTACAACCATTTAAGCCTTCTTGTCGCCGATGTATCCGTCTACGATGAGAGTGTTCCCATAATCGTTGACCAGTGAAATAGTTGTCAACTTCGGGGCATTGTGGTGGACACCCAGCTCTGGCTCCCTTAAGCTAGCTGCATTTAGTTTTCCTACGCGTTGGTTGAAGATGATCTTGGGGCCGGCATTCACTCCTTATGTGTCCCACATTGCCACAGTTCCAACAGCGTATGACACTTGCACGATGAGCTTCCCTTGGCTCCTTATAAGTCGTGTGCTTCATCTGTTCTTCTATTTTCTCCAATCGCTGCACAATACCTTGAATAAATCTGTTATATTTTCCTCTTCTGGGACTTGGAGACTGCGAACCCTCACAATGCCTTTGGAGGCTAGCTTGGCAGCTTCAAATTCTAATGAATGTGTCAAAGCACCGTTTAAGTTTTTATGTCTCGCTATCCTCAGTGCCTGTTGAGTGTCGGTATCCCTGATACCGTCAATGAATGTTTGCAGTGACAGCTGGTTCAAAAAGTCCACTGGAGCTGTGGGGTAGGCTGATCGCGTTAGTCTGGCAACATCGGCTTCAAATTGTTGCAAGGTTTCGCCCGATTTCTGACAGCGAGTTTTCAACTCAGTTTGGTAGATGTGTAATTGTACAAAATGAACATCGAACGTGCAGAAAATTGTACAATTGTGCAATTTGAACAACATACACTGAACATAACTTTTGTTCATCATCACGGCTGACAGTTGACATAAACAGCAATAGATCCTTCAACAGAATACTGCCAACTGTTGGTCAACGCAAATAGTAACCGTTTCGTTCTGATGAACGGGTCCAGGGAACCGAACTCCATCAAATATGACCGCTTCTTGTTTAGCTGTCAAAAATAGAAGTTAGGAATATTTCAAAACTGTTAACTACCTATACATGCCCTTCGAATATACCAATCAATTTAGAAGATAAAACTGCATCAGAAAAACGTAGCGTGGAATTATACAACTTCAGCGGTGTGAGAATACGAGACACTGTTTTAGAAGACAGTTTTACCATTTAAAATAGGGGCTTATTAGAATCCTTTATCTCAAACAAATAAAAATTATTACATAGATTTATTAATATAACCCGGCTAATCGGATCGTTAATTTTGACATATTCGGATGTATTCTGTTTTAGAACTAATTCAAATATCAGCCTTTCATATCCGATACTGATCTGATTAATCACCTATCTCGTTAATGGTTATAGTTGTCGAAGTGGTTTACTAATAAATAAGGAGTGGGATAATAAATATGCGCAATTAATGTAAATAATGAGTGAAGAAGCGAATTTTATACCTACTCATAAACATAGAGACACGATCTCTATGGCAGAACGCATAATTTGAATTTAATAATGTGATACTTTAAGGTTGGTACCTGGTCTTATTTTGAAAAATGACTGACCTTTGACAGTTTGACAGTTAATATTAATAACCTAAAAAAGTCTCGTGGTGTCACAAGTACAATGTTTTTAAGTTTTGATTTAAACATGTTAACACGTTATATCGCTGTGGTTTAAGTCTGAAGCTAAAGAGTTTAGTTTGTTCGATGCTATAATTGTTGTTACTTGACAAAATATTCAACAAACAAAATGGGAAAGTCTAAAAGTTTTGAGATAATATGTGGCACGTACGAAGAGTATCTCTTAGGATATGTTTTTAATTCTAAGGTATGTGTTATCAGTTGTTTAGTTCATGTTAGAATATTGGATCTAACGATTTACTTTTTAATTTTAGTCTGGTGAAATTTCACAAAGCTTTGCTGCTCATGACCACAGTGGAAGTGTTAGAAGTGTTGCATGTTCAGCAAACTATTTAGCATCGGGTGGTACCGATGATCGTATTATAGTGTATGATTTAAAAACAAGAAGAGAGCATTGCATGCTGACGCAACATAATGCAACGGTGAATTGTATTCAATTCACAGAAAACCATTCGCATGTAATGAGCGGCAGTTCAGATGGTGTCCTATCGATTGTAAGAGTCGGTAATTGGCAATTAGAAAAAGTTTGGGACAAAGGTCATAAAGGTTCAGCGATACTTGATATTGCGATGCATTCCTCAGGCAAATTAGCTCTTACTTTAGGGGCCGACCATAGTCTGTCTACATGGAACTTGGTCAAAGGTAGACAAGCCTATGTAATTAATTTAAACAGTAAATGTAAGGACCCCAGATCATTAGAGAAAATTGTTTGGGCGCCAGATGCTGTACGCTTTGTTTTATATGGTGGCAAATATACTGAAATCTGGAGTATTGATTCGGGGGGTCCATTGAAACAAATTGAGCATTCTGAAAAAGTTGTTAGTTGTATATGGTTCGATGATAATTATCTACTAGTTGGTTATGAAAATGGACATATATGTAATTTAGATCCAGGTAGTGGTGAGAAAACAGTAAAAGAAGCACACAACTCTAGAGTTAAAGCACTTGCTTTCTATAAACATTGGCTTGTCTCTGGTTCAAGTAGTGGTGAAATCATAGTTTGGAGTAAGGATATGGAAGAGATTGTCAGGCACAATACAGGATGTAGAATTACATGTCTGTGTATTGTAACACAAAATCATATTAAAGAAGAAAAAGCTGAAGACAACGAAAAGGAATCCAATGATGTTCAGGTACAAAGTGTTCAACAACATAAACGTGGAGCTGTTGTTGTCATAGAAGAGGACGAAGACAATGTACATCACAAGGCAAAACATACAAAAAGGAAAAAGAGGTCAAAGAATTAGTAATACCTATTTGTTTAATTAATATATTGCTTAAGACTGTTGATGATTAAATGACTTACCACATTCATTTGAGTGTATATGTGTAACTTAAATGCAGTAGGGGAGGTTGCTGTACCAAGGGACGATTTTCATCTTTGATTTTTTAGAAACTTTGCATTGAATTACTGAGTATTTTTTAACAAGTAGTGTAGTAAGACATGTTTCAACTAGGTGTTTTGGCAACATGGTTGTTAGATTTACATTTTCATTCTTTTTCAAACACATTTTAAAAACAGTAAAAGTGTCGCTAGGTACGTAACCAGTATGTACCTAGGGACAAGTGTGTATGTACCTGGTGACAAGGGTGTTCTACCTAGCGATCATCATGTCCGTATTGATTATTGTAACTAAAAATTGCTGTTTTTTGCATCTTTTTTAAGTACTTAACCTCATAATCTCTAGTATCCTCATTTGGTTTATTATAAACCTTGCCAGCAAAGTTTTGGATAACATCTTTGCACTGTACCAAAACGTAATCTTCTACCTCAATATAACCTTTTTTAAACCGTTTTTCTAATTCATATGCGAACACTTGATCTTCTAAGTATCCATCATCGCAACTGTCATTAGCTACTGAGAAATGATCATCTTCCGAGCTGTTGCTATACATTTTTCTAATGACTAGCAGTTTTCCATTGAGCTTTTCGTTTTTTTACTCAGGTGGGTTTTAACTTTTTCGATTTCTGCATTTCTATCTCATCTTTCATTGGTGTGTCTGCTAAAATGAGCAATTGACCTTTTCTTCAATGAGTAGTTTTCTTTCGTTCCACAACTTTTGGAAATGGTCGGACCATGTGCGGTGTAACTTTGCTGTTTGAGGGTTCCCACTCGTCTGGAAAACTGGGAAATGTCAGCGAATTTGTAGAGGAAACATTTTCTCAGGGAAAAACTGTGACAAATTGTGAAAATTGACTAAGAGTCGGGGAATTTTTGTCCATGTCAGGGAGAAATTATTTGTTTCCGTTTTATGATATATAATTCAAACACAATTATGGGTGCATATTTGTATAAAGTAGCGTTTATGTGTATGGAAAAATGTGTATGTTTCGTAACTGTAATTATGGGAAACTGTGTTTTCCACTATGAGGCAAAGACCTACTGTATTCGGTGGTACTGTGTTACAGATTTTGTGGGTAGATTCTTCTTCCTCTTCAAGTGCCGTCTCCTCTTAGAAGGTTGGCTATCATCATGGCTATTCTCACTTTTGATGCTGCAGCTCTGAACAACTCAACGGAACTACAGTTGTACCATTTTCTCAGATTATTTAGCCAGAAAATGGGTCTTCTTCCTCTGCTTCTCTTTCCCTGCATAATATTCTGCAACAATACATATTTCTCTCCTCTCATCACGTGGCCCAGATATTGCAGCTTCCTTATTTTAATTGTGTTCAATATTTCTTTTTCTTTTCTCATTCTTCCCAGTACCTGCTCATTTGTTACCATGTCTACCCAACTTATCCTCAAGATCCTTCTATATGACCACATCTCAAATGCCTCCAGTCGATCACTTATATCTTTCTTTAGCGTCCATGATTCCATCCCATATAGCAACACCGAGAAAACGTAGCATCTCAATATTCTGACTAAGTTGTAAGTGTTAAGATCTCTACTGCATAACACGCTTCTCATTCTGTTAAATATGGTTCTGGCTTGTCCAATTCTTGATTTAATTTCTTCAGCGTACTCATTATTTTCATTGACAGTTGTTCGCAGGTACCTGTACTGACTGACTTTCTCTACTAGTTCTCTGTTGATCCATAGGTTTTCCTGTTGCTGAACTGATTTTGTAATGGTCATAAATTTGGTCTTTTTGATATTCAAGGTAAGTCCGCTCTCCTCGCTACTCGTCACTACTTGATCTACCAAGCTCTGTAAATCTTCTATTGTTCCGGCAATGAGTATGGTGTCGTCTGCATACCAGATATTGTTTGGGTATTCCATTGACCTTTACTCTTATTGTTGTTTCTTCCAGAGCTCTCTGAATGATTTCTTCCGAGTAAAGATTAAATAATAGCGCCGATAGTACACATCCTTGCCTTACACCACATATTTTTACTTCTTCTGAGAGTTCATTGTCCACCTTAATATTAGCCGTCTGGCTGTAGTATAAATTATTTATTATTCTAATATCTTTCATGTCTATATTTTTACTTTTAAGTAACTGAATGAGGTGGTTGTGGCGGACTCTATCAAATGCTTTGTTGTAGTCAAGGAAACACATACATCGGCTGATTGATGTCCATGCCTCTTTGAGTCAACACATTGAAGGCAAACAAGGCTTCTCTTGCTCCCATTGCATTTCTGAAGCCAAATTGGGTTTCACTAATATCTTGTTCTAATTTCCTAAAAATTCTCTGGTCTATTATCTTTAGGAATATTTTGAGAGCATCACTCATTAGACTGATGGTTCGGTGGTCACTACATTCTTTTGCATTAACCTTTTTTGGTAATGTAATGAAGGTCGATCTAAGACATTCGCGGGGAATGATTCCTGGGTTGTATATTGTGTTAAATAGTTCCACCAATATGCCCATTTGATCTTCTGTGATTAGTTTAATTATTTCTGCTGGAATTTCGTTGGGTCCTGGAGCTTTATTAGACTTTGCCATTTTTACTGCGTGCATTACCTCTTCCTTTGTTATTGTTGGGCCCAAATCACCTTCTGTGTCCTCTTCTACCATTTCTTGTTGTCTGTCATCGTTGAATAGTTCCTGGATATACTCCTTCCATCTTGCCAGCTTCCCTGCAGTGTCTGGGATTATTTTGCCATCTGTATAGCAAAACATTGCTTTGGTTTTGCCTTTTTATACCAGCCACCTCCCTAATTTTTTTATAGAGGTTAAGATCATCGTGTTTCATTGTCCGCACATTTTTCTCTGTACCACTTTTTTTTGGCTTCACGTATTCTTTTTATTATCTCACCACGTATATGGTTATATGCATTGTAGTCTATATTTTTGTACTTTCTTCTTTCTTCCATTAGTTTTAAAACTTCGTCAGTTATCCATGGTTTTTGTTTGTGAACAGTATTCTTTGTTTGCAGTAACTCTTTTGTTGAAGTCGTTATCGTGGTTTTGATGGTATCCCATATTATGTTTGGATCTTCACGCGGTTCAGCTCTCATCTTACTTAGTTCGTTGTTAATGTTCTTGGTCAATTGTTCTCTCATTATTGGGCTTTTAAAGTTTAAGGTTTGTAGATGTTTTTTGTTTTGTTGGGATTTTGGCTTCTTCAGTCGTACTCTGAGCCTTACTATTACTGGATTATGATCTGTTGCTGCATCTGCTCCAGGATAAGCCTTAGCCGACATTATGGAGTTTCAGTACCTTTTATTAATTAAGACGTAATCAATTTGATTCCCAACTACGTGTTTGGTGTTATCAGCGGGTGATTTCCAAGTATAAAGCCTCCTATCAGGCAGTTTAAAGTATGTGTTTGTAATCACCTTGTCTTGCTCTTGACAGAACTGTGTCAATCTATCCCCCCTTTCATTTGTTGTGCCCAACCCAAAATCACCAATAAGATCTTCTACTTTCCCCTTTCCAACTTTCGCGTTGAAGTCTCCCATTATTATCGTTATGTCCCTGTTCTTTGTTACATCCAGAGCTTGTTGAATGTCATTATAGAATTGTTCTATTTCTTCTTCACTCTTATCGGAAGTGGGGGCGTATACTTGAATGATGTTAAGTATTCTTTGGGTTGTTGTTGTTGCTCTTATCATCATTACTCTATCTGAGATGGGGATGAAGCCAGTTATAGCTTGACAAAAGTTACCTTCCACCACAATCGCTACTCCGTTTCGGTGATTTGCGTCGTTGTTACCTGAGTAGTAAATCTTAGACTGATTAATCTTCATTTTGCCTGAATTAGGCCATCTAGTTTCACTGAGTCCCATTATGTTCACATTGAGTCGCTGCATTTCTTGAAGCACGTTGTGAATTTTACCTGCTTCGAACAAGGATCTGATGTTCCATGTACCGATCCTTATGTCTCTTTCCTGTTTCTTAGCTGAAAGCGACTCGTGATTGTCTAGTATTACAACATGTGGTTTGTCCAAGTAGGATTTGCATGAGAGATAAAATGTTCTATGAAATGAAAAAAAATGTCTTCGTTTGACCATCCACTTGAGTTAGCCGCCCTTATGGAACCTGGCGGAGCTCCTTTCAGCATAGGTGAGACAAACAATGGGGGTATAGAATTTCCACCAGCACTTACAGCAGCGATAATTGTTACATTTGAGCTACAATCCCCAGAGGTCATACTTCCCACCTGTTTTGCACCTTTGGCGGCTAGTACTTTTGGAAGTGCATGGACTGTGGAACAGCCACTCTCATCTGCATTCCAGAGCTGATGATGTTGAAAGTGACCTTTCTGCAGAACATTTTTATAGTAAAAAAAAAGTGTTAACTGTAACTTTATTAAATGCTGTTGAGCGAGTGAGGCTCGTAGCCTCAGGTTTTCTTAAGGCTAATTCAGGATGGCGTTTACAGAACTTTCGTAACCAACTAATCCCTGCTATGTTATTTTATTCCCACCTTGGGTTATCTTTGTTAAGTTTTGCATAATCATATGCAAGTTTTCAGGATTGAATTGTGGTGAGACCGTAATAATAATAATAATAATAATAATATTTATTTGGTCCTTTAGTTACAATTATTGTAAATCGGACAAGTCAAAAACTTACAAGATAAAAAAGATACAGAACGTATCACAACTTCAGTTGCTTTCTAAATTTTTTTGTACAATTTGTGTCCTTCAGAGAACAAGGCAGCTGGTTATACAAAAAGCAACCCGCATAACATGGCGACTTCTTGAAAAAATAATGGTGACATTTATTCAGGTGAAAAGTATTTTTTTCACGAGTGTTGTGCTTATGAAAATCCGAGTTGATAACAAATTTTCTCTTGTTTTTATGAATGTAAGTTAACAGATGGAACAAATAAACTGATGTTAACGTCATAATGTTATTTTTCTTGAAAATGTCACGACAAGGGTGCCCATAAGGTAGATTGTATTTTAATCTCAGGATTCATTTCTGTAGCACAAATATTCTATGGCAGTCTGAAGATTGGCCCCAGATAATGATACCGTAACTCAGATGTGAATAGACAGCCGCGTAATAGACTTTCAGCAGATGTTCCGAGCTTAAGGAATCTTTAAGCATCAAAATTGCATAAAACGTGGAATTTAATTTCTTGCACACGTAATCAATCTGGTCTATATATAACAGGCTACTGTCAATTCTAACACCCAAAAATTTTGCCACCTTTTTGAATTGCACAGCATTTCCATTCACCAAAATAGTGCTGCCGCACATACTCTCTCTTCGGCGGCAGTTATGCATTTCAAGAGAAAAAGTCTTGTCAGTTTAAAATGAGTCGATTTCTATAACACCACTCATCAAAAGATTGTACCACTGATTTTAATTTTAATTCAGTTTCCTCCACCGTCTTGCCGTAGACAACAATAGAAGTCTCATCGGCGTACATGAAGACTTTTCCGTCTTGTATAAATTGCGGCAAATCGTTTACATAGAGTGTAAACAAAAATGGGCCAATGACACTTCCCTGGGGTGTGTCCATACTTACCCTATATCTTTTGGAATTAATATTATTCGCTTTTACAAGCAACTGTCTGTTGGTGAGATACGAAAGTAGAAGGTCGTTGCAAGTGCCTCTTATCCCCAACGCCCACATCTTCTCCTTAACAAAAAAAAAAAAAAGATTTACTGTGTCAAAGGCACGAGACAGGTCAAAAAATAAGGTTACCACAATGTAGTTGAGGTCCATTCTTTCATTTACATATTGAATGTATTCGATAAGGGCAGTTTCTGTAGAATGATCAGTTCTAAATCCGTGCTGTGATGGTGATATAATATTATTAGCGTTTAAAAACTTCATCATCCTTCTATGTACTGCCCTTTCTATGATCTTTGAAAAAATGCTTAATATAGAGATGGGACGATAGTTCTCCAAATTGGTACTGTCTCCCACCTTCAACACAGCAACAACCACGGCCAGTTTCAATATGTCAGGGAATTTTCCCAGACATATACAGGAATTTATAATCTTTGTAAGTGGCGCGGCAAGCTCAGCAGCACATTGCTTAATAATTTTTATTGGAACATCATCAAAGCCGCTTGATTTTTTATTAGGAAGTTCGTTGATGATCTCAATAACTTCACATTCAGTTAAAGGTGTTATAAAAAGTGTTTTGGGCTTATAGTGTTCGGCCGTGCAGCTATCAGACATCTGGCCCCCGAAATGCAACATGAGCTTCCTCTCAGCAACACCTGAAAAATATCCGGCAAGTACCTCAGCAATTTCTACCCTACTAGTTATATTTTTTTTTCGTATAGTAAATTCGAAATGCAGTGCTCCTCACTTGGTTTGTTTTTCTTAAGATTAACAAGCTGCCATAGTGCTTTAGTTTTATTTGGGGCGTTACAAATATGAGAAGCTGTGTAGTTTTGTTTTTCCTGTTTAATTAGGCTATTTACCTCCGCTTTCATTACTTTATACATAGCGTTAATCTCCCTCTCTCCGGATTGTTTACGCTTTGAATTTAAAAGCTTCAGGTCATTAAGTTTTTGTTGCAGATTTGGTAAAAACTTGATTCGATATTTTACGTTAAAACCGGAATTTACAACTTTCTTAGTTTTCGGACAAGCTACCTCAAAGCACCAGACAAAAGTGTCGAAATTTTTTTTAAATGCCATGTCTACATCCTCCATTTCACTCAAATTGAAATCGTATGTGCTCGCAAAACGAGTTTTAAATTCGTTAATTGTCATTTCATTTAGAGGTCGAAAGACAATTTCTCTTTTAGCCTTTATGGAATGTAATGAAGGCAGGAAGTTTGTTTAAAATAATCAACTAATTCATTCTCTTCATCGTCTTGGAATACTTTTTCAAATCATACTTGGGTGTGCAGGAAAATTCCTCGATGTGCAAATTGTTAGTTTTCATTTTTGCAGCATATCGTCCGATGGCAGAATTTGAAATTCCATATTTATCAGAAGCTACTCGAAGAGGGAGCTGGTTTTGCAAGACATCCTTTACTGCTGCTGCCATATCTTCTTTTATTGAAATTGGTCTCTTATGGCCAGTTTTACTGCGAGGCATTTTGGGACCTGAAAATATTATAAATAAATAGGTAATTAATTATACAGCAACCCACAATGTCCCCTGGTACATTTCTTGGAATTTCAGTTAAAAAAAAACATAATTCTGGTTGGGTGAAAACTACAACAAAACTACATTGATTTATAACAATAAATATTATAAATGTCTTTTGCATACCTTAAGCAGATTCTTTAAACTATTTTTTCCCACAGAAAAACTAGCTATTATATATAACCAAACGTCAAAGCTGCCAATTGATAATAGATATCTATACTTACCCATTTCCATAGATTACAAAAATAACTGACTTGCCCCTGGTATGTATGTTCCTAGGTACAGCAACCGCCCCTACTGTAAAAGATAACTGTGTTTAACCCCTCAAATACAAACCCTCGACAGAAGCTTATCTTGTATACAGGGTGATGGGAAATCCGAAAGCTGGAGATGCTACATGTCAAATTGTGACCATTGGTGCAAACATGCCTTATCCAAAAGTTGTTAGTTTTTGAAATATAGGGTGTTGAAAGTTAAAATTTTAATTGGTTTACAACTAATTTCGTGCTGATATTTACCGTTAATAACTCTTCACCCTGTATGTCTGTTAATATAAATATTTAAGTACTTGATTACTTGATTGTGGGAAACTTCAAAGTGTAACGAAATCTTTTTTTTTCAACATTCTTTATTTACGAACTTAGAACAGTACATTTGCACTGGTAACAAGTTCTACAATTAACTACATAATATTACATATGATTTTGAGGTTAACTTAATTTATATCAATGTCAAGTAGGTGCCTTAGAAACTATATACTCAATAACTGGAAACTGTTTTTTCCATTTAATAAATGTGATTTTTGGTGCATTGTGAATCTTTGCATCTGATGTATGTTTCTGAGTTCTACTGGAATAGTCTTAAATGGTCTTATGCTCTTAGTAATCACACTGTTAAGTTTTATATTTCTTCTTGATGTTACTACACGTGGGTCTGCCATTGTCTTTGTGAATACATATATACTTCACCACTTTTTTTCTCCCTCAGGGCTCGTCCGCAACCTCTCCGCCCCGATAGCACTGCAACCTTTGGTTTATTGTGCATGCCCTTAGTCTTTTTACTCCACCCACTCCAAAATCACTGTGCCTTGAACTAGTCTGCACAGCGATTGGTAGGGTGAAGTTTTATAATGCCCTGTGTTCGGTCTAGACTGACCGTAGATTAGTTGTCTTCTGCGGTCCACAGCTTTACACTCGCACAAGATGTGCTGGTCTGATTTCTCCCCCTCGCAGCAGAGTCTGCATGCGAGGTCCCCCTCGAACCGCCCCATTTAATACAGGTGTTTCTTGACGGCCATGTGTCCCGTCAAGAGACCTGTTATGTTTCTGAGCTATACTCCGCTAATATTTAGCAGGTCCACAGCTCTCTTTGAACTGGGTCCTTCAATTATTGACTTCCCATGTCTGAGCCCTGGACAGTCCGCCCAGTACACCTTGTGTTGGTTTCTGACCCAGGACTTAATGGCTCCCCTGGCAGTGCTCTTTGACACGCCCAGAGCCGGTTCTGGTCCCATAAATGGTTCTGCTGACCCTCTCTTCGCGAGACTGTCAGCTTCTTCATTGCCTTTAACCCCCGAGTGACCCGGCACCCAGATGAGGGTCACCTCATTCTGCCCAGCCAGGTCGCTCGTCTCGTCTCGGCGCTCACTCACCAGCCAGGAATTTACCCGTGGGCTACTTAGTGCCTTAAGTGCTGCCTGGCTGTCTGTGGCTATGAGGATCCGCTTGTTGGTGTAGCCCCTCCTCTTGTTCTCCCGCACACAGTGCAGGATGGCGTACATCTCGGCCTGAAACACCGTTGCATGGGCTCCGAGGGAAATACTATGACTTACCCTCGGTCCTTCCGAGTAAACACCTGCCCCCGTCCCACGCTCCCCGCCAGATCCGTCCGTGAACCAGACGAGCGCGTCCCGTGGCATGCCCGGCGTCTCCTCCCGCCATGCCTCGCGATCAGGGATTTCCACTGTAAAGTTGTTTTCCCTGCACATTCGCGGGCTCGCGAAGTCTGACCTCATTTCAAGCATGGGCTCCTTCACGATCTCCTGAATTTTGCAGTGGCCCCTGAAGCCTGGGTTAATCTTCAGTCTACCATTGCAGGCTAGTCTGTATAGTCCTAGCCTGGCCTCTCCCATAATAACTAAGTGTAGGGGGGGTAGACCCAGCAACACCTCCATGGCGGCTGTTGGGGTTGAAGACATGGCCCCTGTGATGCCTAGGCAAGCCATCCTTTGGATCTTGCCCAGTTTTTGTTTGGCACTGGATTGTGTCACCTTAGGCCACCAGACCAGTGCCGCATATGTTAACGATGGTCTGACCACCCTTGTGTACAGCCAGTGGGCCATACTAGGTCTTAGTCGCCATGTTTTTCCATATAGCCGGCTAGTGACGGCTAAGGTCATGACTGCCTTACGCAGTATTTTTTCCACGTGACCATTCCAGGTTAGCTTAGAGCCCAATACGACCCCAAGATATTTTACCTCCCTGGCCATTGGAATGTTCCTACCATATAGAGTGAGAGTTCTGTGGCTTTCCCGCTTCGTCCTCGTAAACGGTATGACGGTTGCTTTCTCGGGGCTCACCCCGAGCCCTTGACCAACCGTCCAGTCTTCCACCACTTTCAGTGCTGTCTGCATGCGCTCCCACACTGACTGTGTAACCTTTCCTCGGACTATGATGACAATGTCGTCCGCATAGCCCTGTACCTCATACCCCCCTCCCGAGAGCATCCCCAGCAGACCGTCTACGACTATGCACCAGAGCAAGCGAGATAGAACGCTCCCCTGCGGACACCCCGCCGCGAACCCCGTGAACACCGTCCTGTCCCTGAGCATGGGACAGATCCACTTCAGCAGGTCTTCCTGACGCTCCCTGACAGCTGCCAGAACCGATCCGAATGACAGCTGAAGGCCCCCTCTATGTCTAGGATGGCCCTCAGTGCCAACTCCCTGTTCTCCAGCGTATTCTCCAGTTTCAGCACCAGTTGGTGCAGTGCTGTTTCTGTTGAGAATCCTGCTCTGTATGCATATTGTCCGCAGTGTAGGGGATATGCTTCCAGTACATCGCCCATAATGTGACGGTCGAGCAGTTTTTCCACCTTTTTTTACCAAGAAGGACATGAGACTTATTGGTCTCAGGGACTTTGCCTGGTCTGTTGGACGCCCAGGTTTGGGAATGAATACAACCCTGGCCAGTCTTCATGCCCTTGTAATGTACCACAGAGCCAGGCTAGCCCTCATAATGAGGATAAGCACCGGCCCCAGTATATCTATCCCCTGTTTGAGCATGATGGGCATTATTAATGGCCCATCTGATTTTGCTCCAAGTAACCATCTCGTTAGCGATTGCCCAGTCTAGTCTAGATGCCCGCCTATAAAGTGCCTCTATTTCTGAGTGTTCCCAGTCCGGAGGTGATTGGTTTATTATGTTACAGCTGGGGAAGTGCGTCTGGAGTAAGATTTCCATAGTTTCCTCCCCCGAACTTGTAAAGCCTCCCGTGGATGTTCTAAGCGAGCCTATGTTGGTCTGAGTGCCCGTGGACAGGATCTTGTGTAGTCGAGCGCTTTCGGACGTGTTCTCCACTTCCTCGCATTGCCTCCTCCACGAGTCCTTCTTGGCGTCCCTCAGTCTTTTCTTATAGGTTCTTAGGGCCTGTCTATATTCATCCCATGCTCCCGACCTTTCGGCCGCGTTAAACAGCTTACGAACCTGCGCCCTCCTTTGCCTGAGGTCCTTGTTCCACCATGGGACGTTCCTGGTGGACACCCTCATTTTCAGGGGGCAGTTCGTGTTATAGGCTGAGGTGATTGCGTCTCGCAATTGAGCTGCCGCAATCTCAATGCCTATCGAATTGTCTATGGCTTAACCCCCCGCAGTTCCACTGCTAGGTCTGCCCTGTAGGCTTCCCAGTCTGCCTTGCGTGGGTCCCTGTACCATACCGTTTGTCTTTCGACTTTGGCGATTTCAATGCGGATGTATCTGTGGTCTGAGCTACTCACTTCCCCAGACACGCTCTCCGGACTTAACAAAAAATGTCACATTTGCATTAAAGTCAGTGGCATAGAAATGATTAAAAGAAAATGTATCAACAGAGCCAGATCTCTGCCACTAGATTAAATAATTTTTCATAAGGATTTTCACATTATCTACTTCACTTAGCACAGCTACTGTACAAAATTTCTAGTTAATCCGATTAGCCAATTTTTAGATATTTTTCGAACGAATTTTAACACTCTGTGTCTTGAACTTTAAAGCTCCAATGACACATATTTATAGCAAATTGCAATTTCAGTATTTTCATTCTTTATGACTGGTTTCCTTTTCTGCACCTTTACTCTGACTGATCCAAAATTTCTGAAGTTTTAAATAATTCATTTAACTGTATTTGGTGTTGATTTCTGTTTTGTGGATATCAGTTGCAACTGTTTCACATGTTCCTAAAATAGCTTTATTACATCGCCCAAAAACAATAAATTTAAATAATCGTCATTTGTATAATTTAAATGTCCTGGAATGATTATAAGATAATCTTATTTATTTACTGATAAGATACAGTCTGATTTTTTAACAAACAAATAACAATATTGACATGACCAAGTTTTCCATAGTTATCCGTTTCCTCCTTTGTCTACACAATCAGCAAATAATAAAGCAACAAAGTCAGAGACTGTATGTCAGTAAAATTCGGCCTAGATTTCCCCACCTTGTAGGTGACTGAACAGAAATGTCTCCTGAACTAAACTCACATAGTGAACAAAACGAAATTACGACCATATACACCCATGCACAGAGAGCTACCCACACATTCACAATCCTATACACCCACGTATTCTCTCTCTCTCTCTCTATCTCTCTAACACACAAATTTGACAAATCGTGCCCTTTTTTAAAACGTTTTACTTACTAAACTAAATCAATGGTTTTTCAAATCAACAATACTACGCACAAATTTTCGTGGAACTTGTAAGGAGCCAAGACATTACCCTGCAGTTGAAAACCAACTCCGATCTTAATTTCTTTATTTCTAGTGGTAGTATGTTGTACAACTTTGCCATAATAAAATTATAGTACCTCTGTCCGACTGTTTTGGGTACTCTAGGAACCTTTCATATACTGTTCTCCCCGTCCTCCATATGTATGGCCTACAATATCAAATTCACCCTTGTGCTTATAATAATACCTATATCAAGGGAGCATACGAATACAACTGTCTTTATGTCCAACACATTGGCTTCTGCGAATAACAAATCACTTGGATATGCTGAAGGTTTACCGTATATAATTTCCAAGAACAGATTTTGAATAACTTCCGAATGTTTAATATGGATGGCCAGCATTCCAGCCCATGCTATAATTCCATATCAAAGTAGACTTTCCACCAGAGCAGCAAATATTCTTTTAAGGTCCTGTTTTTTGAGTAATTTTTTAAGCTGTTTTACTTAATTTGTTTATCAAGTCTGCAGCCTATAATCTCAGCGTAGGTGTCTGTCTACAGTAACTACTATTTAATGGAGTAGGCACTCCAAACAACAAAATTCTGATCAACAACAAGAGGACCCATCACTTCAGTTCTATAACTCGATAACTCTATATATTTAGTCTTCTCACAGTTGACAGCCATTTTGTTACTGTCGAAATATTCCCACACCCTCCTCATCTCAACCTTGGACTCAATTTTCAGATCATCTCAGTTTTTTTGCAGAAAAGAATATGGCTGCATCATCAGCAAAGCTAATGACCTGTCCAGAGTTTTCAACCTGGTATAAATCACACACACACACACAATATATATATATATATATATATATATATATATATATATATATATATATATATATATATATATATATATATATATATATATATATATGTTGAATAAAATTGGTCCCGAAACAGAGCCCTGTGGGACATTACACCTAATAACCGTGCTTTCACTTAAGACGGCTCCAACTCTTATACACTGTTTTCTGTTATGCAAATAGGTTTTAATTAGTGATTAATAGAATCAAATGCTCTCCATATATCTACAAAGACTTCTAGTGCTGGCTCAGACCTATGAACTGATTCATAAACATATTTCATCAGCTTTGCTGTAGCATCCTGGGTAGACCCTCCTTCTCTAAAGCCATATTGAAACTCAGAGAGTATATTGTTTTTTTTTAGACAGATAACAGTTTTATGCCATTACACACACCAGAGATTTTTTTTTTCTCCCTCAGTCCTATAGTTACTGATACCTCCTCGACTACCACTCTTGAAAAGGGGCTTAATGACCGACACTTTAAAAATTTTTGGGAACAGACCTGTATCAAGTATTCTATTTATAATGTATACCAAAACATCTACTACCTCTTCTATTACTTTTTTAATGTTTGAAGTAATAAAAAAGCAAGTGACATTAATTTAGCGTCTGCCTGACATTTGTATTGTACATGTCATCGTGGCCAACTAAAGTGAGATGAAACAGCCACTATTGTGATAGAAAAAAAGAAAAGTGGTAATATTACAAAAAGTAACGTTTTAGTGACCTTTCTTAAAAAAATTCACTAATGAGGAGATTCTGACTTTTGAATTTTGAAAAAAATTCTTCAAATGAGCGCTAATTAGGCCCTCTTGAACACATATCAGGGGTCAGGTCAGGTCAGTTTCAATTTATGTATGTATGTATATATATATATATATATATATATATATATATATATATATATATATATATATATATATATATATATATATATATATATATATATATATATATGTATGTATGTATGTATGTATCACACCGATAACTCAAAAAAGAATCGGCAGATTTTGATTAAATTTGGTGAGTACTTTCCTGTTGCAAGTGGCTTAGATAAGTTCGTTTAGTGTTTTCTTTGGGAAAAATTGATATCTCCGGGAATGACAAAGTAAGGCCAACCAAATACGCGTGTTTGTATTATAAAGCATGAACCATGTACCAAAATTCAGGTCTGTAAGTTTAAAGGGAAAAAAGTTATGGGCATTTAAAGAAAAAAAAATTGGGGTTTTCCTCAACACTGCAAAGTCGTGATTTGAAACGTCAAAATTGGCAATATTTAGACAAATAACGTGAAACAAATACATATTATGAACAGAAAATGTCGCAAGAAGAGTGTTCTGCAAACCCTTAAGTTTCAGCTTTAACTGTCATTGTCCTTCATTTTACTAAAATATTTACAGAAAATTCATTTCAAACAGACCCTTTTTCTGAATGATGGCAGTAGTTTTAGTTAAGTTTATGGTTTAACAGTCTATAATTTTTTGCTAGTTCTCGTAGAAAAAATTCGTTAATAAGGAAACAAAGACTTCAATTTTAAAAAGATTTCTTCAAATGAGCGCAAATAGGCCCCCTAGAATCCATATCCAAGTTTACATTCAGTTTTTATCTGTTTACTTATATACAGGGTGACGCGTTTCTACGGTAAAGCTCAATATAATTGTTATTATAGAAGATACAAGAAAAAATTGTATAAGTTAATTATAGGGTTTCTTAAGCTGCATCTTATAAAATTATTTTGACAATAACAGGTCGCCCATATGTTGGTGATTCCTACAATTTGTTTCGAACACCCTTATATTATTGCATTTTTGCATTTTTTATCGAAATATGATGCATGTTTGTAAGAAAAAATCGAGACGCAATATGTGCGTTTTGGTAGTAAATTTTCATTAAATGCTTCAAATTTCAATATCTCAATTTGCTATGAATGTAAGGTTTGTTGGCTAGGAAACCAGCTTTCTCGGAAACGTTTTGCAACAATAAAGTTATTTTGATAAAATATGGTACATTGTTTCTACTATATAGGCTATACCGGTAACCAGATTGATGCCTGCTTGCATTAGAGAGACATATTTGCTATTAAAAAATATTTTTATGAAAATTCACTTCCATAACACTTGCTGCGTCCAGACTTTTTTTTTAATAAACAACCTCATACAAAATTTTCCTGGTTTTTAACGAGGAATAAGCTTGAATAATCAAAATATTGGCTTTCCATTTGAAAAACTCAAGCTTCAGCTGTTTTTCATCTTAATTTTGGTACTTATTTTTCGAACACTTTGTATCAATAAATTCAATAATTTCATTCAAAGACTGTTAGACTATGTCCTCATTTACAAGGAAAACAATCCAAAGTAAATAATTATATCGTGTGTATGAGCGAAAAATATCAATGTGTTCCGATCTGAAAGCGTCAATTTTGACATAAAAGTGTGAATATCTCAAGGAGAAGAAGGTATATGACATTATACACAAAAAGATGATGATGGTTTTCCCGTAACCAATGAATGCATTTCCCGGTGGCTTACCCTGTATATATATATATATATATATATATATATATATATATATATATATATATATATATATATATATATATATATATATATATATACAATTGCTGGGATCTCGTCAAGGCCAGATGCTTTCCTGATATTAAGAGAAGAGAGCATTATTAAAATTGTTGGTCTAATGTATGTATGTATGCATGCATATATATATATATATATATATATATATATATATATATATATATATATATATATATATATATATATATATATATATATATATATATATATGCATGCATACATACATACATTAGACCAACAATTTTAATAATGCTCTCTTCTCTTAATACCAGGAAAGCATCTGGCCTTGACGAGATCCCAGCAATTGTTCTCAAAAAATTCGCACCAGAACTTGCTCCTGTCCTGACTCGTTTGTTTCAGACATCTTACAATAGAGGCATATTCCCTAGTAACTGGAAAACTGCTCGAGTATAACCCGTCCCCAAGAAAGGATTCAAAGCGCTTCCTAGCAACTACAGGCCTATTTCTCTCTTTTCAGTCGTCTCTAAATTGATGGAAAAGTATATAAAGACCGAATTACTAAAATTTCTTGAAAAAGACAGACTAATCCACGACCAGGCAGTATGGATTCCGTCAGTGCAGATCAACTGCTGACCTCCTTTCCTTTGTCACCCATTCTTGGAACAAGTCTATGGAACTACATGGTGAATCCCAGATTGTCACTCTAGACATATTCAAAGCATTCGACCAGGTCTGGCACGCAGCGCTGCTTAATAAACGTCCGGCCTATGGCCTACCACCAAAACTCTGTACCTGGACAGCAAATTTCCTCTCCAACCGGAGCATTTCTTTTGTCGTGGATCGCCATTCCTCTAAACTGTATCCAATTAATGCAGGAGTCCCTTAAGGTTCAGTTTTAGCCCCTACTTTGTTTCTTCTCCACATCAATGACCTCCTCTCTAGCACATCCAACCCAGTTCACAGTTACACGGACGACAGCACCCTCCACTCAAATATACAATATTCTAAGCCTGTCTTTTTAACCCAATTAGATGAGGATCGCAGACTCACGGAGGGTTCTGTCTCTGTGGATCTCCAAAAAATATTAGACTGGGGAAGTAGAAATCTTGTACAATTCAACTCCACCAAATCTCAGTCTTGCTTTCTATCTCATAAGAGATACACCAGCCCTAGACCCATCACAATTAACAACCAAGTTATTCAAAGTAATGAGTCCTTTTCACTTGTTGGCATTTCTGTGGATCGAAATTTCAATTGGCACCAACATGTCACATCAACTGCAGAAGCGGCTGCTAAGAAAATAGGTTTCCTCTTTGGGCTCGCAAATACTTTTTACCAGCTAATCTGTATACCTTATATACTTCACAAATAAGGCCAAACCTCGAATAATGCTCCCACATCTGGGGTTTCGCTGCCGCTTCTACACTCGCTATCCTGGACTTCATTCAGAAGAGAGCTATACGTCTTATCGGGGACCCTACCCTTACCAAAAGGCTGCCTTTACTTGCCCACCGACGTGCCGTTTGTGACCTCTCTCTCTCTTTTATAGATATCTGCACGGGCACTGCCCAGAGGAGCTTCTTCCATAGTGCCTCCACCTGCTGCCCCCGACAGATCTACCAGGGGAACAGAGCGAATTCACCCTTTTACTTACTGTCCAGGTGACCAGACATAGAACATCTTTTTATGCCCGCTCTTTTGTCCCTAGGACTTCCAAGTTGTTGAATTCCTTGCCGGCACATGTTTTTCCTTCTCCTCCGAACCTCCAAACCTTCAAGTTCAGGATTAACCAGTTGCCTCTTTCCTCCTTGTCGACACCCACGCTACGATAGTATTTAGGCTGTAAGCCCTCGTGGTGTGTTGTTGAAATATATATATATATATATATATATATATATATATATATATATATATATATATATATATATATATATATATATATATATATATATATATATAACCATTTATTTACTGCATAAAGAGTCAGCATAAAGCATATTCCAAACATAGTTAAGGTATTTTACTGAAACTTGCAAAGTTTATCAGAATTTTTTTCCATAAACTAATATATTTGAGTGGCATAAGACTAGTAAGCAAGCATGAATGAAGGCTTTTTTTCTTGTCTTTGTTAAATAAATATAGCTTAATCTACTTTATTAATGGTTTGTACAATAGAATTTCAAAGCGAGTCACATTTTATGGCTTTACCATGGAGTATACATTCCAAAACAATGGTGACAAACAGGACAATAGTGATAGGTGTCTTTACAAGATTCCATGAAGTAAGGTAACAAACAACACGGCCAACATCCTAAGAGACATAACCCCAGCGCTGTGAAATGTGTAAGTTTCGACACACCGCATCTTGTTTCTGTTATCACTATTACAGTGCATCTTGGACATTCTGCATACTGAGGTTCAGGACCATACAAGACCTCTTCAGCTGTAAAAAGTAATTTACATTAGTTTGAAAATTTGACTTATATCTACGTGTATTTTATTAGTCAATGCAGGCAGTGACTTAACTAAACTGCGTTTTTTCCTGTTTTCATTCTGTAGTAACATTTTTTTATAAGATAGTCATTAAACTCGTGCAAAAAATAACAAGAATTACTACTGTCTCCTGTAAAAAATGTCTCAAAATTGATAGGGTTTTATTTATTTTACTTATTTATTCATACACCATCCAAAAGCTTAAAAGCCAATTTAAGGATGGGCTGATGCACAAAAGGGAATAACAGATCAACAAACAATAAAACAGATAGATCCACTAGTTGCATCGTTTTTAAGACCGCCTTGCGGTAGGGTAATCGTTTGCACATCTGGTAAATTGGACTACATCTATCATATACGAGCCATGGGGAGATATAGTGTCCCGGGAAAACGTGCAGCAATGCGGGGCACAGTCAAATTAAGTTGCTGAAGCAGGTTTGGGCAATTAGACACTGCACCAACTGCACATCTCCAGACTCTGCAAGTTTAAAGCAAAGATGTAAATTCTTCCGAGGAAAACTAGTATGAGGAATCCACCATCTTCTCGAAAACTAAGAGATTTTAGATTTTGCCTTTGTACTGATTCACGGTTTCCCATATGAATCTATTAAGCAGGAGCCCCATAACCGAGCCAAGAAAACAGGAGAGGATGTCAGTCAGGGAGACCCTGTTGTTGCTTATTAGAAATCCAAGAGTTTTGTAACCAGTACTAACAATCCGCGATGGTGTGGTTTAAAAGATAGTGTTCCATCAATATCAATTCCAAGGTCCCCAAATGTCGTGTGAGGACTAAGTGCAAGCACTTTTAAATTATAATTGAAAGTAATTGGCTGCTTATTTTTAGTAAACAATATAACAGAACGCTTAGGAACATTCACAGAAAGATTACTCTGACTACACCATTTACCGAGGACTTCTAGAGCTGCACACTCATCTACACTTGCAAAAATCTCATTGTCATCTGCATACATTAAGAAAGTAATACGTAAAATATGTTTAACAGGGTCGATAAATATCTTAAAAAGTAGTGGACCGAGTATGAAACCCTGTGGCGCTCCCCATTTTAGATGTTATAAATGTTAGATTTGAAGCCGCTGACCTTAATAAATTGCTTCCTTCCATTCAGGTAGGATCTGAACAGACAAAGCAAGCCCTCTGAGAATTCAATGTCCAAATTGTAATTCAAGTTTTTAAGACCATTTCAGTTCCAACCTTATTTATTTGTCAGTTCATTATTACTAACCGGACAATTTAATTTGTTATCAATGAATATTATAAAAATGTGCAGATTGAGAAATGTTATATGTCGGGAGAACTGCGCACTGAGTTTATAAAGAATTAAAGTATTACTAGGTATTCCAAAAACAGTGTGCGCGAAAATGCAACCAGCATAAGAAAATAAGTGTACAATCATGTGGCGAACACAAATCATGTGTGGCACAACATATATGGGATAATAATCACCACATTGACAAAGAAAATTTGAAACTTGTCAAAAATGTTAGACATCAAACTATGCTTGATTCATTAGAAAGTATTTTTATATTAAGGTCTATTAAGAACAAAACTTCATTAAATCGTGCGGCACCTGTAATATCAAGCCCTTTATTTTCTCTTTGCATTTGACCGTTTAAACACTGCTAATTTGTCTGGTAGAATAAAAATTATTGTCAATAACTCGGCCGATTTATACTTATACTAGTCTCTATGTTTGTCTCGACTTAAAGACCTGTTCGGTTTGTTGTATCTATGTAGTCAATATAAATACTTTCACGTAGAATTAAAATCAATATAAATATAGTTTTTATGTAGTATTTTAGTTGAATTATTTATCCTTTGTTGGAGTTAACATGGTGAGACAGACACCTGGGTTTTTAGTTTTCTATTTAAAAAAGATGTGTTAAGTTGATGTTTATCTCACCAGATGTCTTCATCGGCATGATCCAATATCCACATAGTAAATTTCTAGATCGAAAGGAAACGTGCTGATTCTTTAAATAACTCCGGTCCTTTTAAACCTATATTAGATCAGGGTCCTAAATTTGTCGACCAGAAGAATAAAGCAGGTCTCCGACCCCGTAGTTTCACTGCGCAATAAATAAACAATCGTTCTTGGACGACAACTTTACTTCGGACTAGTTCGTTTACCTTGACGCGATATAAATACACGGGATCTAGTTTTTGATGTTAGAATTTTTTTCCTCTGAAGATGTTGACATTGTCAACGAAACGATCGTAAGGTCTCTGAAATATGTGTTGTGGTGATTTGGGTGTTCTCAAAGTGTACTTAATAAATGCTTAATAATATGTGGCTTCACTTTAAACCACATTTTTGTAATTAAAATATGGAATAAATCTTATATCAATCGATTTTTTAAAATTAGAAAATGACCCTTTCATTAAGGTGAGTCAGGATTGAGTTTCATACATACTTACATATATAACAATCAATTACCCATAAGTATGTTTATTTGTATCTAATAACTCAACATATTTTTTTACACAAATAACTTTATTATGTAAGCCATTTTAAACATATAAAGAGTGCGTTTTTGCCCCGCGTGCATATAAATTGGCATTTTTATTTCAATTTCGCTCATATGTCATGTTTTGCAACTAAATATGATGCAGAGATCAATATTAGGCTTCAGCCAGTCGGCCAGACAAATACTGAAAAAAGCGGTATTCTCGGAAGCGCCGCTCTATTGTAGTGTCGACTTCACGATGTGTCGGCCCAACGAACTGTCGGACGAACGATATGCCACGATCCTGAGTATTAGAAAGAATGATCTAGACAATACAATGCTTTAGATTAGTATACATAACATTAATCTGTATAGATCAATCCAGATAGTTGTAATTAACAATGTCAACTAAATTGGTCATAGTTGATCTTTCCAGAATAAAACCATGCTGAGAAATTGGGAATATGTTGTTGATGTGAAAAAAAATTCGTTGAAAAAGGCTATGGATATTAATTGCACTTGTTGATATTACCTGGGATGGTGATATTGAATCCATAGGTAAACACTTGATATACTTTATTATTTCACTAACTTGAATAAACTATATGATACATTTAACTATAACACAATTAAAACAGTACATGAGTACATAGCAGATAACTGACCGAGCGTGGGGGACGTGTGTTCACTGTAGCGGTTGGTAGAGAAGAGAAGGAGAGAGATCGCCTAGTGTCTCTTATAGTTGCCGTAGTTCTTGACAGCTGTCGCATAACGTAATGTAACGTTTAACTGTCAAGAGTATTTATGCAGAAACACAGAGTAGTGTTGACGGAAACACTGCGGTCGAAACCACCGCCACAAAGGCAGACCTCGAAAATCTCACAGAAAACGAACAGTATGGCTATTGGTCGTTAGTTTGATCGATCACTCTTACCCTCACCTTGAAGGCAGGAAAACTCGTGACAGCTTCCAAATTCTAGGGAAGGTGCCAGATCTAAGAATTAATTTAAAAACTTTGTTAGATGGCGTCAAAACAGCATATAAGCAGTCTCTCATCAAGAAGTCAGGAACTAGATCAGGTCTACAATACATGATATTTTCATGAAAATTTACTACCCTAACGCACTTGCGCGTCTAGGCTTTATTTGACGCAGAAAGGTAAAAAAGTGTCTTCAAAATATGATTTTACACGTCAAAATTGGCAATTTTTAAACAAACATTGTAAAACGAAGATGGGTTTTGGACAATACTCATTACAAATGTACCTAAACGGGTCTTACATTTCTGTTCCAATAGATGTTGTTCTTCAGTTGACTAAAATATTTGAAGAAAATTTATTTAAAATAGACCCTTTCTGCGATTTGATACAGCAGCTTCTCTTTTTGGTCAATCATTCGATAAATAGACAAACTATATACAACTAGTAGTAATAGTTCGGATGCAGCAAGTGCGTTATGGTTGCATACTTTCGTTGACCTTTTCAAGTTTTAATAAATAATTTTTTTCTCAATTAATAGAATCCAACTTTGGTATGTAACAAAAACTTTATAAAGGCAACATGTGTACGGAATTTCATCAAACCAAATTTATTGTTTTCAGAGATACAATTTTTTAAATTATTGATGAGGATTTTTTAAAAGAGTTTTATGAAAGTTCTCTACTATATCGCACTTTACGGTTTACTGATTTAAATTTAACTTTTTAAAAGGGATCAGCCAGAGCATAAGAATAATTGTTATGCTGTGGCCTTAGAATATAAAACAACTATTTTAAGTGCTGTGGCTATACAACCTACATTGTAAGTCAATGATAATAGACGTTGGAGAAGATATACTAATTTTCTTTGTTCCATTGACTGGAGAATTTATTTTGTAGCAATTTTACAGTTTCCCATTTGAATAGGAAACATTGCGATTAGTCTATTGTGATAGAAAAAGAATTATATACAGAAAAGGTTCTATACAGTTTCTATAGATCCATTGGCTCAAGAATTGATTTTATAGCAATTTCCTATCTGAATAGAAAACATTGCTCCTAGTGTATTATGACAGAAAAATAATTTTCTACGGAAAAGGTTTTATACAGTTTTCTTCTAAAATGTATCGATTTATTATTATTTGCAAATTTCTTTATTATTTTTTCATAAGCAATGTTAAATTTAGAAAAAACATGACTGCTGAATTGCCTATGGCGATATTGCCTCTATCGTCACTGTAGCCGTTAACGCCTGGTGAACGCAGCCATTGACTAACAATTTATTATTTGGAGCTGGAGCGTGTGCTTCATTTGCTCACTTTGGTATACCAGTGACTCGCTGTAGTTTCGGTTTTAACAAAGTAGTTTGGTGTTTACCTTTGAGATGGCAGCATATAGACATTTAAACGTTAAAGCTTAGTTCATACACTCCCGAATTGCGAAAGAAATGCCTATTGGTCCATTTTGAATAGTATTAGGATATTATTTAAAATAAACCAATAGGGATAGGTTTCGCGGCGATGACGCAATTCGCGAGTGTATGAACCTAGCTTTCACATGCCTTTTCGTGATATCTATTTGATTAGTGTACTTTCTGTGTTGGCATTACTTCCTGTTTGTTAAATAAACATTTGTTAACTCCTATAACTCTGAATATGCAGGTATCCCAAATTCGGTAACCAGTATCGTTTGCTAGAAACAAATGTACCAAATCCTGAGTCCCATTTTTAAAACATTTATCATGGTTTACATAGATACACAGATATTGCAAATTTTGTATGGTTTAGAAGTTAGAATAAATAGGGCAAAGTTAAAAAGTTTTTGTCTTATGTTACAAAATTGTAAATTATCTTTTGTATTATCTTTTATGTGCAGAAGTTAGTAATAAATTCTTTACGAGTCGTGGTTAAAAACATACTCATTATAATAATAAGGTCTGTCTGGCTGGTGGGTGTACTGCTTCCAGCAGATGCTCACCGATACTCGTAACGACGTAGACGGTACAGCCAGCGACGACAACTGTCCGCTGTCCTATTTATCCTCTTTTTCCTTAACCATATTACCTTACTCCTCTTTCCATCCCCACCTGGGCGACCAGGTGATGATGGGACCAGGTTGATTGGTGACACACCCATGAAAATGGAGCAAAATCAAAGCCAGGGCATATCTGTAGCCCGCGCTTTACATGACAGCTTGCGGGACGTCGGTGGGGGGTTGCTGATGAGCGGTCATGTAAGAAATTACAGCCCAAAATCATCAGCAGGAGAGCCCAGCAAGACCAAGAGCTCCACCCACTGAGGATTCTGCGCAGGAAAATCAGCCAGCTCTCACCCAGATAGGATTACCAAGAGAGCGCATGAAATGGATTATGAATATGAACGAAACAATTATGCGCATGTACTACAGAGTAGCACAACTCGGACAACAGATGACCAGAATAGGCAACAACTCCACACCGAATTTCTCAGAGTGTACTCACCCATACAGGTGACTCAACCAGAGAGTAGCGGATGAAAATCGTGCCATACGTAGGAATACCCTTATTCCACAAACGAGACTGAATACCATTAAACAGGAAGTTTAATGTGAAATTACTAACACAGCGGTTACGGAAAATAACGAGATGCTGTTTGATGGTAGTAATCTGCAACTTGTACATACTGAGCAAGAAGAACACATCGAGATTACGCAAGAAAGTGTTATATAACGTTTTAGAGTTTGTTTATTAGAAAACTTTCAATTTCATCAAAGATCTGGTATTCTGTGCTGAAACTAAATTAGGGGTTATATGTGTGGGGGCGGAATATCGGTGACAGAAATTTCGATTTTTTTGGTGCTAAAACGGCCTAAAAAGTCTCAAAACATATAGAAAACTTGTTTCTGGAACAAAATTTTTTGGCTCCCGGTTTGTTGGGCTCTTTGCCTGTTTGTTAGTAGGCGCAATAACTTTTCGGGTAAGATCGCTTTAGGGGGTGGGGGATAAATGAGGGGTGATTTGGTGCAAGTTGACATTTTCTCGTCAAAAATCGAGCAATATAACGTTTCAGAAGTTTATGGGTACAGGAATATGAATAATTTTTGTGTGGTCAAGTCATGGAAACTGAATTCATTTAATGAGAATGTCTTTCTGAGGAGAGTAGATTATCACAACTATATAGAAGTTATGATTCAATTTGCAGCACTATTTTCTGTGCGAAGAGAAATGTTAATAATTACACATAATGTACTTACATGATCTTGTACTTGCTGATTCCGTCCACAAACCTTGCACTTGCGCATAAGATGGCGGAGGTATTCGTCTTGAAAAACTGAAATTTGAATCTAACAGTGGTGGTCGCCTCAGTTCTGGTGGTGGAAACTTTATAACTGTAGAATAGCTAGGGGGTATATTTGACGCAGGTGGTTTGAAACGGTTTTCCTGGGTTTCACCCAGGTGAACGTTACTAGCAGATTCTTTCATAGGATTTCGTGATACGTATATTTGTTCTGTGTCATACCGGCTTGTCCTTGGCTGTTCAGTTACAATATCATCCCTTACTATTAAATTTGTAGATTCTGGAGAAGCCTTTAGCTCAGTATGCTTTAAGGAATTTTCTGTCATAACAGGTTCATCGTTCTTCTTCACAAGTTTGGTGTGCACCGGGAGTGATTCGTTAGCAGCTATAACATCAATTCTGTTTAGTATTTGAATATTTCCCAAATTTTGACATGCTGTTTCACTAACATTATTAAGTGGATGTAAATTTTCATCTTGGGTTAGGTGTGGCTGACTATTTTCTTTCTGAAAATTTTTGTCTGAAATATCTGTGTCAGGATCGTTTCCAAGTGCAAAATGATTTTCTTGGTTGGTTGTGAGACTTAACTGCTTTAAGGCCTCTTGAAGTTCTGGAAAGCTTTCTCCTACTTGAGTTGCTGATAGAGGTTCCAAATCACTACCGGAATCGCTTGTTTTTACGAGAAATTTTGATTTTGATGTACGGGCATTTAAATCTATATCCGTTGATTTTTCATTGGGATCTTTGTTCATTACAGGTTTTTGTATCACAATATGTTATGTTTTTGGCGGAAAATGACATTCTGATGAAACCATAATATGTATCTCCGACTATTGTATTTTTTTCTATTTCTAAATATAAAATTTCAGGCAATTGTGAGTAAACGAATATAATTTTAAGGTTGAATACATCACACGCAAAAATTTTTGATCCTGCGGTTGACGGTTGACGGCGGTTGTGACTTATGTCACTGTAATGTCATGTATTTTAAACCATGAAAAATTGAAATTATTTCATGGAAATTATTGTGAAGTTGATTGAGTTTGTCTAAAATATAATTCTTGATTAAAGAACTTGGTACTTTAATGTGTTTAGTTTTAGATAAACGGTCTGTTAATAAATGAAGCTTACCATCTTATATGTACAAATTTATTCTTTAGCTTGTGCTTCCTTATACAAAGTTATTTACGTTACAGTTTTTAAAAATTAAAGCCTTTTTCAGAATTTCCCCAGTACTGCTCTTCTCCCCAACTCAATTACAATTTTAAAGAAAATTTAACAGGGCAGATGTTTAATTTTTTTAATGGGCTGCTACTGGTAATCAAAGAATGGTACGAATCCAAAATATTTTGTGTGGTAAACCAAATCTACTGAATATTATAGACAAAGGTTAAGTTTTATTGGGGCAAAAGGTGAAGAAGTACCAGCAAAATTATTTTAAAATTTTTAGTCTTTCTTCTTGAAACGTCAAACCTGCGATAACCTTTTCAGTGCTGAAAACGTCAAAAGACGTCATGCACGTACTTAGACGAGGGCGCGTGACGTTTTTTGACGTTCCCAACACAACCAACTTAAATTCCACAGTATCCAACTAAATACTTTATAATGACAATACAGGACACTCCGGCTGATTTCGTGTTTCAAGAATATCAGCGCCCCTAGCGGATAGTACTGATGTTACGTCGTTCGAGAACGTGTAACACTAGCAATTGCTGGTGTTTAACTGTGTATAATTAAGTTTGAGCTGTGTTTTTTTACAATAAATGTTAGTGGTTGGGTGTGTGCAAACTATAATTGTTTGAATTATAACGTGCTAAATCTATCAAAGACATTTAGGTTGCCAAAGGATGGCGAAACGTGAATATGATTTTTTGTTTTTTCTTTTGTTACCTGCAATTTTTTTTACATTTCGCCTAATAATTAATATTAAACAATAACTATAACATGGATTGACGATAAATTTGTATTATAGATGCAAGAAAAGGGTACTGTTATCAAAAAAACTTGATTTGGATATAGTATTGAAGACACAAGGTGCATTTTATATTTCAATGTAACTTCCAAAAGAATTAATTTATTGAAGCAGAAGACAAATTCAGAATCACTTTTATGCCAGTATATACAGTTCGCAGAAGATAAATTAATCTGTAATGTTTACCATTATGTACTTATTTATAAACTTCGCAAACGGATGGTTAAAAGGCTTCAATCATAACTTGTCTTCCAGTGCATAAAAAAAAAGAAATATGAAGGCAAAAACAGTTTTGCATTAAGAAAACTGTTTTTCTATCTTCTTCTGTGTTCTTTTTTATTTCAGTATGGCACAAATTGTCACATTTTTTCACAAAATTATTTTAGCTGGTAAAGGCTTTTAATTATTTTCCCAAGACAAGTTTTTAAAGAGGCAAGTATAAATAGTAGATTCAGCCCTATAATAGATTTATTCACTGAAGTAAGGGTTAGTCTCACCTTTCATCTGCACAATTTCTTAATTATGTACTAAGTATATCAGTTACATATTTTAAAATATTAGATTAATAAGACAGTTTTCATGTAGAGATATAGCAAATTGAGTACTGTGCTACCATTTATACCAAGATCAATTATTTATAGGTAAGTACAGACTGTAACTTAATACCCTCAGAAACAGCTTTCAGTATATTCCTATACCTACCCTTGAAATAGTCGTTTAACGACGGTTTCAAGGTAATACATTAAATTATGATGAAATAAGATATGGGTATGAGAAATTTGCATGATTATTCATGCTGAATTCATTTAGGTTTCAAGCTGATTGTTGATACAAATTCTATTTATAACTATATAATCAGAACATTTTCACTGTTTTGTCATGTACAAGTTTTATATTCATCTATTATAAACCAATTGTCTAAATTAAGAATATGCAGGTAAATATACAATTCAAATTACCCGCTCAGTTGCCAGTACTTCACGCGAGGTTGCGCTAGTGTACTTGTCACAAATATCACCAATGCTAAAGCCTAGGAGTGTCCCGTATTGTCATTATCTAGTATTTCATTTAACATACAGCTTTCAGCCGGAGACGTAAGCGTTTGTGGTTTCCTGAGCTTATAGGTAAAGGTTAAGTGACTTGAAAAATACGCATGGTTTCTGTTCGTTATGGCGAGCGTGCAAGGAGGCCCATCAGAGACAAAAAAAAACCCAGCGCAAGTAGATATATCCGCCCCTTGATCTTACAAGAGCTGGAAAATATTATGATGAACTCTGACGACGATATTGCTTAGCCTGATTTCGTGGAAGATTCGGATGAGGGCGTTTTTATGATTATTTTGCTTCAGCATGATGAATGTTTATTTTGTTGTAGTATGAAGAATGCTTATTTTGTTCGAACTCGTATTTCGAGTTCCAACTATTTTAAATACATTCTATATGACGCTTCATATCAGTGTCATCCCATAAACATCCTATTTGACAAAAATTGCAGTGACGTCATCAGCTTCTATGAGTAAATTTACTGGTAGAGGCCGATGGCGCCAAAAGACGTCACTGCCTTTTTTGTCACATTTTCGAGTAATAATGATTTATTCTATTATCTTAACCCTTTGAAGCACGAATTTCAATGTTATTTCCAATTCTAATGACATTTGGTATAGATCATCTTAATGTGTAGAAAAATGATGTAGTACACTTCTTTGTTGCAAAAAACATTTATTTTAACTTTTGAAAGTGGTTTCGATATGAAACCACAATGCAAGTGAACACATACAAAATCGAAAGATTACATATATTTTATATTATTGATGATAAGTTAGAAAACAGTTTCTTTCTGCCAGTAAACACAACCCGACTGTATGCAGCTCCATCTGGTTCGATGAGGTTTTTCGGCCGTACTACACTGAGCACAGCGTTCCGTGCACAGGTAGATGTTTTGCTTGATCACACCGTTGATCTATTGGTACATAAGGCTTGAATCTGGATACAACTTTTTTAGTAGAAGATGGCCTTCCACAAGAGCCTCTTGAAACGGAAGCCCCAATCAAACTGAGTATTACTTCACATCGGAAATTTTTGGGACTCATAGCACTTTTGGTCCTCCGTTTGAATATTATATATGAGTTGACTACTGATGTATCGAGAAAATGCCAAAATAGACGGTGGTACCATTTTCGGGATTTCCGATCGAAGGCGAAGTAAGATATCATCATATCAACTTTGTCAACTCCACCCATATACCTTCGGTAGTCTACAACTGCTTTAGGGCAATTGACTTCAGTCATACTTCCATCTTTCTCCCTTTTATTCACTTTAGTTTGATCTGTAGGAGAATGTATAGTAGAGAGCATCTGAATAGTTATTTTGTCCTTCCACTTGATACAAGATACTTTGTCTCTATAAACTGCCTAATCAAAATCACCTCTATTCATTTCCTTATCGCCTTTCAATCCAGTGGGAAGATTTTTCTGTTTGCGCGTACAGTTCCACACGCGTAGATTTTATTTTCTTGTAAAGAAAGTAAAAGGTCAGTTGCTGTGAAATAGTTATCAAAGTAAGCGTGGTGTCCTTTTCCTTCGAGACCCTTAATCATGTCAAGCACTACCCGTTCACCTAAACCTTTCTCAGATTTATCTTGTTGCTTTCCTGTATATAATTCAAAATTACTTAGATAACCTTCTTTATCGGCGCACGCTCAGATTTTAAACCCCCTTTTTACAGGTTTCATTGGCATATATTGCTTGAAAGATATTCGGCCTTTGAACTTCACCATGCTTTCATCAACTGACACTTCTTTTGATGGGCAATAATATTTCTGGAAGTTTTTCTTTAGGAGTTCAATGTATGGTCTGATTTTAAGCAATTGATCAAAACCGGGCTCTTTTTTTTGCCATTGTGGCATTGTCATTGCAATGGAGGCTAGTTAGCAGGGAGCCAAAACGGTTTACGCCTATTTTTGATGCTATGAAATCAAGTTCTGGACGCGAAGACCTGTAATCCCGAAAGGAGGGAGACTTTTTTATACCCATGAACAAATTTACCGCTATAAAAATTTTCATTTCCTCCTCAGTTGTCGGAATAAAGTTTCTTTTTTCCTGGGTGGCATACAAGTTTGTTTGTTCTGTAACCAGACGAATAGCATCGCCAAAAATAAGCAAGAAGAAATCTATAGGTTTGGTGACATCAGGTGGTACTTCAGAGCTGGGACTAGTTAGTTGCTGAAAATGATTTAGATTCGGAGCAATTTTTTGTTTTCTCCAGTTCACAAAGTGGATAAGTGGTATATCATCTTCTTAATCGCCTGGGTCGTCATCTATGTCGCTCGCAATTGCCAAATCGTCGTCACTCAAAATAGTGTCCTGAGCAATCGCTTCGGTAGTTTCATTATTTTCAATGATGTCTTCACTCATTTCTTCCTCTTCTTCCTCATATTCGCTTATTACTGACTCTCCACCAGAAGGAATTACATCAAGCAGAGCGTAAGCTTCATCCGAGGTTAGTTTTGACAAATCGATTTGTTTTTCACCACTTGCGACAAATCAATTTGATTTTTCATCCTAACCTAAACAAACTTACTTTAGTGCATCGCACGCACACTGGTTTCGCCGCGAAACCATATCCGGTCAACAAAAACAAATTTACTTTACTGCAAGCACACTGGTTTCGCCGCAAAACCATATCCGATTGACAAAGTAAAAACAATAAACTATGTAAAACAAGTATTCTTACCTTTCTATTAGTACATCAGTAACACAATCGTCCAAAAAACGGAGTAGTTATAACACTTTTTAAGAAAATGTAGATAAAAAACGAAATCATAAATAAAACGTGGTTTCTTTGATAAATTATAACGAATACTCGCAATACAGTGTTCGCCAATTGCAAACTTGCGATGGAGATCAATAGATGGCGCACTAATACCCAAGTAGGAAGTGTGGTTTCATTGTAAAACCAGTCTACATATAGAAAAAAAAACATTAGGTAAGTGGTTTCTGTGTGAAACCACTTTGCTTCAAAGGGTTAAAGCACAGAAGAATGAATTTAAAACCGAGAATTGAGATCATCCCTTTCTGACTCTGAGACTATTTAAGAAGCATCAGCAGTGAAAGGGTTAAAACGTTAAAATTGGAACGAACATTCTGAAGCGAATGCATCTGACGTGGACAAAATGTCGTAAGTAGTGTATTTTACAATGCTTTAAGTGTTTGCTTTAATCGCCATTGTCCTCAATTTTACTGAAATATTTGCAGGAAATTCATTTCAAACAGACCCTTTCTCTGATGCTTTGGCAGTTGTTAAAGTAATAGAGTTTGTGATTAAATAGTCTATTGGTTTTAGGGAATTTTAGCCAAAAAAAATTGCTTAAGGCAGGCAAAAAGGTTCATCATCATATCACCAAAGAGGTCTGAACTGTTTCTGGCTTGAAACAGAAATGACTTGAAAATAATATTCACAGGACTTTACAGGGGACACCTTCCAGTAAGGTACCATCTTATAAAGATGGAAAGTGGAAGGTGCACAGTGAAAACCGCAGATACTGCATTGAAGCAGCGGCAACATCAAAACATTCGCTATGCGATTCCATGGCTCATTTCTGCAGAAGGCATAAATACTTCAGAGGGGTGACTTTACCACTGCAGGAAATAGGTAAAATAGCCCACAAAAAGATAGCTTGGGCAACCATTGGGAAAACAGTCATACACAAAAGACTCACTGAGGTCGCATCGCTAAGATGCAAAAGGCCTACACGACTCTCAAAACAATCTACATTCTACAATCTACAATCTATCGCTCAATAATTTTTGCATTCACCCTTGCTTGCTTTACCTATATACAAAGCCACCACCAGATCGCCCTTCCACTCCGTTGGAACTTGACCCACATCTATGCACACGTTAAACAGCTCACATCTAGATTCCCATTCTGTGTTTTCACTCCAATCATATTGTTTCTTCCAGGTTGTCTTTTAGCGAATTTTTTTTAAATAAAAAATTCGCTAATGAGGAGATCTGTATATATATATATATATATATATATATATATATATATATATATATATATATATATATATATATATATATATATATATATATATATATATATATATATATATATCCGACCGATAACTCAAAAAATAATGGACCAATCTTGATCAAATTTGGTGATCACCTTCCTTTTGCAAGTGGATTGGATAAGTTCGTTATCCACGAAAATCAAAACAGGTTTTCCCGGGAAATTTTGTGTTTTCCTTCTAAAAAAATTCATATCTCCGGAAATAATAAAGTAAGGGCAACCAAATTACGCGTGTTTGTATTATAAAGAGTCAACTCTGTACCAAAATGTAGGTCTCTAGCTTTAAAGACAAATAAGTTATGGGCAGATAAAGAGACAAATTTTGGAGTTTTCCTCAAAACGTCAAACTCGCAATTTTAAACGTCAAAATTGGCAATGTTTAGGCAAAGAACGTGAAACAAATACCGATTGTGAAAAGAAAATGTTGCAAGAAGAGTGTTCTGCAAACCTTTAAGTTTCAGATTCAACCGTCATTGCCCTTCATTTTACTAAAATATTTACAAAATATTCATTTCAAATAGACCCTTTCAGTTTAGTTAAGTTGGTGCCTTTTTGGATATTTATTTGTAGGTTTAGTGATGTTTAATGGTCTATAATTGTTTTCAAGCTAATTTTCGTAGAACAAATTCGTTAATGCATTTGTGCATTTTTTATCGAAATATGATGCGTTTGTAGGAAAAAAAATCTGAACGCAGTAAATGCGTTTTGGTAGCGAATTTTTGGTAAATTTGCAGTTCAGCTCCCGATCGCTTTTCAAAAAACTGTTTTCAGAAACCTGCCTAGCCCCCCCCCCCCCTGGATCCACAAACCCCAAGAAAAATTTCTTGTTCATACTTCCCAAAGAAGTTAGGGGACTAGGAGTGAGTAGGGGTGTATAGTTTTTTTAGCTAATTTTCGTAAAATAAATTCGTTTTTTTTGCATTTTTTATCGAAATATGATGCGTTTGTAAGAAAAAAAATCTGAACGCAGTAAGTGCGTTTTGGTAGCAAATTTTCGGTAAATTTGCAGTTTAGCTCCCAAACGCTTTTCAAAAAACTGTTTTCAGAAACCTGCCTAGGCTCCCCCTGGATCCACAAACCCCAAGAAAATTTTCTTGTACACACTCTCCAAAGAAGTTATGGGACCAGGAGTGAGTAGGGGTGTATAATTTTTTTTTGTGCTAATTTTCGTAGAATAAATTCGTTTATGCATTTTTGCATTCTTTATCAAAATATTATGCATTTGTAAGAAAAAAAATCTGAACGCAGTAAGTGCGTTTTGGTAGCGAATTTTCGGTAAATTTGCAGTTTAGCTCCCGAACGCTTTTCAAAAAACTGTTTTCAGAAACCTGCCTAGCCTCCCCCCCTGGATCCACAAACCCCAAGAAAAATGTCTTGTTCAGACCCCCAAAGGAAGTTACGGGACCAGGAGTGAGTAGGGGTGTATAGTTTTTTTAGCTAATTTTCGTAGAATAAATTAGTTAATGCATTTTTTCATTGTTTATCGAAATATGATGCGTTTGTAAGAAAAAAAATCTGAACGCAGTAAGTGCATTTTGGTAGCGAATTTTCGGTAAATTTGCAGTTTAGCTCCCGAACGCTTTTCAAAAAACTGTTTTCAGAAACCTGCCTAGCCCCCCCACTGGATCTACAAACCCCAAGAAAAATGTCTTGTTCACACCCCCCAAGGAAGTAACGGGACCATTTGCAGTTTAGCTCCCGAAATCTTTTCAAAAAACTCTTTTCAGAAAGCTGCCTAGGCTCCCCCTTGGATCCACAAGCCTCAAGAAAAATTTCTTGTTCACACTCCCCAAGGAAGTTACGGGACCAGGAGTGAGTAGGGGTGTATAATTTTTTTTAGCTAATTTTCGTAGAACAAATTCGTTAATGCATTTTTTCATTTTTTATCGAAATATGATGCGTTTGTAAGAAAAAAATCTGGACTCAGTAAGTGCGTTTTGGTAGCGAATTTTCGGTAAATTTGCAGTTTAGCTCCCGAATGCTTTTCCAAAAACTGTTTTCAGAAACCTGAAGCGAGGGTGGTTGTTTGAACGCGAGGGGAAAGGAAAATCCCCACGACGAAGCAGCCACCCTCCAACCCCTGCCACAAGTGGAACCGATGGTGGGGGGTCTGCTTCGTCGTATGCCCCCCCCCCCCGTGTGCATACAACCACCCTCGTTGCATAAACCATAAGAAAAACTTGTTGTTCATACCCCCCCCCAAGGAAGTAACGTGACCTGGGGCAAATAGGGGTGCTGTGCGGGTTAGGCAGGGTTTAATGGGGATATGGCTTCAAATAGACAGCTTTCAAGCAGTTTTTGTATATTTTCAAACCATAAGTAATTTTGATAAAATATAGTACGTTGTTTCTACTATATAGGCTATACCGATAATCAGATTGATACCTGCTCGCATTTGCTATTAAAAACATTTTTATGGAAATTCACTTCCATAACACATTTGCTGCATCCAGATTTTTGAAAAATGTTTATATATTTTCAAACAATAAATTTATTTCAATGAAATATGATACATTGTTTCTACTATATAGGCAACTAAGTTTGATGCCTGCTTTCATCAAAGAAAGACATTTGCTATTAAAAATATTTTAAAGAAAATTCGCTACCATAACGCACTTGCTGCGTTCAGAGATGTTTTTCTTTTGATCCACTTCCAAAACAATTTCTTGTTTCCTTCAAAGTTGTTTTACAGTTTCCCAGCCGCTTTAATTTTCAGTTCTCGCTTACTGTAATAATTCGTTTGCACCTACTTCTTAATTTTCTGTACTCAACCAGGCGCCTCTCTTTCTCTCGTACATCTTTGGCATTTACGATTTCTTAATGCTTTCTTTTTGTTATCCACACCTTTTTGTACTTTTTCATCCCACCACGCACCCCTCTTGAAACATCAAATATTTTTTTCACCGCATGCTTTTTTTGCACACCCAATTCCATAGTACAATCAACTCAGACATTCTTTTTCCAATGGAGGTATACAGTTCCCTTTTCTCATGCCTTAAGGACCTCAACTTTGATGCTCACTTGTTTTTCTTGTTTTTTCACTCGCTTTATCCATCCTTGTCCCAGTTTTATCTGAGATGTCACAAGAAAATGGTCAGATAATACTAATAATAATACTAATACCAATAATAATAATAATAATAATAATAATAATAATAATAATAATAATAATAATAATAATAATAATAATAATAATAATAATAATAATAATAATAATAATAATAATAATAATAATAATAATAATAATAATAATAATAATAATAATAATAATAATAATAATAGCAATATAATAATGTTTATTTTCCCTCAAAATTGTGAATACACTATACGGTTATCGTCAAAGCTACAAATAATATGAAAACAAAATTTTACAATGTTAAATTAACCTTAAAAGGTAGCTAAAAGCCCACAAAAGAAAACTATAAAATAACACAGTAAAATCTGAATAATATACACTAAACTACAATATTACACAAAGTCAATCAACACACACAGATATATGTACAAACTATAAAAAGAACACAAAGTTATATAAAACAAAATCACAAGTATAATCAAAATCACAATAAAATTGTCTATCAATAGTAATGACTTGTTTCAAAATATTTATCTATACCATAAACATAAGCATCAATCAATATATATTTTCCTACTCTCTTAAAATGTTTGATTCGTTTACCTTCCTGGCATGCACAGACACCGCATTATAAAGTTTTAACCCCAAATATATATTGTATTTGCTTGTCAGAGAAGGGAGGTTTGTTGGCACAGAAAGCGACCCCTGTTGCGCGTCTCGCTTGAATGGAGGTTAATAAGGCACTTCTTTTTTCATGTATATATATTATATATATATATATATATATATATATATATATATATATATATATATATATATATATATATATAGCAAGCTGCAAAAATTCCAGCACAAGAGACCCTAGATCCGGCACCCACGATACATCAAATTATTCTTTTTTTGCGCTACAAAAACAGTGGCCATCAGAGACCTGGATCTCCCAAAACCAAATTCCGTATCGTAGACTAGACTCAACCTGAGCAAAATAAAATTCCTAATGAACATTTAGGTTACGAATCAGAAAATATATTGAGGTCAATTTTGCGTAAGTTACAAGCAACGACTTCTCCAAGACATACTCTCATCCAGAGTCACGCCCAGAAACCTCACGTCCGCGTAATTGGGGTGTGATTGCGTCCGAAGATATTAATAATCATATTGTTTCTATTCTGCACAGTATCAAAATGCAAGTAGCCAGTCTTGCTGGAATTGAGATGTAAAGAGTTTTGATTGAATTTGATTTGATTGAATCTGAAGCAGATGGTCCTCACCATTCTCATTTGAATCGTTACAAGAGAGTTAATCCAGAGGGGCGTTCTTAGAAAAGATACTCTAGTATCTTTTAGCAATGTGCGCAGTCTCATCGTACATAATGTAGTCCATTACTTTTTTACATCACTCCTTTGCCGTACACTTGGGGATATTTTTGTATTTAAATCACGTATTCGATATGAAGAAGTCTTTTTCCAGGCACCTCTCAACCAAACAGTCTCTTGCATTCGTAGGGTCTCACTACTTTATCGGTTTCGTTTCTATTTACTTCTACCTACCCATTTATATCTCCGGCAACAATTATTCTTTAACCTGGTTCACACATGTTTGGTACTTCCTTCATGTATCTCCAAAAACTTTCCCTCTCTCACTAACTGTCGCCGTTTGTGGGCGCATATCAGGCAACCAAAAACAGTCTACGTATACTCGTTTTCATCCGCACCCAAATTGGGGAACACATTCATAATTTTTTACACATGCCATAGCCCTTTGACTTTGGCTGCCAGAGGCTTTATTTGTGGGTTTCGTAGCATTCAAACTTTTAAGGCGCCGTAGTACAAAGAATGGCCGTAGTCCAGGTTACTTCTAGGCACGCACACGTTATTCCTGATCGGCCAGACTTTCTGGTGCAGAGACTGCCAGACAGGCCGCCACTGTGTTGCCTGTCAGCGCCACTAGGAGGCACAACCGATGTGTGACGCACTTGCAGACACTTCTTTAAAATGTTTCCAAAATTGATTATTCTGTGCGATTTGGTACGCGGCTTATAAGGCTGATTCAGCGTCTTAGTTTAAAAACGACCAAAATTTGAGCAAAAACTACATTTTCACTTGTACGACAACGCTTGGAAGATTTAAAGGCATTTTTGGGCTTGCCTACAATAGACAATTTGCATGTTTTTTTCTTATCACATCTAATGGACAATTCACCAAGATGATTTTTAATACTTTTTTCATTTCACATACTACAAGAATAAAGACGCAAGAAATATTTGAAAATGCGAATTTCATAATTGATTTCAAACACCACTATTTTGCCTGCATAATCTGTGACGTCACTGGACAGTAATGTCACAATGACAATGAGCTTACTTCTTTGTGTTTACATCACCACGATGTTGAAAAATAAGCGACCGTACTTATCATACCATAGAGAACACGTCATTTATTCACTGTCCAAGTACGTCACGACCAATAACAGAACGTTCGTGGTCACATGATAATAATTCGAAATTTTTTGATTCTAAAAGTTTTTTTCTATCCACTTCATATGTTTTTGGGTATTTTCATGTATATAATAATGTTTTATATATGAGAAACTAATAGTTAAATGTTAAATTCATATAATGGAAAATCCATTAAAATTGTCTATTGCTTTTTCTAAATATATCTTAAAAAGTTCCGACCTCACTTCTAGGGAAAACTCTTGTATGTAATGAATCACCAGGTTAACAATAATATGTGAAAGTGGTAAAAATGCGCCTATACATAATAATCATTTATTAAAAAGTACATTATTAAAGAAACGATCGTCATCTTGCAGAAATGAGGGTTGGTACATCAGCGACTACTCTCTTCTTAGGGCATAAAACTCTTCCCAGTTTTCGATCATATATTCCCAAAAGATTTCCACAGTGTTTACAGTATATGTCTATATTACTTGTTTCACACATAACTATTGGTAGGAAGCAGAGTGGCCAGAAAGTCAACAAACAAAACTGACCGAATGACGTATTTGCTACCTAAAAGAAAAATGAATAACTAAGAAAGGGGACAAGATCACATAATGTTTAAATATAACGAAATTTATTAAGACAAATTATTTATAAAACCAATAAGTTTGAAAACTTTCAAATCGAACGGAACTGAGTCATAATTTGATTATACTATTTGATTGTCAGACAGCTAGCAGCTAAATAAAACCGTTTAATAAATGTAAATAATTCATTCTTAATTTTGGCATCCCAAAACATGCGTACCATTATCCACATATGACTGGTAATCATGCTCAAAGACACATTTCACTAATTTTAACCATCCTAACAGTATTTAGTTTTTATATAAAACATTGCTCGTGTGTAGTTGCAGAAAACATATTGGAAATGAGCCGTGACTAATTTTACGTTTCTGTGACCAATTGTTTGAGAAATATGAATTTGTTCCGTAATTAACAGACTCTCAGCTAACATTTTTTATTGCAGTAAAACTTTCTATAACTATGCCTTGTACCGACTAAAGTTTTACCTCTAGTTATACCATACAAAGTAAGATTAGGTTCTTTGAAAGAAAATTATGACGGTATCTACGATATCTCGTTAATAGGGTAATTTAGGGATGCTAGTTATTTGTTTGTTTGATTTTGTTGCAATAACAGCTAAAATAACAAAACTGTTCTAATTGGTATCAAACCCAAATGTTAGGAATTTGACAGCATTACACAATAATAAATAATATCGTCTACCCTTGTTATATAGTTTTGCCAGTAAGGCAAACTAAAATGATGATTTAACAAAAAGCTTATTAATGCCGCGTCAACTCCTACAGCTGCGTGTTTTCTTCAGGCTTGCTGCGCTAGTCACTTAAGCAATTAGTACCTTCCGGATCTTGGGCTCTCCGTTATTACTTCAGAATTATTGAAACCTGATAATCTAGGACGGTAACAATGTCCAAAGAAAATTTGCCTGCCCCTAAGCTAATAGATAATTCAATGATCTACTTTATCCAAGGAGATCAATTTATACGCCGAGGCTCTACGGTAATTAATTAAATTGAATTTAAGATAATTCCTAAAAACGCAATTGAAATACAATTTTAATAGGTTGCAAAGCAACTCACCCAGTTACTAACCGAGGTTCCAAACAATAGCGATGGATAGAAACCGTACCAGCACACTATGAGTGGTTATCTCATCACTACTCTGGCAGCGAATGAGCTCAACTCGGTGTGTTTGCACCCCGCTGCTCTGATGTTGCTGCTCGCCACCTGTGTTGGTAAGCGACGCTGTTTCTATCTCGCGCAGAGCTTTCTTTACTAGTTAAAGAGAGTAAAATAAAGGGTACGCAGTGTGTCGTTCGCCAATGTTTCGTCCGTTTTTCGCATCGCCTTAACCGTCATTCGTTATTCTACAACATTAAAAAATATATTTTATTTCACTAGTGGTTTTATTCTTCACCCATTTATGATAAAAAAAACTAACAGGCTTTAGCTTGTAGAAAATTATTTTCTGCGTCTTTCAACGCTCAAGGAAATTTACCAGCGGTTTTTACTGAAATGCTGTGTTTGTTCCGTTTTAAATAATAATTATGCATTGAATGTTTTCGTAGCGAATTTACGTATATATGTTTTCCACAATTTTCAATAAGGAATTTAAATTCAGGTGGTTACCTAATGCAATTAGACCAGATAATAACGTAATTTTGATACAAGTTCAGGCAATTTATCCAGCTGTAAGAGTAAAGCGTTACAGTCTTTTGAAGTGCTACTTTTTTAGGAACGAAGCAACAAAAAAAAAAATGAAATGACTAGAGCTACTTAATGAGAGATTTTGTGGCAAATATGCAGTTAATCTAAAGCCAGAAGTTACTATTGCTACACACACACACACACACACACATACATACACACACACACTTAAAAAATACGAAGATGCTAATCGAAACATTTAAAGCTTAGAAACTTTACTAAATACAGATGTAAATGTTTTACTTTTGAAGCCAGAGAACAAGTCTCAACATCTGTATTTAGTATGTAACGGTTTCAACAAGTAAGAGGCACAACAATTAACAAAGTTTAGAAACTTCACTGAACTTACCCGGTTTCTTTGTTTTCGTATGTAAGGTTTTCCTGATTTGCAACAGTAAGGACATAGTATACAGGCAGTACTTGGCTGCCACGTCTCCACTGCAATTTAAATACGTCGTTGATGTTCAGTTTGTAAGAGTTCATTTTTTAGGGTTAAAGTTTAACAAAACAGTTGTATTTATATTGTAATATTGTAAGACTTGGCACTCACCTGTGGTTTTACGAAGATTTAATAGTTTATTATTTTCAAACTGATTCAAATTAGGACAAGTTTGGCTGGTACAACGGGGTGGCGTTGCTAAAACCAAAGAATAGTGTTAGCTACAGCAATAGCAAAGAAAGAAGAAGAGGCAAGAGCGGAGATAGGGGCTGGAAGCACAAAAAAAGAACAGATTATGTTGTTGACAATTAAGTGTAACATTACAGTTGTGTATTATTGTTGTGGGACTAGACGAATTCTCACCATAATTAGAAACGCAGACCGGTTTCGCCCTAATTAGTGCTCGTCAGTGCGCTATTCTAGTTACAGCGAGAACACACCTATAAAGTAATTCGGCTATGGTATCCAGCCTCCGACAATAATCTGAGATGTACGACAGGGTCGTTATTTTGTAACATGCAATATATTTTTATATTTTCGGAAAAAACAAAGTTAGAGGAACCAAATTTGGCACGCAATGTAACATTGTAAAACGTAAACCAAGCCCAAGGCTTATAGATTAGCTGGTTGTTTGGTAGCTCCTGACCAATCAGAGAGTGGAGCGGTAATATGTCACATGTATTCCCAATCTAAATCTAGTGGAATGATAATGCATCGAATATTCAAATCAGGTGGCATTTCTATGTTCGTCTTTTCAAAGTTATGTTCTTTTTGAATTTATAACAAGATTACATATTTAATAAGAAGCTAAAATTAAGATTTTTTTTCACGTAGTAACAGAACGTATTGAAGTTTTAGGATACTAATCGATTTCAAGTTAATGGATTCAATTAATTGGTTTACCTTGAAGAGGATTACAAAAATTTATTATTATTTATGAAATTTTAAATTCATAACACCTCAAATTCAACATAATGTTTTCCTTCTAAACCACAACCTAAGTTTCTAGTTTTTTTAATAGTTTACTTATTTTATTGGATATTGCTCATTTATTAACATGCAAATAATCACAATTAGTAGATTATTTAAGTTTATAATATTTAGGTAGGTAGGTATCTTTACACATACAAAATAGTAGGTTTATAATTTTTGCACTCAATTTCTAAGTAAAAACTCAGACATCTTGTATTGAATTTTAAGATAATAATAAATGTTACTAGCCCAATAACTAAATTAATTATATATAATAATACTTGGTAAACTTTCAGATGAGCTCACGGAGGGCTTTTAAAAACGCCCCGACTGCGTCTCGATTTTTTTTCTTAAAAACATTTCGATACAAATGCAAAAATGCAATAATATAAGGGTGTTAAAAAAATTGTAGGTATCACCAACGACTTACGGGCCAGCCTGTGATTGTCAAAATAATTTTATAAGATGCAGCTCGAGACTATAATTAACGTATACAATTTTTTCTCGTATTTTGTATAATAACGATTATGTTGAGCTTTACCGTATAAATTCGTCACCCTGTATATATGTAAACAGATAAAAACTGAAATCAATCCCGGATATGGATTCTCAGGGGGGGGGGTCTAGTTTGCGTTAGTTTGAAGAAATGTTTTTAAAATTCAAAAGTCACGGTCTCCTTATGAATGAATTTTTCTACAAAAATTTGCTAAAAATTATAGACCGTTAAACCATAAACTTGACTAAAACGACGGTTGAAGCTGAAACTTAAGGGTTTGTAGAACACTCTTCTTGCAACATTTTTTTTACATCACCCATATTTGTTTCAGGTTCTTTGCCTAAATGTTGTCAAATTTGACGTTTAAAGTCACCATTTTTGACGAAAACCCCAATTTTTTGCTTTAAATGCCCATAACTTTTATATCTTAAACATAGACCTAAATTTTGGCCCATGGTTAACCCCTTATAATACAAACACGCACACCAAATTTGGTTGACGTACTTTGTTATTTCCGGAGATATATTTTTTTCCCGAAAGAAATCACAAAATTTTCCGGGAAAACCTAGGCCAATTTTGCTGGCTAACGAATCTATCCAAGCCACTTTGCAAAGGAAGGTACTCAGATAATTTTATCAAAATCAGCCCATGATTTTTTTAGTTATCGTGGTACATGTTATATATATATATATATATATATATATATATATATATATATATATATATATATATATATATATATATATATATATATATATATAACATATAAAAACTGAAACTGACCCTGGATATGTGTTCTAGGGCGCCTAGTTCGCGCTCTTTTGAAGAAAATTTTCAAAGCCACCTTACACAAATTTCTAATAAATGTAATTTATTAACAACATTTAGGCAAAGAATCTAAAAAGTATACGGGTTATGTAGAAAAAATGTCATTGTCCTTCATTTTACTAAAATATTTGCAGTAAATTCATTTCAACTAAACTTTTTTTTATGCTTTGTCAGTAGTTTTAGTTAGAGTTTATGATTTAATACTCTATATTTATTAGCGAGTTTTCGTAAAAAAAAGTCGCTATTATGGAGATCGCGATTTTTGAATTGTGAAAAGATTTCTTCTATTGAGCGCGAACTAGGTTCCCTAAAACACATATCCGGGGTTAGTGTCAGTTTTTATCTGTTTACATATACACAGGGTGACGCATTTCTACGGTAAAGCTCAATATATCAGTTATTATACAAGATACGAAAAAAAGTTGTATGTTAATTATAGGGTGTCTTGAGTTGCATTTTATAAAATTATTTCTTTGATCACAGTGTGGTCCATAAGTCGTTGGTGATACAAATTTCCTTTTTTTTTTAATCGAATACCCCATATATTCCTGCATTTTTCATCGAAATACATCGACACTACACGTTTGTAGGAAAAAAATTCTTGACGCCGTAAGTGCGTTTTGGTAGCGAATTTTCATTAAATGCTTCAAATTTCAATAACTCAATTTACCATTAACGTAGGGTTCGTTGGATAGAACACTAGTTTCTTTCACGAGCATTTTAAGTTTATTTTCGGAAAATTTGTGTACACTTTCAAACAATACAGTTATTTTGATGAAGTATGTTACATTATTGTTTCTACTATATATGTTATGCTGGTAACCAAATTGATGCCTGCTTTATAAATAAAAAAATACATGTTAGCTATTAAAAATATTTTTATGAAAATATACTTCCATTACGTGCTTGCTGCATAAATTTGAACTTGGTTTCTTATAATGTGAAATGTATTGGAAACCGTGTGTCTCACGACGAACACGCAGGTTGACTTTTTTCCCAAAACAATAAGAGGTATCTATAAAAAATTTCACTCTTGCATTAAAGTCAGTGGTATATAAATGATGAAAAAAGTCTGGACGCAGCAAGTGCGTTATGGAAGTGAATTTTCATAAAAATGTTTTTTCAGAGCAAATATGTCTCTAATGCAAGCAGGCATCAATCTGGTTGCCGGTATAGCCTATATAATAGAAACAATGTACAATACTTTATCACAATTACTTATTGTTTGAAAATGTACAAAAATTTTCCGAAAATAAACTTAAAATGTTGGTTTCCTAGCCAACAAACCTTAGGTTAATAGCTAATTGAGTTATTGAAATTTGAAGGATTTAGTGAAAATTCGCTACCAAAACACACTTGCTGCGTCTCGATTTTTTTCTTACAAACAGGCATCATATTTCGATAAAAAAAATGCAAAAATGCAATAATGTAAAGGCGTTTCAAAAAACAATTGTAAGCCAAGGGGATTTATATCAGGGGATCTAGCAGGCCACAAAAACTCCCCATTATTCGCAATTAACCTATTGGGAAAATTTTCTTCTAAATAATTCTTTCCGAGGACGTCTTTATGAGCTGGACAACCATGGTGTATAACTAAGTTTGATCTAAGGTTCGCACAGCTGCCCTTATAGCTGGCATTATTTTCTCCTTCAAGAGCTGAAGATATTGTGCTGCATTCAAATTAAAATGAAAAACGAATTATCCGATTAATAGATTTCCTGAAAGTAATAATTTTAATAATTTCATGTTTGAATTCAGATCGGATTTTATAGTCAGCTATTATACCGCACCAAACGTTAAATCCAAATTGTGTTTGAAATCGTCTTGGTGATGTGAGCTGTGGGTGTACCATTCACAAAATCCCAGTCTTTGGGGAAAATAATTTGCCGATGAACCTTGTACTATCTTAGGCTTGCATGGGTAGTATTTATTAAAGTCCACTATTCGATGGACGGATGACTTAGGGGTATCCGCTTCATTACCAATTTTTCTAACCGATGATGAGGGGTTATTATCAGTGTATTCTAACACAGCGTCAATTTTCTCTTGATTTTCCACAGCTTATTTACGACTTCTGGGTTGTGAAAAATTTCTATAATTAAGAAAATTTAGTACTAGGTCTCTAATATGTCTTGCGTTTGGCTGATGCCGTTCAGGAATTTCTTTTCCCTCGAATTTAGATGGCTATGGCTAATTGCCATTCGCATATTCTTCCCCGCTCCTAATGTTGGTTACATTAGTCGTATTCCTATTTAAAGTGGGTTAACTTGGCCAGATCATTAGGTCTTACATATATCTTATTATATAGACATGCATACACACACATATTCCTACTATTCTAAATTGGGATAAACAGGGACACACGCTTCATGCCTTAGGGGTCTGACTAGGCAACTTTAAAATTCAGGAAATTTATTTTCATAAATTTTGGCAACGGCTGTAGAGTTTCTGTGGGCTACAAAAAAAGTAGGTTTCTAAAATGTCTAGTTTTCTTCATTAGTATAATTAAGAGCCGTGTCTTATCTGACAGGGCTTATATCTAATTTGACAGTTATATAATAAACAAATTGTTGGCTTGCCTACTACACCTCATCGAGCACATCAGCGAGTCATTAGGAAATTTTTAGATTTGTTGATTTCAGTATTTATGCGAAGGAAATACAATGTTTTGATACATTTTTAAAAAGGGGATAAAAATTCTATTTACTGCAATAAAAATTCAATATGGCGTCCATAAGAAAAAACAAAGTTATAATCATTATCTCGAAAACGGTAAAATATATTCTTTTGTTTTATTTTTTATTACAAAGGCCTTAAAAAAGTGCCCATAAAATGTTTAGCCTTTGTCTTTCAGATAATGGTGATATAAATGTAAAGTAGGAAAAATAATAAGTTAATAAAACAACATACCTGTTACATTGCAACTGCAAACATCTAGTGATTTTGAGCCTTCATCTGTGAAGTCTTTAAAGTTTAAGTTTGGACAGGCATAAATTTTGCAAGGCGAAACGTCTGAAACAGGAAATGTTTATCTATTATTTTGGTATTTGGAGTTTAGAAAAAAAGGAAGTTTTATCTTTCTATACTCCGTAAATAATGTTTTATAGCAAATGAATAAATTAATAACAAAGGTAAAAGGCAATTAAAAAAAGCACCATGAAGTACTTTGAACCTGCTACTCTGTAAATACATAAATGGATTTAATACTACAGTATAAAGCATGGCTCCTCAACTTTTTTATAAGTCGGGCCAAACTGACGATCTGGACATTTTTGGTGGGCGGCCGACGGTTACTATTAAGACTTGTGCAATAAAAAACAGTATTATGAACTTTAATTGTTGTTTATTAAAATAATAAAACCAAGAGCATCTTGTGTCAAATAGCCAAAATCTAAATAAAAACTAAGGCACATAATCGAGATAATCAACGTGATTTTTGACATGGCTTCTGTTGTAACAATTTTTGTTTGTTAGGCGTCATATCAGATGTTGATAGTAACAATAAGTCTAAAATATGTTGTTCAGTTAGTGAGGAGCGGTATTTATTTTTTACATAATTAAGATCTGATAAAACCTTTTCACAAACATATGTTGATCCGAAACTACTTAGCAATTGTAAGGCCAGGTCTGTTGTGACAGGAAAATGTTTTGTTGGTACCAATTTTCAGCTTTCGCAAAATCTTCTGAAGACTTTTGTACTTTCGAAGAAATGTTTTTGTCGAAAACGTTTTTTTTTTATAGTACAAAATGACTGCAGTTTAATGAGTTCTAACTGGATATTATCAGATAAGTAGTTATGTCAGCCAAACTGATTATGAAGGGATTCACAAAAATTTGTATATTCTTTTTTTTGCTTTAAAAGTCCTGAAATATGCTCTCAAACGACTGTAATAAACATCTAAATTTATATTTGTACTTAAAGCAATCGATGGTGGCAATATTAAGCTTCCTTTTCAAATTTTGACAGTGGGAAAAAGGTCAATATGTTCTCAAATTAATTAAAAACAAATTTAATTTAGCTTTGAATCCGCTTATCAAACTAAACATAGTCGGAAGGGAACAATCTTTGCCTTGTAGTTTGAGATTTAAAATATTTAGGTAATTCGTAACATCTCCAGGAAATGCCAATTCATTGAACCAGGACGTATTCTTCAGTAAATCAGTCTCCAAAGGCAACGCCTCTTTTTCTTGCAAAAATTCCAACACTTGCTCTCTCAAGTTAAAGATATGTTTCAACATGTTTCCCTTTGATAGCCATCGCAAAGCGCAGTAAAGTTGTAGCTCTCCATATTCCGTTATTTTTTTTTTCAAACAAAACTCTAAACTGACATCTATTAAGAGCTCTTGCGCGTATGTAATTTATGCAACGTACCACTGGATCCATAATATCATTCAACTTCATGTCCTTTGCACACAAAGCTTCCTGGTGGATAACGCCATGGTACGAAAATAGTGTTCGACCTAAGAAATTCTAGAGCTACGCAACCGTTATTTCTCCCAATCATTGCAGATGCACTATCACTCATATATTCTCTTCCATGATAGCTCCCTTTTCTCAATGCATTCCTTAATTTTTAAAACGAAGTCTTTTCTTTGAGTTGTAGTTTCCAGCTGACAGAATTCGAGTGAATCTTGGAACACATTCCAATGTTAATCAATACACCGCACAAAAATAGCCAAATGAGATCTACTCGTTAAATTACAGGTTTCATCTATCGCTAATGAAAAGCATTTGCACTTTGTTATGATTCCTTGGATCTGACTGGTAACATCAATTGCCATCTCCTCCACCCGTCTCGTAACAGTGTGCCGTGAGAGTGAAACACTGACAATTTTGCCATCTCAATTTTGTGCAAAGATTGTCAAAGCCTCTTTATCAATTTACTCCATCAGAAAAACATTTATTCTTTTTCGCTAAAAGCAAAGAAAACTCGTAAGATGTTTGGACCATGGATTCAAGTTCGTCGCGCCTTTTAACGAAAATATTCTGCTGGTTAAACAGATCCCTTTTCTTTTTCTTTAAAAAATCTTTTCTGATAGCACTACCAACAGGGCACTCTTTTTTAAAGTTCTTATGATTTTGCTTATAGTACCGTTCTAAATTATATTTTTTTGCAACAGATTCTGTAGTGAAGTACATTAAACAGATATGTTTATGCGCTTTGCTTTCAATAAAACAATATTTATTTTCACACTCATCAGGAAAAACACGGTGGGTCTCGTCGATTTCGACGTACTTGATTTGCTGCGAAACATACTGAAACAAAGAAATGTTGTTTATTTTTCTTTCAAAATGGGTACTTAATATGAAAAGGTATTCAAATTACCTAATAATAAATAACATATGTTTCAACGCCAATGTAAACTTGTTTCAACAAAAACTCTTAAATGTTTGATTCAGTTCCTTATCACCGAAATCACAAGTTAAAGAACTATCTTTAAATAAGATAATCAACACAATTAGGTATTGTAGAAGGCGCGCGCTCTCTCGATTGTTTTTCGGATCACAATGGAACTCTTCTCGAACGCGAGGGGTGCGGGCGGAGGAGTCGATCCGATGATCGCGTACGTAACACCTACAACTTGGCGGAAATTTTCTAACTTGCTTGCACGGGCCATTTCCAAATCGGGTTGAGCAGCCTTTTTTATTTCAACAACACACCACGAGGGCTTACAGCCTAAATACTATCGTACCGTGGCTGTCGACAAGGAGAAAAGAGGCAACTTGTTAATTCTGGACTTGAAGGTTTGGAGGTTCGGAGGAGAAGGAAAAACATGCGCCGGCAAGGAATTGGTCTGAAGCGTCTCAACCATGATTCTCTGTCATCAGCAACCCTCTTCATCTCATTCTCCTTTTCCTAATTCATCAGCTGTGTCAGGTTTTCCAGAAGTTTTTTCTTTGATATGTGTCCCTAAATTAATATTGTCAGAAAGTTATTACATCTCAAAATATGTCCACAATATTTTGCCTTCTTTTTCTCAGTGTTTTTTTTTTGTAAGAATCCTAATTATCTCACCTATTCTAGTACGCTATTGTCTTTCTTACAGTGTACTTTGTCCTTGTAAGTTTTCTTTATACCAACATTTAAAAGGCTTTTAGTCTCCTCATGTCCTGCTTAGTTAAAGTCTATGTTTTCACCCAATACCCTATCACAATCTATACATCCGACTTGGTGGACATCTTCCTGAGGTCCAGGTTAAAATGTTTATTAGCGAGAAGAGTACTTTGCTTATCGAATGCTTGCTTTGCAATCGTGAATTAAAATAATTATGACATAACAAGCTCATTTAGTCACAGCCAATCTTCGGGATATAATCAAAAAAATACATTTGACCTTGTGGTTCACGAGGACAAAACCGCAATAAGGATTACTTATTTACTTTATTTCCTTCATCTCTCTATAAATATGCTGTCTACTAAAAACCAATGGTTGTTGCCCTTATTTGGTGAAACCGTTCCATAATAAATACAGATGTAGATACCATTTCTCTACCTTTACAAATGTCAAACAGCAAAACAGGTTACACAAAAGAAAACAAACATTTGTGAAACCAGACAAATAGTCTCTACGTCTGTATTTAATAACTATTAAAATTTCGTACATTTACCCTTATCTGTAATAATACCTCCAAGGTACGTACATATTTCTACTTGTTGAAGTTGTTGGCTGTTTAACATTACATTCATTTTCGTTTGGCTTTACATCTATTTTGGTAGGCCCATCATTATTTATCTTCATTACTCTTGTTTTCATCATAGTGAGCTTAACTTTGATTCGTTTTAGCACACTATCTAGCATACACCACAACCCTTAGTATACTAGTAAATATAATATCTTTAAGTCAATCTATAAAACATCTATTGAAACAGCCAAACTGTATTACAACAATGCTATGTTATCTAATGCTTCTAGTACTGGCAGGGAGGGTGGAAAATAATAAATGAAATAAGACACAGTGATCGCTCAGGAATCACTTATCTAAGGTCCCTAGACGACCCATTCGGCAATGACAGCAAAAAGATAGCAGATACCATAGCAACTTTTTTCTTTAAATTTCCTAAAAATTTTGCTGTACCATATCCAGGTATCACTTTCTTCAAAAAACGTTGAAACATCACTCTTTTTTCAAAACCGACAACACCTCATGATGTGTGGTCTCTTGTTTCTACTGCTTGTTAAAAGAATACTCCAGAAGTGGATGCTGTAGTTAGTCTTATTGTTAGGCACGCTGCTAGTCAGCTTGCTGAGCCACTTTCATACCTTATGAATCAGTCGCTTCTGTCGGGGATTATTTCTAATGAATTGAGGACATCTAGAGGTGTATGTATTTGTGGGTCTCTTTTGTATATTGTATTTGTTGATGATTTATCCGATGAACTTTGGGTCGGTTGATAAGTCGGTCTGGTACGCAGATGACACAAACGCATTAGTGTTTTGTGTCGATATCAACGAAGCCTAAGCAACTACAAGTAACGCTTGCTCTGATATATGTAGGTGGGCGGGGAGCAATGGTTTGAGTCTTAACGTGGATAAGTTCATTTTATACAGTTACTGCCAAGAAATGTGTCCGTCATCTAGAGCCATTTGACACGAATCGAAGGAAGATCCGTGCAACTGGTGAATGTCACGAAGTTTTTGGGAACCTGTTTGGATTTGAAGCTTAATTGGAAAAACACATATGTGTTCTTTCGGCTAGGCTGAGTTCTTCGTGTTTTCTCTTGCGTTTTTTTTTTTGCGAGGCACAATTACTCGGGATATTTTGGTGACAGTTTATTATGTTTAAGTCTAAAGTCACCTACTTTATAGGCTGGTATTTTGGGGTGGTTTGATGATACCAGTATGGTCACTGTGTTTATTTAGTAGGCTTCTTGGTAATCATAAATCTACTTGATACCATCTTGTATCCCCCATGGTTCACTAAATGAAGATTGGAACCTGTGATGAGCACTGATAAGCACACTTGGAGAACCCTCATCACCACATGCATCTTTTTAAAGACCGGACGATTGCTTCACTAACCAAGTTAGCGTCATCAGAGGATGAATAATTCTAAATATCTTATATTCACAACTCTATTTATTTTTTCTGCAGGTAGTCGGTCACTAACGATTATTATTATTATTATTATTATTATTATTAGCTATCGGACGTGCTTCTGTCGATGCTGGTACTTTTTGTAAATCTATCTATCTATCAGTAGAGCACCCATAGGCGGGGGAGCGAGATTCATAGACTTTTTATTATTACTATATTTAGCAATATATATATATATATATATATATATATATATATATATATATATATATATATATATATATATATATATATATATATATATATATATATATATCTTTAGAAGGCGCTTAGCTGGCCTGGTTGTCTGATTTTTTTTTATTACTTTTAGATTCTCCTCATTAACGTGGTGATAATTATCTCAAATATATCGGGCGACGGAAGATCTATCTATAGTACTGTATCTTAATTGTGCTAAATGTTCTTTGAATCTAATTCCAATAGATCTTTTTGTTTGTCCGACGTATTTAAGATCACAAACTTTACAACTTATATCATAAATGACCCACATTGTGGCCGTACTATGCTTGTTTTTTGGTTACCTAGCAAGCCTTTTAAAGTATTTTTTGTCGAAAAGGTTAGTTTTTTCGGCTTTTTCTCTTCTACGCTAACTTGGTTAGTGAAACGATGTTGTGGTGATTTGGCTTCTCCCATGGTGCTTTCCATGCCTTACGTTTTATATTCTTTTGAGTACTTTAAACATTATTATCGCTAAAATTAGACCATTTTGCTTACATAAATTCATTAGTTTCTATCCGTTTTCATTCATTTCTCCTAATACAAATTTTCCAGCTACAGCATTTTTCATTTGTACACCTACTACTGCATTAAAATCACTTATACTAAATATCTGATATTGTTTCCATACTTTCTTACCCATTTATTTTTTTAAAAATAACTTTTTTTAGCGAAAATGTCAAAAGTTGACAGATGAGGTGTCATTGTAGTCAGAATGTCACTTTCTATCAAATAAGGCAAAAAATACCGGAGATCCAATTTAAAAATCAAATGTTGCAGACATGTCCCGTGAAACCGGAAGTGGCCGAAAAAAACTAATACGTGAATCGATCTGGATTTATGTCATATACCAAATTTCACTTTTTATCTCAAAAAATTAAAAAAAATATTAGTGTGTCACTCTTGAAAAACACCCGGTATATTATTCCGACATTACCACTCTCGAAGTCTTCATGTTTGAGCTCCCTTAATTCCAAAATGCCAGGTATATCTGTAAATATTTCTCCATTATGTTCTTTGCTTCTTTCAGTTTTCCTGTCCTTAGCGAGCTTCTAACAACCCATATCATATATTAATAAACTTTTTGATTTATTGCTTATTTACACATTTTTTAATAGTTTCTTTACCTGACGCTCTATCCGCTGGGTTGGGGACAATGTTTTGTTGCATGATAACAGTCTGAGAAGCCTGTCCTGTATCTCTTCTCTTATTGTGTTTCAACTTATGCAGCTCATGACCAGTAATACTAAAATTTTGTTGGATTTTGTCTACCATAATGGTTTCTGGTTTGGGGACTGGATGTGCATATCGGTGGTCTCCCGTTGTCTCCCATCCGCTTTAAATGGATACATGGATTATATGAACCAAAAATAAAGTCGATAGCTCAAGTCTTTTAAAAGTTTCCATGTTTACAAAATTATTTTTAATAGGCACACTACTCAATGGCTGTTATTTTGAATTACTTTTCGAATAATTAATACTAACCTCTACTTTTGCTGACGTTTCCTGCTTTGGAATTGCAACGGGAAGACGGCTTAAAATTTGGTTTCGAGCATGTATAAATATGACAAGACGATGTTTCTGAAACATATAAATAGTCCTTTAATTAGTAACATGTTTTGGAAGAAGTATTATTTGATTGGATTACCATTCCAGAGTTTTACACTTGTAGCCTACATTATGTAAAGATTACAAAAGCGCTTATATTGACATGTTTTTTATGAGCAAGTTTTCTTATTTTTTTGGCCCAGCAGCAATAGTACAGGCAATAAAGGAGCCCGTTACTCTTGTCCATAATGCACTAAACTACAGGAGTTATCTTTTTATACATATTTTCAGAATGACGTACTGAATGTAAAAACATAAAATCCTTACAAATTAGGAGGGCGGAAGTGCCGCCATTTTGAGAAAAACTGTTTCGGCCTATATCACCGTAACCGTGCACTTTAGGCCAAAAATGGTAATGAGCTTTATTGTATTATCTACAATTGTATTTCTCATCTTTTTTGTTAAATACTTTTTTTTTGTATCACTCGCCGTTTACAACTTATATAAATATTAGGATTCATTTATTGACTTTTTTTACCTATATATTTGTTAATAATTGTTTAAACAATAAAACGTTTATAACCTAACTTTTCAATCGACAAATTTCCTACAACTTTTACTTACAACTTATTTGCTCAAATTAACATTTCTAAAGCTATAACGCGTTAATTTCAAAAATCCTGTGCGCAGACGGTTGACGCCAGTCTGGGCTTGAAAACTGAGTCATCCAACATCTGTCCATATATATATATATATATATATATATATATATATATATATATATATATATATATATATATATATATATATATATATATATATATATATATATATAATAATATAATGATTTTATTCACACAAAAAAATACAAAAATAATATAATATAATTCTTACATATATATATATATATATATATATATATATATATATATATATATATATATATATATATATATATGGCCAGATGTTGGATGACTCAGTTTTCAAGCCCAGACTGGCGTTAACCGTCTAGGCGCAGGATTTTAATTAACGCGTTATAACTTTGAAAATATTAATTTGACAAAAAAAGTTTTAAATAAAAGTTATAGGAAATTTGACGATTGAAAGGTTAAGTTATGAGCGTTTTATTGTTTAAACAATTATTCACAATGATATAGCTAAGGAAGTCAATAAGAATCCTAATAGTCGTATAAGTTGTAAACGGTGAGTGATACAAAAAAAGTTATTTAACAAAAAAGCGAGAAATACAATTATCTACAATAAAGATCATTAACATTTTTGGCCTAAAGTGCACGGTTACGGTGATATAGGCCGCAACAATTTTTCTCAAAATGGCGGCATTTCCGCAATCCTAATTTGTAAGGATTTTGTGTTTTTATATTCAGTACGTCATTCTGAACCTTTGTACCAAAAAAAAAGAACTCCTGTAGTTTAGTGCAGAAACAAATTCTCTATTGCCTGTATTACAATTATTACTGGGAATAATAAAACATTGTTAAATAATAAGGTTATAAAAGCTTCAATTTGCGCTTTTTGAAGTTGGCTTAAAACATCTTGCAATTTAAAAAATGTTTTCTTTTACAATTACAAAAATATATTATCCTAAAAAATTGTTATAATTTAATTAAATACGCAAATCTAATAAATAACTAAATTTACTAACAGAACTCAATAAAAAGCAGATTAATAATTTAAGAAGACGCCTTTGAAAATTGTTTGATTTTTAAACGTAACTCAACTGAAAAACAACAGAAGAAAGGTTACTATGGATATAACACTATCGCGATAATTAAGAATACTGTCATTCTTAATTATCTGAACAATTTGTGGTGTATTTAACACGTTTCTTAAAATTTTGTACTAAATAGTTTGTTTCCTTTTATTTTAAATATGATTAAGCAATATGTTCAGTAATGAAGCGTATTTTGATATGCTGGAATGTTATATTCGTTCTAACCGAAATACTGAGGCAGCTGCAAATTCATATCAAAACAACTACCCAGAAAGACGATAACCAAACACCAAAATATTTGGCAGAATAGTGACCAATCTATTCAACGACGGTAGCTTCCACGCAAAGAAACTACCAATGCCTAGAAATAAAGAAAGAAATAATGCCGCCTTACAGGTTTGAAACGAAAACCCCCTGCAATCTGTTCGGTTTTATGGTGAACAAATTGACGTTCCAAAAAGTACGGTACACCTTGTATTAAAACAAAGTCATTACCATCCATACAAACCTACAATCGTACAAGGTTTAAATGTTGACGATTACCTTAAGCGACTTCAATTCTGCAGATGGTATCAAGGACAATGTCAGCAAGATGAAAATTTTCATTTGAAAATAATATGGACTGATGAATCCAGATTTACAAATTGTGGTGTGTATAATCGCCATAATAGGTATTATTGGGCAAACGAAAATCCCCATCTAAAGGAAGAAAGACGATTGCAAGACAGATTTGGTATTAATATTTAGTGCGGCTTATTAGGTAAAAAACTGTTATTTTTATTTGTAGACTAGACAGCTAATTTTAAAAATTTTCAGGTAACTTCATTGGTGGTCCGTTCTTTTTTGAAAATAATTTAACTAGGGAAAGGTATCCTAATCTATTGAGAAATGATCTTACCAACAATCAGAAGAGTTCATGATAATTTAGACGAGATTTGGTACCAACAAGACGGTTGTCCAGCTCACAATGCTAGGATCGTCAAATAATTTTTGTACCAAAATTTTAATAATCGTGTCATTTGTAACAATGGGCCGGTTAATTGGTGTGCTCGGAGTCCTGATATAACACCCATGGATTTTAATTTTTGGGGTACTCTGAAGAATGATGTGTATAAATTCGATCCACCACAAAATTAAGAAACAGAATCACGGAAGCTATAAATCATATTAACCAAAACACCCTCACCAGAGTTTGCACGCATGTTTCAAAAAGGTGTATAAAGCGCATGGAACAAAACAGTGGCCGTATTGTATAATTTTCTATTTACTGTATTTTTAACTTTCTATTTTATTATTTGTTGAGTTCCGTTTCTAATTGTGTTGTTTTGTGGAGTTTAAGTTTCTATTTGTTATGTATTGTTTCGCATAAGATTACCTAGCATTATTACCTAATTAAGTATTGTAAATTAAACCACAATATTTTTTTATCGTGAATCATTACGGAAAGTTATGTTGAAAGTCGAAGCCTATTGTTAGACTCCATAGCCTACTGCTTTTTGAACACCTTTTTTGTCATTTGTTTTCTGGTATTGGATTTCATAGCCTACATGGGACTCTCACTGGTGAGCGTTATCTAAATTTCTTGAATAATGATCTACCATAGCTGTTAGAAGAAATTCCCCTACAAATCCGGGTTGAAATGTGGTAACAACACGATGGAGCGTCTCCACTTTCCACTGAAGCTGTTAGAGCTTTTTTAAACCATAATTCTGAAGAACGATGGATAGGTCGAGGTGGACCAACCCCTTAGCCAACAAGACCTCCTGATATTTCCAAAATAGATTTCTTTCTGTGGAGTGACATTAAAGGTAAAGTGTATGCGACTCCACCAACAACCAAGGAGGATATGCGCGCAAGGATTTCAGAGGCTTTCAATTCTGTACGCGAAGCAACATTCTTGAAGGTGCAAAACAATTTAAGACAGAAATTACAAATTTGTATCGATAATGACGGCTCACAACTTGAACATTTGCTGCGTTGAATTTTTGTTGTTTATTTTGCGAATTTCGATTTAGTGTTGTTCTTGTTGATTTAAACCTTGTTAATATATGCATCAAATGTTTTGCTCTTTTACATCACACACACTTTAGTTTTTTTATGCAGTATGAATTAAGGATATCAAGTAAACTATTTGAAAATAATATAAAATACAGGATGTTGCATATTAACGTGAAGTATTTACTTGAATTTATATAAAAAAAGGCTTATTCCGCAATTTAGCCTTAATATCTTTGAAACCGTTGAAAATAATGTCATTAAACGTGGTATTGCTGAAAATGCCATAAAAATGCTTATTTAACAACGTTCTAATATACAAGATGTTCTATTTGAAATTTTCGCGCAAATTTAAGTTTTGCGAAATTTAACAATTGGTATAGGCAGGTTACATTAAGACTCACCATGTTGCATTTTATTATAGTGAGGAGTGTATAAAATTCACTCCAGTGAATATCAAGCCAAAACATTGTGCAGAGTCGAAATATTTACGCACGAAGCTAGACCAATATTTTTAATAAACAATGGAATAACTCTGAAACGGTTGGGCCTACATCCATCATGTAGGGTATCAATTTGCTTGTCGCGATACCATCTTTTTAAAAATTATATAAAATACAGGATGTTCTGTTTAAAAAAAGGTAAGTTTGGTCTGCCACGAAGAAAATGAACACCCTGTGTAAACTAAAATATTTTTGAATTACGCAGCTGATTGATAGGAACAACTTTCAGTTGAACCTTTTTTGATAAAACTCAGTTTAATATGGAAAACTGGGCTTTTTCCGCGAAGTGGACCACCCTGTATATATATATATATATATATATATATATATATATATATATATATATATATATATATATGTATGTAGCTGAGCGATTACTCAAAAAATACTAAACCATTTCAATCAAACTTGGCAAAAATCTTGTTTGGGCGAAAAGCGAGGACGAGTTCGTTAATCAGCCTTTATGCTCAAGTTTTTCCGGTGGAAAATCGAGGAAAACTTTTTGAAAACGATATGTTTTTGTTAGTACCAAAGTAATTGGAATGACACTTTACAGGTGGCTAGAAATAGTGCAAATAAACCTATGCTGTGAATTTTAAGTAATTTGGTACACAATATTTAGAGTTTTTTCAAATTAAAAATATAATCCCAAAGACAGGCGTTGAAACGACTCAGTGGTTAAAGTTCAATGCCTGACAGACAGAGTAGTTAACTGTCATGCGTAGATTGATTGATATAACTGGTATTAACCATACATCCACGGTAACCAACCTAAATATATATCAGGCATAAAATATACTACCCGAACCAACAATCGTGAAATCTCGTTCGCAATTATGGAAAATGACAGACGACATAAAATTAAAAATTCGCCCAGTGATTGTTATTTAACTATGCTGTGAATTTTAAGTAATTTGGTATACAATATTTAGAGTTTTTTCAAATTAAAAATATAATCCCAAAGACATGCGTTGAAACGACTCAGTGGTTAACGTCCAATGCCTGACAGACATACTAGTTAACTGTCACGCGTAGATTGATTTACACAACAGGTATAAACCATACCTCAACGGTAACCAAACTAAATATATACCAGGGATAAAATATACTACCCGAACCAACAATAATGAAATCTCGGTCGCAATTATGGCACGACGTAAAATTAAAAATTTACCAAGTGATTGTTATTTAACTGGAGGATTTAATCAATTATTAAAATACACTCCATTTGTAGCGTTATGAACGGCCCCAAACACAGTTTGAGCGCAGCATAGATATATTATATTATGCTGTCGCATAATATAGTAGAAATGTAAACAAAATCGAGTCATATCTATAACAATGATGCTTAAACAGTTTCTTTTATCTTTAAACTTAAACTTAAGACGTCATATAAGACCGAAACAATCCTGGAATGTGGTTCAGTGAGAATTCTATAATTAATTGTTACGTATACTTTTCATATACTACCCCGGGTGTGAGGCCTGTGTCATGTAGACAAAACGTTAGTTGAGGTATTATCAGATAGCGCATTGGAAGCGTGCAGGACTGCTACGCAGAAGATTACATGATCGAATCCAGCTCGATGAATGTATGTTTTTTTATGTTTTATTTTGACATTCGGAGAAATAATAGTACAGAGATTTCATACGTTTTGAACAATATCTCATATTTGTTTAAAACGCCTGAACAAGTTTGTCACCTTTGAGTTTGAATTATAATTTTCAGCGGACATTTTGTTATTGTTGATATTGAAAAAAACCTGTTTGATTAGGTTGACTAATACGAAATCATCCTGGTGATTAATAAGGAAAAATTAATTGCTACGTTTATAATTGGGCAGATACTTTACTTTTCTAAATATAAATTAAGTTTCTTTCTGAAATACTTTTGTATCACTTGAATGACGTTTGTAATACAAGCTGCTTTTAAAGAGGCTTACACTGTCTACGCATATAGAAAAATGTAGTTCTTGAGCTTCATATAAAATTGAATTTTGGGCATTTTTTTTAAAAGGAGTTAGAACATAAGATCTTTTGTTAATACGGAGATATCGATGGCAACACTTTCGAAATAATTCTTCAAATATGCGCGTAGAAGAACCTCTAAAATCGATCTTCAAGGTCTGTGTAAGTTTAACGTATTAACTTTGCTAATATGCCGTATAATAATAATGTACAGTTCTTATGAAAATTCGCTACTATAACGCACTTGCTGCGTCCCGAATTTTTTTTTCATTTCAATAAGATATGTCAACCTGCTATTCATTGTCTTCCTAAATATAAATACTTACCTCTACTTTTATGAAGATTTCCTCGTTTGGAATTAGCATGTGAAGATGGTTTAAAGTTTAGGTTTGAACATGCATAAATATCACAAGACGACATTCCTGAAAAAATTAGCGGGATATATTCAGATAAAATTTCATCATGATTACAGTCTAAGGGGGATGTGACCTTGTCGTGGCAAATTCTGAACCATGACTGTGCCTGCTATGTCAGCTGTTTTGTAGTTGTTTCTCGTTGCCTTCCGCCGGCAAAATTTGGAAACGTAATATAATAGATAAAAAATCTCTTTCAACTAGATGATACAAATTATGTAAGAGACGTGAAGTGATATGGAGAGTTAAACTTAACGGTCTCTATTACATATTTAAATTATCCAGATATACGAATTCTCCACTCTTTTGTAATCTAAGTGGCCAAACCAATAAACAACATTACCATTTTCTTTTTATTTACTCACAAAAAGTCATTAAAGACAATAAAAAAAAGATTTTTCTCGACCCTGACTTTCAATAGGTAATTTATGTTTTATAGTCTCAGAATCTTCATTAAATGACCCAGAATGTCCATTCTTAATATGATACTCCGTATCTGTTAGTAGTTGGAATAAAAAAAACGACGCCATTTGCCTCAAAAAACATCAAGCCACAATTAGCTATAGGTACGTGTTAGATCAATTTGTATTAAAAACTATAACGTCACTATTGAATTCCGTTAGAGCGTTAAATTTATACCACAAACATCGATCGCTGCGACACATACCAACGTAAGGTAGAGTTACTTTATGTTTCCAAGTAGCGTAGTCAATAATTTATGGAGAACTATGTCCATCGCTAAGCAAAATTTTGACTTGGCTGGATCATTCACATTTGACAGTTGGCATACTGAAAACTTGTCAAGTTTGAAAAATTTCTTTTTATTTTGACATCAAGAAGTGTCGATATCTATTTTGGCGTGAGACGTTGTTAGATATTCACAGCGTGTTACTGTTATGTCTCCTTATCTGTATAAATCACGTTTAAAAGCACTACTAAAGATTAGAGGCGACCCCATAGGTTATTTTTATTATTTATCGTATGGCTATTAGACACATTAAAAGAGAGTTTTCAAAAATACAAAACATTACCAGAATATAAAATACAATACAACACAAAATAAAATATACAATAGTATAAAACACACTTTAAGAGGTCACAGACGGAAATATAGTCTATTTATGTAATCTATCGACTTCAGGGTCGCTATCAGGAAGTCTTCAGGTCTACCATTATATGATCGTATGGTACATTCTTCTGTGATATGTCTGATGGTTTGGATTTCTCCGCAGCCACAGAGAGGAGATGGTTGCTTGCCCCATTTGTGTAAAGAGTATGCACAACTGCCATGCTGGGTTCTGATTCTGTTAAGCGTGGACCATGTTTTATGTGGTAAATCGAAACCCGGTGGATTGTGGGTGATGCACGGCATGTTATTGTTTTGTTGTGCAGTCCATTCTTGAGTCCACGCGTTGGTAAGGTTGAACTCATCTTCCACAGCCACCATTGCCGTTCTTGTTGGTGGTCGTCTAGACCAAAGTCGGTTATGGTTGGCATCTTCGATATCCCGATGGATGGCTAAATTTATATTGTCCATGATCTTTTTATACTCGTTCGTAAGAGCTTTTATTCGTCGCAGTTGAGGGGGTGGGAGGGGGATCAGGACTGAAATGCATTGCGTGGTTGGTTTGATGACACCAGCAATCATTTTCATAGTGTTATTTAGCTGCGGATCAATGTTATGTACATGTGGGCTGTTTAGGCAAACTGGAGCGCAGTATTCAGCAGGATAAAAGACAAAACCCAGCGCAGAGGAGCGCAGAGTGGAAGCCGATGCTCCCCTAGTTGTGCCGCATAGTATTTGAATTATGTTGTTTCTTGTGTTTCACTTTTCAGTAGTTATCGATAGATGCTCTCTGAAAGACAGTGTCCTATCAAGGGTTACGCCCAACTATTTAGGTGTTTTATTGTGGGTAAGTAGGACGTTTTCAAACTGTATGTTGAGTTCTCTTCTGGCGAGTTTGTTATTTAGGTGAAAACAGGTAACTTCTGTTTTGGTGAAATTAGGTTGGAGCCTCCACCTGCGGAAGTATTTCCCACTACTTCTAGATCCGTCGCTAGGGTCTCCTTTGTCCGCCCAATACAGCCACTCCTTGCTGCAAGTACCCAGTCATCAGCGTATCCAAACCTTCTTGATCTTGTTTCTGACATGTCGGCAATATACAGGCTAAAGAGGAGTGGGGCCAGGACCGATCCCTGTGGTAGCCCGTTCTTGAATTTCCTTGGGGAGCTGATGTTGGTTCCCATAGCTATTTGAAACACTCGGTCGTTCAGCATGCTGTCTATCGGTCGGGCTGTTAGTTTGCAGGGGATTACGCGAGATAAATGGAGCCCAAACAATGGCCCGTTATACTACAATGTCGCCTTCCCACGGTAAGAACCGCTGAGTCAGCCGTCGTCTTAACGGAGCCAAGAACTTTGCAGGTTCAAAGTGCAAGTAGAACGGAATATCACTGTGAGAATCTACATCAGCAGATTCCTTGTTTATCCAGAGACATAGTGCCACGCCTGGAGGGAAGACTACAAAGAGGCTGCTCACAGAGGTAGAACCGTTCATTCTTGTTCCGAGTTAGTCATTAGCACACCGAGTGCATAGACATTAGATCACATGTAGGTTGATCGTCTTATTTTAGTATATTATATTATTCATTTTTCTTGTAACTAAGTAATTAAGTATTGATTGTTCAAAGTATTAAATAAATTGTTTTAAAAATTCAAACGTCTTAACCGTAAAGTTAAGTGGCGCAGTCGTTAGTATTGGTTAGAAAACCGAAAGCATATCGATTTTTAAGCGTATGGACGCCTAATAACCAATTCGAGCCAAGCAGAGCCAAGTTAAAGCAGAAATAGTGGCCAAGCAGAGCCAAATGGAAGCAGCAACCATCGTATTATGGTAAGTTTACTGCTATCCCATTTTTACATTTCCAATTTTTATATGTGTTGTATTGAAACGTTATATGTCTGATTCAGAGGAAGAATCACAAAGTTTATGTAACATATAGTATAGATTTAGATCAATCAGCATTAGCGACAATAACATAACAGTAAATTATTCAAATATTAATAAGAGTAGTAATAGTAGCAATATGACAGACCAATTCAAAGAATTTTTCCTGAAAGTTATTCCCGAGTTCGACGGGCAACCAGCCAACGTAGGCAACTTTTTAAAAGCATGTGACTTGGTCATGAATCAGTTCTACGTGCCAAACGAGAATCTGTATATGAATCACTTCTTGCTGAATTATGTTCAAACTAAATTAACGGGAACAGCCCGGCTTATAGTAAATACAATAATAATTAATACGTGGGCAGACCTGAGAGAGGCCATTGTTCAGAATTTCAGTGATCAACGAGATGATCACAGTTTATTAGCTGAGATGTTAACCTTGAAACAGCGTAATGCTGAAGACGCACTGTCGTTCGCGAACAGATGCCGTCATATAGAGCAATTGCTCATCTCGAGTTTAACAGCTAACGAGCAAAATGAAGGCGTGAGATTAATTAAGAAAGACGTATACCAGAATAAAACATTAAAAGCGTTCTTAGGAGGGTTACGCAATCCACTAGGGCTTGTCCTGCGTAGTCAAGCACCTGCAAGCATAGAACAAGCTTTGAAATTCGTATTCGCAGAAGACAATTTCGATTATAGAGATAAAACAATAAATAAGAATTTCAGTAATAATAATAAATTAGAAGGACAGAACCGTACCTTCTTTCAGAGACAAAATAACCCACCTTTTCAGAATGTACAATTTCAGAGATCTTTCCAAACAAACTTTAGACCATTTCAACAACATAATAATCAAAACAATCACACAAATTCCCAGCCTAGACAAAATCAACAATTTGTACCAAGGCAAAATTTTTCGAGTCAATTTAGGCGACCCAACTTCAGTAATCAACCGGGTCGACCCAATGTAAATCATAATGCTATCAGAAATTATCACGAACCAATGGAAGTAGATAGTTCTAACACTAGACTGTCATTACCAAGGAGAGCAGCTCATGTAAATAATATAGAATTTAATGAGAACGATATAAACGAAACAAATTACGATTTGAATTACGTAAACGAAGAATTAAATTACGAAAATTCGCCAGCAGACGAATACGATAGTCAACAACAAAATTTTCATATGGCAGATACGTATACGGACAACCGGTAGTGTATATTAACCATATAGATATGCCAACAAATAATTTAATTAACGCGGGCAGTGATAGTAGTTATAATTGTAAGAAAGGAACGAATGACCATAGAATTAATTTAAACTTAAGCTTGAATAATGACGAAAGCGACATGAGACCCACGCATTCGATTGATTTCGCTGACGAGTCAAATTCCAAGCAGAACGTTCAACAGAACAATAACAGTATTATAAATTATGTAAATTCCTGGCTCACAAGTGGTAATATAATAAGGAGAGTAAACAAAAGTCCACAGAGCAGTTTAAATGAAGTTCCCACTACAAACGCACATTGTAACGAGGAAACTGATCTTAATATGTTATATAATATATACGACGTCCCAACAAAAAGTAAAAATCAATTAAAATCTAGTACTGAATTAATTAAGCAGTCGGATAGAGCACTAGGTAGAAATAAATTAGTAGTAAGAAAATCAGATAAAGATGAACCTTTAGGCCGACATGATAACACGGGGAATACTGGGCTGAAAACGGAAAAACAGGCAGTAAGCGAAACAAACCCTAAAGCACAAAACTCTAATATTAATAATAAACAAATTTTTACCATAAACAAAAATAGTACTGAAACAAACCCCATAAAAATCCAAAAATCCAATATGACTAATAATTCTAAAACAAAACAACCCATATTGGAAAAATTACAATCGGCATCAGATATTAGGCTACAAATCATGCTAGCTCATGAAAATAAACGGCGACATCGATAATTTAGTGAAACCTGTACACAGATGCAAAACAAATTCACTTTTCCCCAGATGAAACAGACAATTGAGAATTATATTAAAACCTGTGAATATTGTAACAAAAAAGATTACAATATATTTAAATTAAATAAACTAAATAAGCAATCCAATTATATTACCTAAGTAAGGTAAAACGGGAAAATCGGATAAATGACATACATGACTTGACACAATTACCTAAAGACTACAAACAAATAAAACGACAATAAGCAGACACCGTTACATTCAGGACAAACATATACAGGCGACTAAGATGACGAAAAAACACACTTATTGTAACAAATACCTAAAATATACCAGTAGATAAACATTAAATAAAAATTATATTCAGGAACGCACTCAACAAATTTTAAATTGAATAACTAAGCTGATGATTAATATCGTCGTAAAGAAAAACTACATATAGGCGTATGTAATAAATCTTATCGTTATCACCTTGTCAAAAGTAGAATCCCTAATGAAACCATTCATTACGTAATTAGCAAACATTTTAGAAAGATAATTCACCGATACACCACTGGGTATGGCACACAGATTTAAAATCAGATAGTTTAAAAAATACTGACAAACCAATCAGTCAGAAGGGACAAAAGGAATTATATATATGCAAATTTTAATTTTAATAAACCAGATCAAATAGAGAATTTTAGAAAAGAATATTGGTTACCACAGAGGAAATATTACTGCATTTTTGTAAATGGACAAGATTACGAACTGGTAAGTTCGGCTATTAATAAAAACTGTAATAACGTAGAATCACCCAAATTGTATAGATGTATTAAATATACGTAATAGGTTAACCCTCTAAAAATATAATAACAATAAAAATAATGAAAAAAAAAATTTTTTTTATATTATAAATATTCAGATCAAAATGTTAGACAAAGTCGTGTCGAAACTTCTTCACAACTCTATTAAGAAAACACTTGTAACAAAACTACCGTAAGACACTTTAAAGGATTTTCGCAGCACAATTATCGAACCAAATATATTCTAAGTCAGAAAATAGACGACAGACTTTCATATAAGTAAAATTTAAATTAAATAGAAACCAGCCATTGCAAAAAAAAAATATAACAGAACACGTTGACCACAAAATAAATATTATTGTGTTGTATACAAACCAGATTAAAAACTACCCAATTCAGCTATCAATAAAACTCTTAATAAGGGGACATCACCCATATTTTGTAATTAGAAAACAAATTATTAGAAAAAAAATCGTATATATGTGTGTATATTCATAGATAGATTACGACAGGTAAAGGACATAACAAAATTACGTAACAAAAACATTGGACGAACCAATACACTAACAAACATTTTAAATCGATGGAAAGTAATCCACGAAATTACACAAAAAACAAAATCCATTTTCAGGACAGTTCAATAATGTCATTTCTTTAAATCATAACAAAGCTATTCCAAGAAGCCATAAAAGAGAATCAACTCAAAGTACCTACAATGTAAAAAGTACATATAAGACACTCGACATATATATAACTACGTAAGCAACAAATTGGAATTGATACATAACGTGCGAGACAATGCACAGACCGACACAGACAATTTAAATAGCAAGCTTAATTCTTAAATGGATTAACGCACGTAACACTTTTAACGTAATTATAAGACCTTTGCGACTAACAGTAGCATTAATAATTTATATACATCAGCTAGAAATAAGTTAAGGTAACGAATCAATCATTTAGGAATAAACTCCTAGTCAATTAAATAATATATATCCACCAGTAGTTAACAATAACAAATAACAATTCTGCATAGCAAAATTTCATGATAAGTGAATTTTACTACAGAAAGCAGGGATAATACACTTTATGGGATTTTTTCCAAACAGGGCACACTTTTAAATAAACAACAAAAACATAACATAATAAACCGACTAGGTTCTATGTTTAAGCAATCACAGGGAATCTCGATTCACAGGATGGGGAACGCATTCAGAAAGCATTAGAAGTCTTAACGATAGATCAAAATAAAATTCATGAACTTTTTAGGTTCCAAAATTTGGTCATGCTCGAGGCAATCGTCGAATTTAATAGAACGATAGTAGGATTGAGTCATAACCAAGGCACGATAGTAAATAGGATAAATGAATTAGGTAATACAGTAGAAAGCCTGCGAAGTGAACAATTAACTCACTATCATCGCATTAAGATCCTAGAGTTACTAGCTACGACAATTATTAAACAATATTCAAGAAATAGCATTAACAACAGAAAATGCCATCACTTTTGCAAAATTAGGGATCTTTCACACATCCATACTAAAACCAACATTTATAATAAAAGAAATCAATAAAATACAAAATTATGCAACTAATGCTAAAGTAATAACAACCACTGATCTAAATCTATACGAAAAAGTATTTACAATAAAAGCAGTCCAAAACAATTTCAAAATTATATTTCAAATAGAAATACCTCTGGTAGATGAATCAGAATATGATTATTATCAATTATATACATTACCTGTCCCTAGAAAGACACACCTTTTTACCATGATAATTCCTAGAACCAAATACCTTATCCTAAGCAGTAAACAATATACCCATCGTCATGAAGAATGTCAAAATTTAAAGAACCAGATATATTTTTGCAAAGACGACAATCCAACAACCATGAATGATCAAAACCCATGTGAAATAAAGCTAATAAAATTTCAGAAACCTATTAACAATTGTAATCAAGAATTAGTCAAAATTAATAGAACCACAGTTTCGAGATATGGAACCAGTCAGTATATAGTTATAGCACCCGAAGAAACTAACGCCAGAATAACTTGCAAGGAACAGGAGTGGACCAACATCATCAAGGGTACAAAATTAATCAACCTGCAACCAAATTGCCAATTAACCATAGGCAACAAAATCTACAAGACCGGCCCAGCAACAGCAGAAATACAACAACTATTCGACCTGCCTACATCAGAAACCCCCATTCCAGAAGATCAACCAAATCCAGGACCAGTACCCGAAATATCATTAGAAAACGTACAGCTACACAACATCAATTAAATCCAACACCAACTTCAAAAAATTAAACAAAATATACCAGGACCTATAACAATATCAATCCATCACCTGAGTATATGGACAATATTACTGTACATAGCTGTCTTAATAGCCATCACAACTATAGCAGTCCGAATGGTGTTGAAGCAACGAAGAACCAGCAAAGAAGATAAAGGAACAAAAACAGGAACCACCGAGTCCGGATTTCCATTGAAAATCCGGAACGAACCATATCTTCGTCTTTAAAAAGGGGAGGAGATAAATGGAGCCCAAACAATGGCCCGTTATACTACAATGTCGCCTTCCCACGGTAAGAACCGCTGAGTCAGCCGTCGTCTTAACGGAGCCAAGAACTTTGCAGGTTCAAAGTGCAAGTAGAACGGAATATCACTGTGAGAATCTACATCAGCAGATTCCTTGTTTATCCAGAGACATAGTGCCACGCCTGGAGGGAAGACTATAAAGAGGCTGCTCACAGAGGTAGAACCGTTCATTCTTGTTCCGAGTTAGTCATTAGCACACCGAGTGCATAGACATTAGATCACATGTAGGTTGATCGTCTTATTTTAGTATATTATATTATTCATTTTTCTTGTAACTAAGTAATTAAGTATTGATTATTCAAAGTATTAAATAAATCGTTTTAAAAATTCAAACGTCTTAACCGTAAAGTTAAGTCGCGTAAGCGCTTGTATATCATGCCCTCTCTGCACACTGTGTCGTAGACCGCCGACAAGTCGATAAGCACGGCTGAGGTTTTAAGTTTTCTTTGAAATCTCGCCGCAATGTAGGTGGTCAGTGACATGACCTGATCTGCACAGCTTCGTTTAGGCCCAATAGGTTTCAACGTTAGATGCCCTCTTTGTACCTAGTAAAACAACTAAAATACCGTTGTTGGTCGTATATCTGCACATAAAGAGGCTCCATAGAAATGATCGCTCCCTCGGTGTCAATTCTGTAATCAATTTGATAAAAGAAATTCTTCCATTTTCACTATCTGGTATACAAACGTTTAGATTTGTTTCTCCCACCAGGATATATCTATGGAGACGCTAACTAATGCTGTCACTTCCTAAAGGGACTATTATTGAGCAACGTTCAAACAAAGTCCGTGTTATCACTTTAATCTTTTGAACTCAGAGTCATTCTAACGCAATTCATTCTGTATCGATTTATCTAATATTTTAAGCTGAGTGTAATAGTATCGTAATTAACTCCTGTACTGCCCTGTTAATATTTAGAGCGCAAAGAATTATTGCAGCTTGATTTTAAACTAGTTTCTTTTAACATAAATTATGTAACTCTCCTCAGGGTATGATAAATATCGTCGATTATTTCCGTTATGATGAAAGATATATTTTTCTAGTTGTCGTCTAACAAGTGGAAACGGCTAGTATCAAAATATTATTCAAATGTTGTAATCTAAATTGTGCCGAAACATACTGTATAAGCCATCTAATTTTTTCTATGAGGCATGTTGTATAATATTTATTTATAAATCATAATAATAATATGGTCACATTGAAGGATAAAACATTTTTAATACCCGCGTTAAATAATTGCAATATATAGTGACTTAACATTTTAAAATTCAAACACCAATTTGCTTTGTAAGACAATAGTTGATTAACCACCAAATAGTAAACATTTCTAGAGATATAATTGACTCCTAAAGTTCAAATTATTTAAAATAAATTAGGAATTCTTATAGATTGTAGACTGTTAAACGATTCGTGTAGGGCCGACCTGTCAGCGCTCCGACACCAATGGATTTTTGTGCATGACTCTTTTTTCTAATAGTTCATCAAAAAGCTTACACTTTTTATATAGTCCACCATTTTCTTGAGGGTCTATTTTACCTATTTCCTGGGACGCTGAGGTCACCCCTGAAAGGTATTTGAGCCTTCAGTGTAATATCTGCAGTTTTCACTCTCAACCTTATCCATCTTCATAAGGTGATACCTTACTGGGGAGTGTCCAGTGAAAAACAAGTCATGTTAAAAGTCCTGTGATTATTATCAAGTCTTTCCTGTTCTATTTAATAAACGGTTCAGACTTCTATATTGATGTGGTAATGAACCGTTTTGATTGCCTTAAGCCTGGCGTTTTTCACCAGTATGACAGCATTTGGTTCCTCCCTCAAGTATGAAGTTCATTTCTTACATGGCTTTTTCTGTTAATCCACAAAAAGGCTTTGGACGACAGAATGGTGTTTTTTTGCTGTTCTTTTTGCAAGGCTATTTGCTTCCTCATTTTCTTCACTGCCATGATGTACTGGTACCCACAAGTTACTTCTTTTTTCGTAGCCAGTTGCTTCAAGGATTTTTTGTAGTCCCAGGTCAGTTTAGACTTGGTTTTGAAATATTTCAAAGTCTTTACTGGCTGACTGTCTAAGAGGATGTAGATCTCTCTATTTATAAGTCTTCTTTGTATGCACGTCTGTCTACAGAGCTTTATACAAGGCATTTCTGCTTGAAATATGATGGAAGCTTTTCCTAGGGACTAGTTAGGTCCTCTTATTTCCCGTCCTGCTCCCTCCATTTGTGTAAACCAGCCTATTTGAGAATTTATAACACACCCTATTAAATATTTTCAAGCTTTTGTATTTATAGCTTTATATGCATTTAAATTATGTATATCATCCTGAAATTATTCTTACCGAATAATTAAAAGCAAAATCTTAGCCCAAAGAACTTTAATTGTACCTGTCTTTTCAATGTGTCCCATAAATTTGTGGACCGTCTGAAGGACAAAATTATGTATAAAAATCTGGGACAGAGGACGTCGTAAAAGCAGTTGATTTTCACATGGTAGTCTCTAACCCTAAATAATTTGCTTAACACTTACCTTTAGTTTTGTCTGCTTTGGTATCTTCATTACAGGAGCTTAATTTTGGACATGTATAAATATTGCATGAAAACATATCTGAAAGAAAAACACATATACACATATAGAAGGTCTGGTCGCAGCAAGTGCGTAATGTAAGATAATGAATTTTTTTTAAATCCTTTTAACTCAATTTCCCATACAGCTAGAATCTTTAATTTGGTATAGAGTATAAAGCCTCTGCAAAAGACATATGAGCACCAAATGTTATAAAAATAACGTAATCTGTTTCGTAGATACAGATTTGTTTTGAAAAAACTCTTTTTTTTAACCGATTGAGATTGGTAAACGAAGTCATTCAAGCAATTAACAAATTAAAATTATAAATTTGATGGGTACCTTCCTTTCGTAAATAACTTGTATGACTATGGTTGCCAGCTAGATCGCACAACAAACAATACAATTTGTCTATGCAAGAAGTTTTAGAATCATGCTAATAATTAATAATAAAACTTGAATTAATATTACTCTAATTTTGTTTGCCAAATATAATTTCGGTTTTAACTACTTGTGTTTCTTGATTGCTGTTGCCCTTACTTGGGGAAACTGTTCCATACTAAATACAGACTTTGAGACTATTTCTCTGGATTCAATGTTGGTTTTATTTTCTGTAAATGAAGGACGTAGCCAGCGCGTAAGCTAATTGGAGCAAGAGACGTTGAAGAACCTCTAAAATATCTAGAATTCAGAAGGGCCACTTGCTCCAGTTAGCTTACGCGCTGGCTACGTCATTCATTTAGAGAAAAGAAAACCAAGCAGTGAAGCTTAGTCTCCAAGTTTGTATTTAGCGTGGAAAAGTTTCACTTGTGTTTGTTTTACTGAAAATTGAATTTTTTAAAAATTACAATCCCATTTCATCCGATTATTGGTAATACAGTCATTGTATATATAAGACAGTGTGGTCAGACGTTCGTCAGAGTGTTGATTGGTCAACGATCACGTGGGTTCAGCAACGCCATGTTTACACCATATTTGTACAGACCCTTATGGGAGAAATGTGGATATCGAAGCATTTCTATGTTATTCGATGCATTTGTAAGAAAAGCTGGACAGGGGTCACAAGAAGAAGTGACCCTTATGATATTGCATTGCCGGAGTATCTTTTAGCGAATTTTTATTAAGAAAAATTCGCTAATAGAGATGTCACGATGAAAAGCTCATGAAAAAAATTCTTCAGATGAGCGCGAATTTGGGTACCTAGAACCCAAAACCAAGGTCCGTAAAAATTTAAATATTTTATGTATATATATATATATATATATATATATATATATATATATATATATATATATATATATATATATATATATATATATATATATATATATGTGTGTGTGTGTGTATCCGAGCGATAACTGAAAAAAATACTAAAGTGATTTCAATCAAACTTGGCAAAAATCTTGTTTGGGCAAAAACCGAGGACGAGTTCGTTAATCAGCCTTTACACTCAAGTTTTTCCTGTCAACTTTTTGAAAACGCTTTATTTTTTTAAGTATCAGAGTAACTTGAATGAGCTTTTACATGTGGCTATAAATGGTGGAAATAAACCTATGTTGTAAATTTTAAGTAATTTGGTACACAATATTTAGAGTTTTTTCCAAATTAAAAATAAAATGCCAAACACATGCGTTGAGACGACTTAGTGGTTAAAGTTCAATGCCTGACAGACAGAGTAGTTAACTACCATGCGTAGATTGACTCATACAACAGGTATTAACCATACATCCACGGTAACCAACCTAAATATATACCAGGCATAAACATACTACCCGAATCAACAATCGTGAAATCTCGGCGGCAATTATGGAAAATGACAGACGGCATGAAATAAAAAAATTGCCATTTGATTGTTTGTATCTTAGGTTAATGAGAGAATAGGTTGCTTTTCGATTAATAATTTTAGTTTATATGAAAAGCTTATGATCTAGCTAAATCATTACCGAAACAAACTTGTATTATCATATTAGTCATACAAGACCATAACCGACAAAATAAAGTTATGTTATTAAATTAATTCTTTGACACAGAAACAGTACGTATGAAATCGAGACTGTTAAAAATTGTGTAAATATAGCAAAATTTGATGATTATTTAAATATTTATTTAAAATCTAAAATTAAATGTTAATAATGAATATATAAAGCTGGGATAAATTAACATGTAAAGCGAGAGGGGATACCACGTGGAAAAAACCTATTGTCGTTCGATATCCGAAGTTATGCAACTACGGGCATGGTCTTTTCTTCGATGCGCGACCACCTGGTGTACTGTTTCCTCTTTTTTTTTAGGTAGTGACATTTCTGTTTTGTTCTTATTATGGAATTTTTATTTAAAAAATTAAGCGTATTTTATTTACCAAAATTCGCGACGATGAGACTTTATAAAAATTCAAAAATTGTATATTTAATACAGCACAAGCCTAAGCTTATTTGTATTGTACCTTGTAAAATGTATCTCAGAAATAAATATATATATATATATATATATATATATATATATATATTTATGTATGTATGTATATATGTATCCACACGATAAATCAAAAAGTTATTAACTCGGCAAGAATCTTTATTGCATAAATAGCTTGGATGAGTTCGTTTTTCAAATCGGGCAGCCCGTATGTTATTTCAAATTTAATTACAGATTATGTAATTTAAGTTTTATGTATTTTATTAGCAAATTTTTGTGTGTAAAATATATGTCAGTTTTCGCATAAATTTTTTTTGTCGAAATATTGTGAAATGTTAGTGATTATCAAGTATTGTTTAATAGATTATTGTAAAAATAGGTGTTTGCAAATTCACATCAAAAATCTGTTGTCAAGTTTTTTTTTAAAGTTATTTGTTTACGAAATTGTGTAAAATATTTCTACCTAGCTAATTTTCGTAAAAAGAATATTATAGAAATTTTGTGAACATTTAAGCCGATTTTCGTAAGAAAATTGTTAATTTTCGTGAAAGGGGTTGTTTGCAAATTTTTGTGTAAATTTTTGTCAAAAAGCTTTTTGTGAATAATTATATCTCGGCTAGTGTACTTTTTGAGTAAATCGCTTCAATTGGTTCATGGTCTATAAAATCGGATCAGTTGTTTCGGGACAATTATATTTATTTTCGGAAAACGTTTATATTTTTTGAACAATAATGTGTAATACGACGCTACCTTGTTTACATGGATACCTTGGCCTGATTGATATATTATATTTCATCCCCATAGAAGCATGCAGGGTACACCAACCCTATCGGACCAGTTTTTCTATAAAAAAATATTTTTTCCGAACAAAAATTGTATTAAAAGAAAATAACCAAGTTATTTTGATCAAATTTGGTTGGTATGTCGCCCTCGTATATACCTTACTCCACGAAAACTCAACTTTCTAGGTTTATAGAAAATTGAGTTATACAAATTTAATGAAAATTTGCAATCGCTGCGTCCCGATTTTTTTAAAATAAAAAATGTAAATTAAAATCTTGTTCTCGATTCCCGCACAATTTCAAATCGACTGTAATGTCAATTGCTATATTAGTAATACTCAAGCAACAAGCAACTCATAATGACTGCACCTAAAATAATAAATAAAACCACATGGTATGGTCCTGCAGATCTGGAAAGTGCATAAGCGACAGAGTACCATTCATCTTATTCCATTAGATAGGTAATAGTCACACTACAGAAGTTGTACTTGCTGTAATATGTTAATTGGTTATCCTTCTTTAGTAATAAATATGTGTTATAACAAAACAAAATTGGTGGTCTACTACACCCTCCCCTAGTCCAAATAATTAGTAATCTACTGCAATAATTATCCTTATTATTGACAAGTTTTGTAGGCTTTTTCTAATGTTACTTAACAGAGTACCCCCACAATAACTGATTACTATATACCTATTTGATAAAGGCTGATTGGTTTATTGGGGTTGTAGAGTGGACAAGGCGACTGAACATTCGGTGGTAAATTTGCAGATAAGCTCACGTAGGGTTTTTGAACATTTTTCAGCAACCTGCTCAGAACCCCCCTTAGATTCATAAACCACAAGAAACATTTCTTGCAAACAACCCCCAAGAAAGTAAGGGACCTGGGGCGAATAGAGGTTCTGTGCGGGACAAACAAGATTTTAAGGAGGTGAAGCTGCAAAATGGGATATCGACAGCATATATAGGTCAAGCTAAGCTGTTTTTTTCGCATTTTTCGTTTATGCTTCCTTTTTTCGCATTTTTCGTTTATACTTCTTTTTTATAATCTTACCTGCTCAGCACCCCTATTGGCCCCTTGCCCAGCAATAACTTTCGTAGAGATTGTTTTCAAGAAATTTTTTGTATGGCGTTTGCACCAAAGGGGGGCTTTACGCATGTTCCTGATTTTTGTTGTTGTTGTAAAAGCCCTCCGTGATCTCATCTGCAAATTTACCCATTCGGTAGTCATGCATTCTTAGAAACCTTGATATTAACAGTAGATTCTAGCTGTATTTTTTGCAAGGAAAATTGCTCTTGTCCTTACTGCGTGAAGGATAGAAGTGAAAGTAGCATTCAGTAGGAAATAGTTGAAAGTTTATAGTCTCATAAAACCCATGTACCTAAGGCTCACGCTTAGATATTTTTGCAATTAGTTTTGGCCTTTCTCTTAGAAACAGAAATTTTCATTGAAAAGTGAGAATTTGGCCCGCTATGTACACAAGATGAATCGAGTGTTCTCGATGTGTCTTTGTTACATGGAATAAATAAATTTCAATAGTCTTGATATAAGTATTTATTAGTCATCATTTCAGACATTTTTTTTGGGTCAATAAACGAGACTGCCAAAGCAACTGATATCAAATTTGAGATCTGTGATAAGCTAAATTGCCAAAAAGCTTCAGTCACCCATTCTTGGAACAAGTCTATGAAACTACACGGCGAATCCCAGATTCTCGCTCTAGACATATCCAAAGCATTCGACCAGGTCTGGCACGCAGCGCTGCTTAATAAACTTCCGGCCTATGGCCTACCACCAAAACTTTGTACCTGGACAGCAAATTTCCTCTCCAACAGGAGCATTTCTGTTGTTGTGGGTGGCCATTCCTCTAAACGGTATCCAATTAATGCAGGAGTTCCTCAAGGTTCAGCTTTAGCCCCTACTTTGTTTGTTCTCCACATCAATGACCTCCTCTCTAGTACATACAACCCAGTTCACAGTTACGCGGACGACAGCACCCTCCACTCAAATTTACAATATTCTAAGCCTGTCTCTTTAGCCCAATTAGATGAGGATCGCAGACTCATCGAGGATTCTATCTCCGTGGATCTCCAAAAAATATTAGACTGGGAAAGTAGAAATCTTGTACAATTCAACCCCACCAAATCTCAGTCTTGCTTTCTTTCTCATAAGAGATACACCAACCCTAGACCCATCACAATGAACAACCAAGTTATTCAAAGTAATGAGTCCTTTTCTCTTGTTGGCATTTGTGTGGATCGAAATCTTAACTGGCACCAACATGTCACATCAACTGCAGAAGCGGCTGCTAAGAAATTAGGTTTCCTCTTCCGGGCTCGCAAATACTTTTCATCAGCTAATCTCTATACCTTATATACTTCACAAATAAGGCCAAACCTCGAATACTGCTCCCACATCTGGGGTGCAGCTGCCGCTTCTACACTCGCTATCCTGGATTCCATTCAAAAGAGAGCTATTCGTCTCATCGGTGACTCTACCCTTACCCAAAGGCTGCCATCCCTTGCCCACCGACGTGCCGTTGGTGACCTCTCTCTATTTTATAGATATCTGCACGGGCACTGCTCAGAGGTGAGCAGAGCTTTCCTCCATAGTTCCCCCACCTGCTGCCCCCAGCAGATCTACCAGGGGAACAGAGCGAATGCACCCTTTTACTGTCCAGGTCACCAGACATAGAACATCTTGTTATGCCCGCTCTTTTGTCCCGAGGACTTCCAAGTTGTGAAATTCCTTGCCGGCACATGTTTTTCCTTCTCCTCCGAACCTCCAAACCTTCAAGTCCAGAATTAACAAGTTGCCTCTTTCCTCCTTGTCAACACCCACGGTACGATAGTATTTAGGCTGTAAGCCCTCGTGGTGTGTTGTTAAAAAAAAAAAAAAAGTCGGGGCAATAGAGATCTAAGTCTTTTTCGGCAACATTTGAGAAGCTATGGAAATTGTCCCGCCTCGTCAAATATGCAGTTATGACCAGAACAACATGACGGACTATCAAGGGGCAAAAATTGTTGGTACTACGAGTCTATAAAGAAGAAGAGAGTAAAAAAATTGTTTATAAGAATGCTTGCTACGTCTTTAATCTTACGACTGGATTTCTGGATTGTCCGTTTACTGAATTATTGCCTGAAGAGAGGGGCTTTTTCAAATTTATCTTGTTAAATAAAGAAATACTCGACTTATAAAATACAAACTCTATAACTTAAACTTTTGCTAACGCATCGGCGAAAAGGGCAATTTGAAGTGAATTTTCTACAAATATTTTAATTATAAGGACACTGGCTGTTGAAGCAGAAACTCAAGGCACAGTAAAAACGCAACTTTGACATTTTAGGAAGAAGAACTATACAAATTTCAGTGTAATTTTTCTGATAGTTGTTGACCTATTTGGGCAAAGAAAAAACAAACGCCAATTTTGACGGTTCAAATCATCAATTTTAACGTTAAGAAAAAACAATCAACATTTCAATGCAATTTTTCTGATTTCTTGATCTTTTTGCGTTAAGAAAATTAAATCTTTGTAGTATTCAATATATTTTGTTAACCACGCAAAATACGTTGGTCTTCTGCATTTGTTTTATGACCAGCGGTGCCCAAAATGTGTTTCTTTAAAAGCTTGTAACTTTTTTCCTTTTAACCTAGATATCTTAATTTCGGTATGTAGGATACATTTTATGGTAGAAATTGGCATGCCAAATCTAGTTGTCCTAGCTTTGTTGTTTTCGTAGATACAAACTTTTTCGAAAGGAAACCCAACATTTCCACGAAAAAACTAATTTGATTCTCCTTGATAACAAACTCATCTAAGACACTTCCAAAGGAAGGTACCTTCAAAATTTCATCAAAATCGACTTCTTATTTTTAAAGTTATCGATCTGATACACACACACACAAATATATAAATATGTAAATTGTAAACTTTTCTTTCCATGTTGTAGCCTTGAGAATAAACTTTTCCGAAAGCTCGGCTTTTAATAAAGAGATTTATTTTGCCTACTGACGGCTTTCCCACAATTTTTTGAGTAAATAACACTATTATCGTCACAAAAACTTAATGCTATATATATATATATATATATATATATATATATATATATATATATATATATACATATATATATATATACATATATATATATATATATATATATATATATATATATATATATATATATATATATATATATATATATATATATAATATATATATAAACATATAAAAATTGAAACGGACCCTGGATATGGGTTCCATGGCGCCTGGTTCTCACTCATTTGACGAATCTTTTCTTTTAAAAAATATAAGTCCCGATCTCCTCACTAGCTCATTTTTTCTACGAAAATTGGTTAAAACAGCACAGATCTGATGAAGTAATTATCTCACACAAAACGATTCGCAAAGATAATAAAGAAGAAACAGGCCCCAGAGCCAAATAAGAGTAGTAGATTGTGTTTTAGCAGAATCGCAAATCGCACAACATAAACTCTTGAAGCACTTTAACACACGTCATCAAGCTGTTTAACAACGAACAGAAATATTGTAGCTTCGAGAACGTGGTTTAATTTTTAATCAATCTACTCTCGTTCAATTTATTTTCTTAGAATACAAAACAAGATGAGCGTAGAACAGAAATGGACTCACCTTCGCTATCGCTATCATTCTGATTAATGTCACAGCTACTGTTGCTTGAGACAATGAAATGTGTTATATCCCTTTTAGGATGTTTCTGGTATAAATGAAGACCTAGATTGCCACTGCGGTCATCTCCGACAAAAATTTTTTCGCCACACAAAATGCATTTTGCGTACTGATCCATTAAACAAGGTGGGACTCATCAGTAACACAACTTTAATTTAGCCATATTTTAAAGGAACAATAATTTATTTTACTATCGATTTAATGACATTTTGATAGCGGCTTACGGCAGTGACATTTAAATCAAATAGGTTAATAATTTGACGCTTTTAGATGCCATAAAATTAGTCTTATTGTGCGAGACTTATTAAAATTGTGGGGTGGGGTGATTATCATGGTTCATAGATTAGATAAGTTGTCTGGTAACTGAGGGAGGGGGGTAAGTGTAATACGTCATGTGTATTCCAAATACGGATAAACCTACAGTTTCAAGTTGCGTTTTGGTTTTAAATAACATTTGTTAGAAATTTGTGTAACGTTTCAGTTACGGATTTACTTTAATATTAATTTTGTAGGAAATAGCAGTTAAATCGAAACTATTGTCGTAAAGACAATTATTATTGGAGATATTGTGTTGTAAACATAACTGCACAGTGATTCAACGCTATTAGGAATTGTACGCCATTCATTCAAGATTATTTTTATATTCAACAATTCGATCGGTGAGTCCGTCACTCATGTAGATATGTGTTTAATGAAAAAAATGGTTATATATACTTAAAACAATAACTCAATTAACAACTTGAGCTAAATATCTGTTGTGACATGGTGGAGTGATTTGTGGTGTATTATTGTGCAGAAATAATTCTAAAAAGGCAACGAAAAGTGGAGATAAACTTTTCTTCTTTTCTTTTCCAAAAGGGGTAAAAATAAAAGTGTTAGGTAAATTTGCAGACAAGCTCACGGTGGGCCCTTATAAAAAAATCAGAAATATGTTAGAACACCCCTTGGATGCATAAATCACAAGAAAAATTTTGTGCAAACAACCCCCAAGTACCAGGAGTATAAGTATAATCAAAATGCGAAAAAACCTGCTATATAAGCTGCCTTTATCCCATTTTGCAGCTACACCTCCGAAAAATCTTGGTTATCACGTCCACCGCCAGGTCCCGTACCTTTCTTGGGGGCTGTTCCCAAGAAACGATTCTTGAGGTTTATGAATTAAGGGTGTTGTAGGCATGAAGAAGGGGAATAACCTCCCCCACCTCCGTGTTTGGGGAAGTGCTCGGTGGGTGCTTCCTTTATACTGGGGCTTTTCCTTCCCTACTGCATACATACAACGACCTTTAATGCTGCATAAACCATAAGAATTTTTTTTTTGGATTATAATCCCCAAGAAACTTACTGGACCTGAGGTAAATGGGAGTTCTGTGCGGGGTAAACATGATTTTAAGGAGGTGTAGCTGCAAAATGGAATAAAGGCAGCTTATGTAGATCCGGTTAAGCTGTTTTTTCACATTTTCGTTTCTTTTTCCACACCCATCACTCTTGGTCCTGTAATTTTTTTGGGCGTTGCTTGCAAGAATTTTTTCTTGCGGCTTATGCATCCAAAGTGGGTTCTAATCACGTTTCTGAAAATAATTTTCCAAAAGCCCTCCGTGAGCTCATCTGAGAATTTATAAAATATTATTATATCTTGTTAATTTACTTATTGGGCTAGCACAATTTGCTACGATTTTAAAATTAAATATAGGATGTCTGAGTTTTTTGCTCAGAAATTGATTGTAAAAATTATAAACTTACTATTTTGCAAGTGTAAAAGTATATACCTATCTAAATATTAGAAACGTAGATAATTTACTTATTGGTGATTATTTGTATGTTAATAAATGAGCAATATCTAGTAAAATAAGTAAACTATTGAAAAAACTTGAAACCTAGGTTGTTGTTTAGAAGGAAAACATTCTGTTGAATTTGAGGTGTTATGAATTTAAAATTTCATAAATAATAATAAATTTTTGTAATCCTTGGTAACCCAGTTAATTGAATCTATTAACTTGAAATCGATTAATATCCTAAAACTTCGATACTCTCTGTTCCCATGTGAAAAAAATCTTAATTTGAACTTATTAAATATTTAATCTTTTAATAAGTTCAAAAAGAACATAACTTTGAAAAGACAAACATTAAAATGTCGGCTGATTTCAATATTTGATGCACTATCATTCCACTAAATTTAAATTGGGAATACATGTGACGTATTCCCGCTCCACTCTCTGATTGGGCGACAGTTGCGAGACAATCTATCTAATCTATAAACCTTGAGTGATTATGATGTTTTTGATCGACAAGTTTCAATTTTTAACTGTAGGCTTGATAGTGCTTGTTCCAGATCGTTTGGTGAAATATAACCCACTAACAAATTTGGTTCGTGTGCTATAAAACATGTTTATTGTTGATGTGCAAGGTTTTGAACATGGGGGTGGAGTGAAATTTTTATGTAAAGAAATATCAATATTAAACACAGATAATGGGATATGCATTCACAAAATTATAAATCTACCTTTTGATCTCAATATCTGTAGCTATAAAAAATAAACATATGAAGTGGTTAACAAATAATATACACGGTCTCTCTTGGAATTCTTTTAATCATAACAGTATAAACTACGAAGACATTGGTTATTTCATTAAGAGCTTTATTAACGACATCGAAAGCATTGTTGCAGTGAGAGGATTAAATAAGAAACAGTGGCTAGGAAATTTTATTTCGACGGAAATTATTGATTTTTCAGAGGACGAAAGTTGTCCCTCCTTCGAAGATCTTAAAGTAATTTTTAAATCTTACCATTGTAACACACATTTACACAATAATTTAAACTGTACATTACAACATTTATTTTTCTTGTATAACTGGTTTTTTTATATATGAAAAAATAAAACTCAAGTTATAAATTTATATCGATTTTTATTTATAAATTAACCTACTAATTATGTTTCCTTTTACGTGACGTAGAAGGAGCTTCATTATCATTTACCTCCACTATTTCATCCTCACCTTCTAAATTAAAGACGTACTCCTTTAAGGACTCTTCATATACTTCCAATTCCTCATCTGTGCCCAGTTTGGTACAATACTATTTTATTGGTAAATTACCAAATTTTTTTTCTAGAGTGGTCTTTATGGGGCAGTAATTTAGCGCTACAAGTACCTTGTCAACCTTGGTAGATATTTTTCTTACACCAAATCTTTGATGATTAAGCAAACATAAAATATATTAGCAATAAGAAAATGAATATTAAATGACTTACTGGAATACAACCTTCATTATAACGTGAATTGATTTTGTAGATATAGCTTCTTGGTTCCGGCTAGTAACCACTATTATGCAAGGTGTTGTTGCCATTTTTATTTTGTTAGAGCTGCTTCAAAACTATGTTTGGAACCTGATTTAACTTTAAATCTGAATATACTAGGAATAAAATGTTCTTATATAGAAACCAGTTCAAAAATTTTTGTGTTTTTAGTTAACAATGTCACATTGAAACTCAAAACAAAGTCAAATAAACATAATATTTCAGCAAAATTCAAGTCATGCTTCTTTCCTTAGTAAATTCCCCAATAAAAGTTATAAAAGTATTAAACTTATTGATATTTAAGAAAGTTCTAGAGCTGATCAGCTCTTTAATAGTTGGCTGGTGTGGAATACTTGCAATATGGTAGGTGGTAGTGGAATTTTCCTTTACATGATAGTAAAGGATTCTTTTTAACGCCCGAGAAGGTACCACCCCATACATCAAGCGGCCGGTGAAGTCCCAACGGACGTTTCTGGTTCTGGTGTATGAGTCGGTTTCCCTTATAAGCAAAAATGATGATGGCTCCTCCTTGTGCGAAACATTCCCGAGGTAAAATACCCCTCCATTCAGATCTCCGGGAGAGGGGTGTACAGGGGGCGTCAACATCAATATTTAACATATCCTTTTCGAATAAATGTGGCCTAAATTCTAACCTGAACTCCGTCCACCATTTCCTCCAGGCTAACAGGCCCCAACTCCTCTTCCTCACCGAAACCCAAATCAGTGTCAAACCAACCACTAATCACCTTAACTTCCCGGGGTATGAGCTCCTTACTTCCTTTAGATTGCATGGAGGCGTGTGCGCATACGTCCGTAGCAATCTACCCTGCACCAGACTCCCCAATTTAGAAGCTGGAAAAAAGGACATACTATGGATAAAACTCTCTCTCAGGGTTGCAACTAAATTCAGCTGTTGCATTTACCGGTCACCTTCTGACAACAACTTTGTCCAGCTCTTTGACAACCTTTCTGAAAAAACCGACTATCTTATTTCTGAATATCCTTCTTTCGAGGTCACTATTCTTGGTGACTTCAATGTCCATAATAAGGAATGGCTAGGATCTTCAAAAACCGTTCCACAAGGGATAGCAGCGGAGGCCTTTGCAGTCAGCAATTCTTTAGCCAATATGGTTCAGCAACCTATTTACTTTCCTCGTATCCCAACACACAGCTCAAATCGCTTGGATCTCCTTCCTACTACAAAACCTGAATGCTCTGAGATATCAGTCACCGCCCCCCTTGGTCGCGCAGATCACGGCATGGGCACTGCTTCCTGCACAATGCAACCCGAGGTGACACAGTCATCACACCCACGTATCGTTTGGCACTACAACTCCGCAAACTGGGACGAAATGCGGGATTACTTTTCCTCATATCCATGGGCGTCTGTCTGCTTCTCTCATCCTGACCCCTCTGATATTTCACAAAACGTCACCGAAATTATCCAAGCTGGCATGGAATTATTTATCCCACGTACACAGTAAATCTCTTCAGTCACTCAAAAGCCCTGGTTCGCTAAATCCTGTGACAAAGCCAGACTTGAAAAGGTCAAAGCTCACAAAACGCTTCTACACAATCCCAGTCAAGAAAACCGTCAAGCATTTAACGATGCAAGAAACCGCTATGTCCGCATTATTTCTGAGGCAAAAAACTCGTTTAATAACCACATCAAAAACAAAGTCCTCTTAAGCTCTAACGGCGGCAAACCCTTCTGGACTCTTGCTAAATCTATTGGGAATAATTTCTGCAAAAGCACGTTCCCACCTCTTGTCTCAGGGGATGAAATTGTTTCTACCGCCCTGGGCAAGGCTGAACTTTTTGCTTCGTTGTTCGCCGGCAATTCTACTCTCAACCACCAACAGTCCCCAATGTCGCGCATAAAATGACGGAAGTAGGTATTGGGCCACTTTGGACAGACAGTGACGTCACATGTGGTTAAGTATGGGATCTGCGTTACCGACATGACAGTTGACAGTTGACAGCTGCCAGTTACCGACCGACATGACAGTTGACAGTTGACAGCTGCCAGTTACCGACCCAACAGTATATAGATAGGGGGCCCCGCTCACAAGATGGCGTCCAAGATGGCTTCTAAGATGGCGTCCAAGATGGCTTCCAATGTAACCTGAAGGTCATTAACCTGTCTAGGAAACTTTGGCCAGACAGTGACGTCACATGACTTGGGCCAGACAGTCACATAAGTGTCTAACCTATTACTTCAAATTATTATATTTTGAAAAAAACCATTTGGAGCAGGTGAGTTTCGAACCCCGGGCATTCAGATGGGAGGCAACGATGCTACCCATTAGGCTAAGCAGACGCTTGTTAATTTATTGTTTTAGGCTAGTATATATACGACTTTTAATTACAAACAAACCATACATGTAACATAATTAAAGTTTTTGTTATTATTAGACAAATGGATGATTTACAAAATAATGTTTAATATTAGAGGCGGAACCAAAACGGAGGAACCAAAATGGCGGAAAATGGCGGAATGAAAGATGGCGGTCTAACCTGTGATACCTTAAGCTGACATCCCTGACATTATAAAAATGGTGGCTTTCGTTCTTAAAGATGGTGCGCTGATAAGGATGGTTGAAGACTCCATTATTTAAAGTTACGTCACCCCAACCTTTAGAGCCGACAAATGAGAGTGAGGTTGATAAGCGAGAATAATGGTATTGATCGAAGACTCCATGATTTAAAGTTACGCCCCCCATTAAAACAAACCATTCATAAAGCTTTTGTTATTAGACATAAGACATAATAATTAATATGTTTAATATTAGACAGACTAGAACGTCACAATTGTTATATGGGTAGGTTCTAAAAATAACACACAGAGGTCGCTGGCAAAACAAAAGAAGGAAGTTCAGAAACAAAATAGACAACAGGTTCAACCGTGAGATGTACGATAGAACCAACACATGCACGGTGTTAAGGAGGCCAAATCAAATTGGAATATACAATAAAATGGCCACTTCCGGTCTAAACTTTAAATCGTTATATCTTTTCAACGACAAGTGATAGAAATGAACTGACTTCAAAAATATATGTTTCGTAACAAGATCTACAAGAAACTGAGATAAAAAACTTCAAACCCTTATCGCGGAAGATCCGTGAGATGTACGAGAGAACCAATACATGCACGGTGTTAAGGAGGCCAAATCAAATTGGAATATACAATAAAATGGCCACTTCCGGTCTAAACTTTAAATCGTTATATCTTTTCAACGGAAAGTGATAGAAAGGAACCGACTTCAAAAATGTATGTTTCGTAACAAGGTCTACAAGAAAATGAGATAAAAAACTTTAAACCCTTATCGCGGAAGATCCGTGAGATGTACGAGAGAACCAACACATGCACGGTGTTAAGGAGGCCAAATCAAATTGGAATATACAATAAAATGGCCACTTCCGGTCTAAACTTTAAATCGTTATATCTTTTCAACGGAAAGTGATAGAAATGAACCCACTTCAAAAATATATCGTTTCATAACAAGCTCTACAAGAAACTGAGATAAAAAACTTTAAACCCTTATCGCGGAAGATCCGTGAGATGTACGATAGAACCAACACATGCACGGTGTTAAGGAGGCCAAATCAAATTGGAATATACAATAAAATGGCCACTTCCGGTCTAAACTTTAAATCGTTATATCTTTTCAACGGAAAGTGATAGAAAGGAACCGACTTCAAAAATGTATGTTTCGTAACAAGGTCTACAAGAAACTGAGATAAAAAACTTCAAACCCTTATCTCGGAAGATCGGCGAGATGTACGATAGAACCAACACACGCACGGTGTTCAGCAAGTCAAACTCTATTAACATATCCAATAAAAATGTTACTTCCGGTAGACACTTCCGGTATAGCTATTCTTAGAGCTACATACATGTGTGACACCTCAAAATAATCGTCTTGTTGAACAGAAGAAAGAAATATAGTTTTTAAGGAAATCAAAACAAGTTGTGTTAACATCTAAAAACAACACACTCTCTCTTAGACTTAATGAAGTTACTTTCAGAGAAATTTTCAAGCTTACCATGAGGACCAGTATTCAATGGCGTATTTAAATGTTGACTACATCAAGTGATGTGTGCTACAGACAAATTTTAGTATACCCTCTTAGACTTATTGAAGTTGACGGCACAGGCAGCTGTCAAGCGTACCTAACAAACCAAAGTAAATATGTCTTGAAGAACAGTCTTCAATTGCCCTAAACCAACACATCTCTATCATTTCAGAGTAATCTTAGCCATGTGACCAGTTAAACTAAGTATCTTGAAGTGTAGCTTTTATGTTTATGAGATATAAAATAAGAAAACCAAAGAGTTAATTGTCTATTACAACAACAAGCAGAAGGGGTTGACTTGGTACCTACAGCTGCTACATACTTGGTAAAAATGGGGTGCCACTAGCATTTCAGAGTAATTTTAACCACACAACACTCTTAACTAACTGTCTTGAGTATGTGTTAATGGGTGGAAATAACAAAACTAAAGAGTTGATTGTCTATTACAACTGTCAGCTAAAGAAGCATTTAGGTAGCCGGAATACCGATATCCTAAATATTTCAAGAGTAATCTTAGTCATACAACACTCTTAACTAACTGTCTTGAGATGTGGCTTTATGTGTCATTGGTTGGAAAATAAGAAAACTAAAGAGTTGATTGCCTATTACAACAGTCAGCTAAAGGAACATTTGGGTTATCGGAATACCGATATGCCAAATGTTCCAACCGAAGGAGCCCACTTAGAGTTATCTCCAGGGGCTCGGAATACCGATGCCCTAGAAGTGTCGGAGGCAACATTTCAATTAACACCAACAGCCGCTAAATACTTGTTGGACTTTAGTATGTTTGGTATTAAATTTGGCTTGTTGGATAACCAATCATTTTTATGAAAAATGCAACAATTTTTATTTCTGCGTAAATACATGTAAATTTTGTAGTCTACTATGGACAGTCAAGTCTACCTCTGGACATTTAAGTCAACCCTGGACATAATTATAACGGTGTTTAAATGCAAATAGATTGAATTATTTTGCTGGGAGTCAGGTATGGACAAGGTGTTATTAATAATAAAAACAGTGGTAAAATATAAAAATATAATATATTTACTCAAGTGTACACTACAGCAAGTTAACTAATTTGAAAATTGTCTGTCTTTACAATAAAATGAGATCTGTCAGTTGGTGTTTGTGACCTTGGAATGTAATCTGGGTGTTATTTCCGTAGGATGACATCATCCCAGCATTCGTGTTTGAGCTTGTCTAGAATACAGCTGTTGGCAGTTGTCATATCTGGTAGGATGACATCATCATCATTATACGTGTTTGAGCTTGTTGGCAGCTCTCGTTTCCGGTTAGTGACCTATACGAACATAACAGTCTATGTACCAATCAACCAACTGTTTTTGAGGTGTAGCCTTTATGTATGTATGTATGTAATTTAATTTTCGATAGTGTAAAATAAAATTAAAAAGTGTGATATATGAAAAAATAAGAAAACTAAAGAGTTGATTGCCTATTACAACGGTCAGCTGAAGAAACAATTAGGTAGCCAGAATACCGATACCCTAAATATTTCAACCGAAGGAGTTCACTTAGAGTCACATCTAGGGGGGCCGGAATACCGGCCCCCTAGATGTGTCGGAATCAACATCTCAACTAACGCCTACAACCGCTACATACTTGGTGGACTTTGGTGGAACACAGACTGAAAACAACTTGATATCTGGTACATATATGGACTTTAAACAATTTAAAAATATATGTTGTCAATGCTGGAATGGTAATAAGTATGGTGTGTTGGTGATTGTAAAAAGAAAACGAAGTCCACAGAGGGAGATATAGAAAAGGATTCGATAGCTACATATTAATCTAATGGTCTACAACCAACAACACACCGTTTCTTGTGACGTCACTCGCTTCCAGCATCGTTTTTATTTATAGCGTCAGCTGTGACTGACCTGGATGGTTAATCAACTAACCTGGCCGCATCTATTTTTAAAAATTGTTCACAGTCCATGTCGGTTGTCTCATGGTTGTCGTAGATGTGTTTTAAATTGTTTTCTTCTTGTTTGACTTAAAAACATTCAGCTTATGTTCCGCAAAAGAGTGACTGTTACACATCTGCTAGACATGTGTTGGACATATGTCTGCCCTATTAGACAGCTGTGTTAGACAGCTGTATTAGACAGCTGTGTTAGACAGCTGTATTAGACAGCTGTGTTAGACAGCTGTATTAGACAGCTGTGTTAGACAGCTGTGTTAGACAGCTGTGTTAGACAGCTGTATGACAGCTGTATGACAGCTGTATGACAGCTGTCTGTCATGTCAGACGGCTGTATGACAGCTGTCGTTGTTGTCTGTTGAATATTAAGACGTGAAGCGTCCACTAAGGTTCAGTCGTTAACCAACAGTGAAGGTGAAAACAATAAGTTGTGTTGTCTGTGTTGTTTGTCGAATATTAAGACGAGGAGCGTCCGCTAAGGTTCAGTCGGTAGCCAACAGTGAAGGTGAAAACAATAAGTTGTGTTGTCTGTGTTGTTTGTCGAATATTAAGACGAGGAGCTTCCGCTAAGGTTCAGTCGGTAGCCAACAGTGAAGGTGAAGACTGACCTGGATGGTTGATCAACTAACCTGGCCGCATCTATTTTTAAAAATTGTTCAAAGTCCATGTCGGCTGCCTCATGGTCATCGTAGATGTGTTTTAAATTGTTTTCTTCTTGTTTGACTCAGAAGCGTCCACTAAGGTTCAGTGGTTAACCAACAGTGAAGGTGAAAACAATAAGTTGTGTTGTCTGTGTTGTTTGTCGAATATTAAGACGAGGAGCTAAGGTTCAGTCGGTAGCCAACAGTGAATGTGAAAACAATTAGTACCTGCTAAACTTTAGTCTTTAATAAACACGAGGCTAAACTTCGGTCCTTTAACCAACACAGTCAGTTGTGTAGCACGAAACAATGGCATTCCAAATACTTGAAGATACAGTGACCTCCAATAAGAAGTTTAAACTTGATAGACGAAGCGTATGCTTTAGACTACAAGATATACCTGACGATGTCAACGATCCAGAGAAGTGGGTCAAAGATCGTATTAAAGATATTGTGAGTCATATAGTCCATGATGTCGATCCCGAAGACAGAGTGGGGTTTACCTTTAGCTCGGAGGGGTTCGACAAGGGGGCTGCTCACTTGCCTTTCAGAAAAGCAAAGAATGTTGTTTTCGAAGACATTTGGTTCCTACTGAGTAAGATATACCAGAGTAAAGGACCTGGTTTTCGTTCTAATAGTTTTCGAATGACGATGACTCAAGTGAAAACCGCTAAGCCTTTAATACATGTCAATTAAATATCTTAACCCATCATTACCATATTCAGACACTTGTACGTAGCATGCAAGCCTTCAATATAAACACGTACCAATTCACTCTCTTAATCCATTATTAACATCATAGGTTCAGAGGGGTCCACTTGTAGATAGCTTGCTATCTCTACGCCCCTCAACGTTGGTTGGTTGGTTGGGTGGTTGGTTAGTTGGTTGGTTGCACTTTTCATAGAAATGATTGGATATCCAACAGGCTAAATTTAGAATGAAATCTTTACAGACATATGTACCAGATATCAAGTTGTTTTCAGTCTGTGTTCCACCAAAGTCCACCAAGTATGTAGCGGTTGTAGGCGTTAGTTGAGATGTTGATTCCGACACATCTAGGGGGCCGGTATTCCGGCCCCCTAGATGTGACTCTAAGTGAACTCCTTCGGTTGAAATATTTAGGGTATCGGTATTCTGGCTACCTAATTGTTTCTTCAGCTGACCGTTGTAATAGGCAATCAACTCTTTAGTTTTCTTATTTTTTCATATATCACACTTTTTAATTTTATTTTACACTATCGAAAATTAAATTACATACATACATACATAAAGGCTACACCTCAAAAACAGTTGGTTGATTGGTACATAGACTGTTATGTTCGTATAGGTCACTAACCGGAAACGAGAGCTGCCAACAAGCTCAAACACGTATAATGATGATGATGTCATCCTACCAGATATGACAACTGCCAACAGCTGTATTCTAGACAAGCTCAAACACGAATGCTGGGATGATGTCATCCTACGGAAATAACACCCAGATTACATTCCAAGGTCACAAACACCAACTGACAGATCTCATTTTATTGTAAAGACAGACAATTTTCAAATTAGTTAACTTGCTGTAGTGTACACTTGAGTAAATATATTATATTTTTATATTTTACCACTGTTTTTATTATTAATAACACCTTGTCCATACCTGACTCCCAGCAAAATAATTCAATCTATTTGCATTTAAACACCGTTATAATTATGTCCAGGGTTGACTTAAATGTCCAGAGGTAGACTTGACTGTCCATAGTAGACTACAAAATTTACATGTATTTACGCAGAAATAAAAATTGTTGCATTTTTCATAAAAATGATTGGTTATCCAACAAGCCAAATTTAATACCAAACATACTAAAGTCCAACAAGTATTTAGCGGCTGTTGGTGTTAATTGAAATGTTGCCTCCGACACTTCTAGGGCATCGGTATTCCGAGCCCCTGGAGATAACTCTAAGTGGGCTCCTTCGGTTGGAACATTTGGCATATCGGTATTCCGATAACCCAAATGTTCCTTTAGCTGACTGTTGTAATAGGCAATCAACTCTTTAGTTTTCTTATTTTCCAACCAATGACACATAAAGCCACATCTCAAGACAGTTAGTTAAGAGTGTTGTATGACTAAGATTACTCTTGAAATATTTAGGATATCGGTATTCCGGCTACCTAAATGCTTCTTTAGCTGACAGTTGTAATAGACAATCAACTCTTTAGTTTTGTTATTTCCACCCATTAACACATACTCAAGACAGTTAGTTAAGAGTGTTGTGTGGTTAAAATTACTCTGAAATGCTAGTGGCACCCCATTTTTACCAAGTATGTAGCAGCTGTAGGTACCAAGTCAACCCCTTCTGCTTGTTGTTGTAATAGACAATTAACTCTTTGGTTTTCTTATTTTATATCTCATAAACATAAAAGCTACACTTCAAGATACTTAGTTTAACTGGTCACATGGCTAAGATTACTCTGAAATGATAGAGATGTGTTGGTTTAGGGCAATTGAAGACTGTTCTTCAAGACATATTTACTTTGGTTTGTTAGGTACGCTTGACAGCTGCCTGCGCCGTCAACTTCAATAAGTCTAAGAGGGTATACTAAAATTTGTCTGTAGCACACATCACTTGATGTAGTCAACATTTAAATACGCCATTGAATACTGGTCCTCATGGTAAGCTTGAAAATTTCTCTGAAAGTAACTTCATTAAGTCTAAGAGAGAGTGTGTTGTTTTTAGATGTTAACACAACTTGTTTTGATTTCCTTAAAAACTATATTTCTTTCTTCTGTTCAACAAGACGATTATTTTGAGGTGTCACACATGTATGTAGCTCTAAGAATAGCTATACCGGAAGTGTCTACCGGAAGTAACATTTTTATTGGATATGTTAATAGAGTTTGACTTGCTGAACACCGTGCGTGTGTTGGTTCTATCGTACATCTCGCCGATCTTCCGAGATAAGGGTTTGAAGTTTTTTATCTCAGTTTCTTGTAGACCTTGTTACGAAACATACATTTTTGAAGTCGGTTCCTTTCTATCACTTTCCGTTGAAAAGATATAACGATTTAAAGTTTAGACCGGAAGTGGCCATTTTATTGTATATTCCAATTTGATTTGGCCTCCTTAACACCGTGCATGTGTTGGTTCTATCGTACATCTCACGGATCTTCCGCGATAAGGGTTTAAAGTTTTTTATCTCAGTTTCTTGTAGAGCTTGTTATGAAACGATATATTTTTGAAGTGGGTTCATTTCTATCACTTTCCGTTGAAAAGATATAACGATTTAAAGTTTAGACCGGAAGTGGCCATTTTATTGTATATTCCAATTTGATTTGGCCTCCTTAACACCGTGCATGTGTTGGTTCTCTCGTACATCTCACGGATCTTCCGCGATAAGGGTTTAAAGTTTTTTATCTCATTTTCTTGTAGACCTTGTTACGAAACATACATTTTTGAAGTCGGTTCCTTTCTATCACTTTCCGTTGAAAAGATATAACGATTTAAAGTTTAGACCGGAAGTGGCCATTTTATTGTATATTCCAATTTGATTTGGCCTCCTTAACACCGTGCATGTATTGGTTCTCTCGTACATCTCACGGATCTTCCGCGATAAGGGTTTGAAGTTTTTTATCTCAGTTTCTTGTAGATCTTGTTACGAAACATATATTTTTGAAGTCAGTTCATTTCTATCACTTGTCGTTGAAAAGATATAACGATTTAAAGTTTAGACCGGAAGTGGCCATTTTATTGTATATTCCAATTTGATTTGGCCTCCTTAACACCGTGCATGTGTTGGTTCTATCGTACATCTCACGGTTGAACCTGTTGTCTATTTTGTTTCTGAACTTCCTTCTTTTGTTTTGCCAGCGACCTCTGTGTGTTATTTTTAGAACCTACCCATATAACAATTGTGACGTTCTAGTCTGTCTAATATTAAACATATTAATTATTATGTCTTATGTCTAATAACAAAAGCTTTATGAATGGTTTGTTTTAATGGGGGGCGTAACTTTAAATCATGGAGTCTTCGATCAATACCATTATTCTCGCTTATCAACCTCACTCTCATTTGTCGGCTCTAAAGGTTGGGGTGACGTAACTTTAAATAATGGAGTCTTCAACCATCCTTATCAGCGCACCATCTTTAAGAACGAAAGCCACCATTTTTATAATGTCAGGGATGTCAGCTTAAGGTATCACAGGTTAGACCGCCATCTTTCATTCCGCCATTTTCCGCCATTTTGGTTCCTCCGTTTTGGTTCCGCCTCTAATATTAAACATTATTTTGTAAATCATCCATTTGTCTAATAATAACAAAAACTTTAATTATGTTACATGTATGGTTTGTTTGTAATTAAAAGTCGTATATATACTAGCCTAAAACAATAAATTAACAAGCGTCTGCTTAGCCTAATGGGTAGCATCGTTGCCTCCCATCTGAATGCCCGGGGTTCGAAACTCACCTGCTCCAAATGGTTTTTTTCAAAATATAATAATTTGAAGTAATAGGTTAGACACTTATGTGACTGTCTGGCCCAAGTCATGTGACGTCACTGTCTGGCCAAAGTTTCCTAGACAGGTTAATGACCTTCAGGTTACATTGGAAGCCATCTTGGACGCCATCTTAGAAGCCATCTTGGACGCCATCTTGTGAGCGGGGCCCCCTATCTATATACTGTTGGGTCGGTAACTGGCAGCTGTCAACTGTCAACTGTCATGTCGGTCGGTAACTGGCAGCTGTCAACTGTCAACTGTCATGTCGGTAACGCAGATCCCATACTTAACCACATGTGACGTCACTGTCTGTCCAAAGTGGCCCAATACCTACTGACGGATATCATTTTCAAAATTAAACAGGTACGAAAGATGCTCTCTTATCTTAATACCAGGAAAGCCTCTGGCCTTGACGAGATCATAGCAATTGTTCTCAAAAAATGCACACCAGAACTTGCTCCTGTCCTGACTCGTCTGTTTCAGATATCTTACAATAAAGGCATATTCCCTAGTAACTGGAAAACTGCTCGAGTACAACTCATCCCCAAGAAAGGATCCAAAGCGCTTCCTAGCAACTACAGGCCTATTTCTCTCCTTTCAGTCGTCTTTAAAGTGATGGAAAAATGTATAAACACTGAATTACTAAAATTGCTTGAAAAAAGAGTCTAATTCACGACAGGCAGTATGGATTCCGTCAGCGCAGATCAACTGCCGACCTCCTTTCCTTTGTCACCCATTCTTGGAACAAGTCTATGGAACTACACAGTGAATCCCAGATTGTCGCTCTAGACATATCCAAAACATTCGACCAGGTCTGGCACGCAGCGCTGCTTAATAAACTTCCGGCCTATGGCCTACCACCAAAACTTTGTACCTGGACAGCAAATTTTCTCTCCAACAGGAGCATTTCTGTTGTTGTGGATGGCCATTCCTCTAAACTGTATCCAATTAATGCAGGAGTTCCTCAAGCTTCAGCTTTAGCCCCTACTTTGTTTCTTCTCCACATCAATGACCTCCTCTCTAGCATATTCAACCCAGTTCACAGTTACGCGGACGACAGCACCCTCCACTCAAATATACAATATTCTAAGCCTGTCTCTTCAGCCCAATTAGATGAGGATCTCAGACTCATGGAGGGTTCTGTCTCCGTGGATCTCTAAAAAATATAAGACTGGGGAGGTAGAAATCTGGTACAATTCAACCCCACCAAATCTCAGTCTTGCTTTCTTTCTCATAAGAGATACACAAGCCCTAGACCCATCACAATGAACAACTAAGTTATTCAAAGTAATGAGTCCTTTTCTCTTGTTGGCATTTCTGTGGATTGAAATCTCAACTGGCACCAACATGTCACATCAATTACAGAAGCGGCTGCTAAGAAATTAGGTTTCCTCTTCCGGGCTCGCAAATACTTTTCACCAGCTACTCTCTATACCTTATGTACTTCACAAATAAGGCCAAACCTCGAATACTGCTCCCACATCTGGGATGCAGCTGCCGCTTCTACACTCGTTATCCTGGACTCCATTCAAAAGAGAGCTATACGTCTCATCGGTGACCCTACCCTTACCCAAAGGCTGCCATCCCTTGCCCACCGACGTGCCGTTGGTGACCTCTCTCTTTTATAGATATCTGCACGGTCACTGCTCAGAGGAGCTTTCCTCCATAGTTCCTCCACCTGCTGCCCCCAACAGATCTACCAGGGGAACAGAGCGAATGCACCCTTTTACTGTCCAGGTTACTAGACATAGAACATCTTGTTATGCCCGCTCTTTTTTCCCGAGGACTTCCAAGTGGTGGAATTTCTTGCCGGCACATGTTTTTCCTTCTCCTCCGAACCTCCAAACCTTCAAATCCAGAATTAACAAGTTGCCTCTTTCCTCCTTGTCAACACCCACGGTACGATAGTATTTAGGCTGTAAGCCCTCGTGGTCTGTTGTTGAAAAAAAAAGTGATACGCTAACACAACAGGAGGTTATAATTCAAATAAACTTAGCTCACGTGCAGACACATGTGAATCTTCTTAGTAAAATGAATCAAGTGATATATTTCGTGCGTCAGAAATTTGTAAAGGTTATAAAAGTATTGAACTTATATAAACATGTGATAGCTAAAAGGTGATTATTCAGCTTAATTTAAATCATGTATAAACCCATGCAGCTTTTTTTCTAAAAATACATATCTCAGAGATATGTTTCATACGTCAGAAATTTGTAAAGGATATTTTTATTGATGGGTATTACTTCGCAAATACAAACGTAATCATTTATTTGTTAAGATTTTATACTGCTGCACGTTTTATCACTTGTTTAGTTACAGAAATTGTCAAGTTAAGTTTGTAAAATGTTTAGCACTCTTTATTTAGAAGATGTTGCATATTGTTTTAAAATCACTGTGTTAAGCCGACTGGGACAGAAATTTCCTGTTTCTTTCAGTAAGTACACTGTCTAATTTAAATTTATCACATACACATTATGTTTATTATTTGCAGTTGATTATTATGAAGATTCGCAAAAGCACACATTTCTAAATTCAATGTCGGAAAATACTAAATTAAATTATTTGATGTATACAATAAAAACAAGGAATAGTGTTGGCATTCACGACCGGTCACCGTTTTCCGTTTTATTATATAATATAATTAAAACCGGGCATTCAATTTTAATGCCTTAAATTTAATTTTTCAACAAATTAAAGATTTAGAATTAATTGACAATATTGAAATTTTTTTGATTGTTTTTCCAAAACCGGAAAATTATTCAATGATTCTAGATTTAATGATAGAGCGAAATAACAAAATAGATCACCTTACATACAAAGCACGTCAATGTAAGGTATTTTATGAATTCGCAAAATTCTTTGAATTCCCTACATTTTTAGTGAATTTTCATTAAAAAAAATTAACTAATAGAGGTATATCGATGGTTAGACTTTGCAAACATTTTTTCAAATGAGCGCAAACTAGGGCTCCTAGAAGCCATATCCGGGGTCAGTTTCAATTTTTATATGCTCATATATATATATATATATATATATATATATATATATATATATATATATATATATATATATATATATATATATATATATATATATATATATATATATATATATATATATATATATATATATATAGTATATTTATAGTATAGTATATTTTGTTTACAATGGTACAATGTGTCGTACAAATAAGCTCTTGCTTGTATATGCAATAAACACAATTTTGTTACAGACATGCCTAATTAATTGCCAATAGTTCTCTGGAACTGTCACTATCAATTTCCTTAAAATTTCAGCTTTCTAAGCATATCTCCTTTTCAGCAATACTTCCACTAACTCTCTGTCTTTCAACCTCTATTTTGGTATTTACTTCTTCATCTACGGTCTGATTATGACATAAAATTCAATCTTAAATTACTACAGCAAATTTTGACATTTCTACTTGACAACTAAAAAAAAACCGTTATATATATCCATCCGATAACTCAAAAAATAATTAACCGATTTTGATGAAACTCGGCAAGTGCCTTTCTTTTATTAATGGATTGGATAAGTTCGTTGGCCAAAAAAATCGGATGGGGTTTTCCGGGAAAATTTTGAGTTTTCTTTCGAAAAAATTTTTTTTCTCTGAAAATTATAAAGATGTTTTAATGAAATTTAACGGATATATTGCTTTAGGAGAGACCTTACAACGTACCTAAATTAAATTTTCTAAATCTATAGAAAATTGAGTTATTCAAATTTTGAATTTTTTTTTGGAAAAAAAATTTTTCTCCGAAAATTACTAAGTTATTTTAATAAAGTTTTATGGGTATCTTGCCTTAGAAAATACCTTACTACAAACCAAAACTAAACTTTCTAAGTTGATAGGAAATTGAGTTATTCAAATTTGAAGCATTTAATGAAAATTCACTACCATAACGCACTTGCTGCGTCCCGAATTTTTATAGATCACAAAGAAATTAACGGTTCATTGGATATATTATATACCAATATCGTTTATTTATATAGCTCAACGATGTATATGTCAGTTCCTTGCCAAAAATCGTATTCATCACATGCTGCAAATGATTTAACATTAGCATCAGATTACGTAATAAAACCATTTCATGTATAACCCTAACTTTTAATTAAGTATTTGTGATACCTGTAATTTATGCAGGCTTATTGTGTGCTAGATCTTCAACTAATCTAATTGGTAACTTGAGGATTGGAGTCATAGATGCTTCATTTAACGGCCCGTTGTCAGCAGCGTTTCAGGCGGATGGGAAAACTGCAATATTTAAGAAGGGCAAAGAGTTGCTCAACTAGTAATTTTCCTAATTGCCACCAAAGTTTCTTCAATCCTACCTCAGTTGCTGCGTGGTGGAAACTCATTCGGTTCCACTGGACAGTTTTAGTAGTGTAAGTGTGTATCATAACTCTTTGGTTAACTTATTAGTAAAATAAATATATTTTCTAAGTTAGGAAAATGACGGACATTTTAAGTGTCGACTCGTTATCTGATAAGCTAATTAAAAATTTGCATAGTTTAGGTAAGTTATTAAAAAATAAGAACGATTTCTGTAAATGTATAAAATATTTAAACAAAATTATTTTTATAATCAGGAAATATATAACACAGAGCACCGATATGAAAAGTATTTCGAAATTAGAGTCCAATTCAGCATTGCTAAAATTTTACAAAGAAAACTTCAAAAGTAAGTCGAAACAATGTAAGACCAAGCAAGCGAATCTAATTTGGCAAGATATAGAATCATGTTTTCAAAATAGACTTAAGACGGGAACTATAATTAATTTGAAAATTTTAGACCAAATATAATTTTTTGATAAAGCATTTGGAAGTTTTTCTAAAAAAATTAAGCAAAATTTGAATAAGTCGTTGTTAAAAGTTAACGCGATATTTTATGGTAACTTTATAAAACCTCAAACTGGTGAAACTGATATAAAACATTTTAGCACAAAAAATCGTAGAATTGATCACAATACAAACTTGAATTTTTTTATTTAGAGCATATATTTATTTATTTATTAGAACTGCTCCATAGATCTCTACAAGATATCGGAAATAGTCAAAATACAAAAAACAGCTTATCAATGCTAAAATTTAAAATTAAAATATTCGTCCACAGAATAAAAAGAATGCTATCTAAAAATGATTTTAAAGCACACTTAAATTGCCTGAGGCTGCTCAAATTTTTGACGCTGTCAGGTAAATGATTATATAAGCGTATTGCAGTGTTGCGAGGTGCCCTATTAATCTGTTCGATCCTATAAGGGGGAACATACATAGCCTGTCTTCTTTCACATGCTGTAATATTACCGCAGGTACTAAAAATTTCAATATTTTTTCTGACATAACAAAGAGTCTCAAGCATATAAAGGCACGTCACTGTTAAAATTCTATACCGTATAAATAATGGTCTACAAGATGTGAAAGACGGCAGGCCAAACATGGTGCGGACAATTCTCTTCTGCATCAGCAGAACCCTCCCCAGATGCACACAGCCGCCCTAACACAGCAAACCATATGCCAGGAAACAGTTGACACTACCATAGTAGCATGTCAACAACGCCTGAGTACTCAAGGAATCCCTCAGCTGCAGCAACGCGTAATTCCTAGATGCAAGAAAGACCACCAAATGGTCAACATGAACGTCCCATGATAAGTTAGAATCCAGATGGATCCCCAAAAACTTTACAGACGTGCCCTGTCTTGTTGAACCGTTATCAGATCTCACATATAGGCTCAGATTCGGATGCACACCCACCGGAGAAAAAAGAAGTATTTCAGTCTTCCGCGTGTTAAGAACCAGACCATTCGCGAACACCAGGCTGACACCTGAGACACACACACATTAGCTGCAGCACCAAGCTCTTCAAAACTTTCCCCTGAGATTGCAGCAGTGGTGTCATCTGCGTACAAAGTTAGTGGTATTGCTGGAGATCATAAATAATATCGTTAAGGAAAATTGCAAACAAAACAGGGCCCAATATGCTGCCCTGCGGCACGCCTCTCGACACGGCTGAAAATCCAGACATATAGTTCTTACATGCCTGTCGTATCCTGACAGCTTGACTTCTCCCAGACAGGCAACTTTTTAGCCATAAATATGCTTTTCCTCTTATGCCATAATGCTCCAATTTTTGCAATAAAAGGGAATGGTTGACCACATCAAACGCTTTCGAAATGTCGAAGAACAGCCCGGCGGACTTGGACCCACTATTTATGTAATCCAAGACTGTCAGATAAGTGCTAAGCACGGCATCCTGAGTTGACAGCTGCCCACGAAAGCCAAATTGGCATGGAGACAGCAAATTGTATCTCTTCAAAAAGGACCTAAGTCTTAGCAGAAATGCCTTCTCAAAGATCTTAGAAAAAACCGAAAGCAGCGCAATCGCCCTGTAGTTCTCCAAAAGACGTGGATCTCCCTTCTTAAGGAGAGAGACGACAATGGCCGTCTTCAGGCGCTCGGGAAAACAACCGATTTCAAACGACACATTTATAAGGTAAGTTAGTGGAGCCACCACAAGATGAGCAACCCCGCCAAGAAGACTACATGGTATTTCATCTATTCCTGATGAATTTTTAACTGAAACTAATTTTATGATCTCTAATACATCGTCCTCTGAGACAGGATTTAAAAACATAGAGTAGGGATGAGAGCTATTTTTTAATGCACAATTAATGTCACAGTTTTTTGTCAGATACTTAACAGAGTCGACAAAGTGCGAATTGAAACTGTCAGCAATCATATTAGGATCTGTCATAACGCCTCCGTCACCGGACAGAATACTCAGATTTGCCGCCTTGCTGTTCATCTTCCCCACGTGACATTTTATTTAATTGCTTCCCACATAGCTTTATTTCGGTTTGAAGCCGTAGAGATTTTATTTTCATAGTATTTTTCCTTGACGTCTTTTAACCTAGCACCGTGCTGTTTCTTTAGACTATTATAAAACTCATTACACCGCGGATCCGTAACCGTATCCAGTAGAAGTGGAAAGTCACGAAGCAAACAGCCCTCTTTTACAAGTTACGCTGATATCCATGGTTTAGGAGCAATCTTGACGGCCATGGACCTTCTTCTGACAACCGGAAACGCAATCTGAAACAAGGCATCAAACTCAGAGAAAAAAACATCAAATTTTTTTTGCCGCTACTGGCTCCCGATAGACCAGATCCCAGGAAGCGCTATTCAAAAGATACACAAAATGGGATATATTCTCCTGACTGAATGACCTTTTATACACATATTCAACAGGGGTCTGATCAATACCCGATATACTATACGATAATAACTGCGTGTTATGATCTCCTATGGTATTTGTCAATGTTTCAGTCTCAATGTCAGCTGAGTGTACATTGCAAAATATGTTATCAATACAAGATGCCGAAGCACCCCGCCTTCGCGAAATCTGACTAAAACAGGCAAAGAAACCGTAAGAAGTCATTAAGTCTTGCAACCTCACAACATCGGCACTGTATTTATCTAAAAAATTTAAATTATAATCACCACATACAAAAGCAGGAGCTCCCTTGTCATTTAATTGGATAAAAACTTCTTCTAACCTGCCAAAAAAACATGTTTTATTTTGTGGCAGGGCAGATGCACACTTTGGTTTAGTGCGATGAACACAACCTACATTTACCGAAACTTTATTATATATCACGGTTGCGAAGGCTGCCTCAAACAATTGTTCACTCAGAGAAACATTCCTTACATTCAACTCTACAAAATCTAGGTTACTTTTAACTAAAATAATAAGACCGCCCCTTATCATATTGCGTCTACAAAAATAGCTAGCAGCATTATAGTTGTCAACTTTCAGAATGCTAACCTTTTTCTTGGTCAACCAGGTTTCCGTCATACAAACCACCTCAGGATACTTCAACGAACACAAATAGAGATCCAGAAGGTCGATCTTTTTACGGACACTTTGAGAGTTTATGTTTAGTATCCTAAGCGGATTATCCACGCTGAGAGTCTCACAGTGATATTCAGTGTCGTTCGCTGTCTCAGCATCAGAAAACCACACCTGCATTGTGCCCCCCTCATTGTTTTTTTGATCGAAAAAAGCGAAACTGTTTCACCACTACACCACTGAGCCATGTCTGTGGTTTGTTTAAAACTTCCATTAGCGCTAGATCTGCATCCACCTTAAATGATATACTGTTAGCTTCCTCACTTTTTGGCAGCATTTACACTGAAAACTTATTATTTGGAAATTTTTCTTGTAAATAATAATAAAAAGTAACATTCTTGCAAAACTTGAAGAATTTAAGGAAATATATTCTGGATGGGCTCTGTTTGAGTTTAAAGTCAATATAAATCAATATAATCCAATCAACGGTGGCTTTTCAACATACATTACAACGCCAAAATTTATTTAAAACACCTTTTGCCTTTTGTGTGATTATCGATGATGATTCTTACTGTTTTATTTGGATCGTGGTGGCTGTACTCTTCCATGTAACGAAAAGGAAAAAAATCCTAACAGGGTATCATCATATCCACATTTCAGTACTGTTCTTAAATATGATGACATTGAGTTCTCGATCAATTTAAAAGACATTGAAAATTTTGAAAATATGAATAGTTTACGTATTAATGTATTTACAACGCAAGAAAGAAAAAATACGATTGTTCTATTTCGTCTGTCAGAAAAGAACTTTTTAACTGAAATCAACTTATTAATGCTCCCCATTGATTTGGATCATAGTGATATAGATGAAGATGATATAGGTGAGGGTGGTGAAACTAAATTTAATGTTAAAAATGATGTAAATAGAAGGGACTTTAATTTTACTCTTATTAAAGATATGTCTAGATTATTAAGTAAACAAATAAATAGATCTAAATGTAAAACTTATTTCTGTAACAGATGCTTGAATCATTCTAAAAATCAAAGTGTTTTAAACAACCACATGTTCATTTGCAAAAAAATGAACAACACTAAAATAACATTATCAACTGAAGGTAAAAATATCGTAAAATTCATCAATTTCTCCAATAAAGATAGAGCACCTTTTGTAATTTATGCAGATATTGAGCGCATTCTAAAGCCATACAAAGATTGTAAACCAACAAAAGGTAGAAAGAAATCTCAGAAACATGTACCGTTTAGTGTAGAGTATTACCTAAAGTGTAGCTATGATAATACGCTTTCAAAATTCAAACTGCACACAGGGAAAGATTGTATTGAATGGTTTACAAATGCGCTAAAAGAAATTGCATTTACAAGTAAATAATATATTATCTAAAAAAGGTGGAATGATGAAACTAACACATGAACAAGAACATGAGTTTAAAATATCAACACATTGTCACGTATGTTCAAAACCATTCCATGTTAATGATGTTAAAGTCAAAGATCATAATCATTTAACAGGTTTCTACCGCGGAAGTACTCATCAAAATTGCTACTTAAATTAGAATTCTGCGGTCCCTGTTATTTTTCATAATCCGTTAGGTTATGATAGTCATTTTCCTATTAAATCATTGAGTACTAACATACCGGGGCTTACAAAACTGCTTCCAATCAACAAAGAAAAATATATCTAATTTTCGAAGTATATTGATAATACAAAAATTAATTTCAGATTCCTAGACTCATTCAGATTTATGAATAGTAAACTAGAAACATTAGCTTCTTATTTAAACACATATAAAAAAATTATAACGAAATCTTTTTATGCAAACATAGAGCAGTTTAATTTGCTTCAGAGGAAGGGGGTGTTTCCTTATGATTACAGTGATAGTTGGGAAAAGCTCAAAAAAATAGATTACCACCGAAGAAAAGCTTTTTTACCAAACTAAATGATTGTGGAATTTCACAAATTGAATATAATCATGCATTTAATGTGCGGAAAAATTTTCATATTGAAAATTTACAAGACTATGCTGAACTTTATCTAAAAACTGACGAGTTGTTGTTGGCTGATGTTTTTTTTGATATATTTATTAAACCAAAAAGCTCCCATGGAGCTACAACGGTATTACAATATATACAAGGTGAGAAAGATAAATGTAAATCTAAAGTGATTCCTATTAGTAACTTCTAAAGGTATCTTATTCTACAGTATACATGGGTATCTTAAATTCAGATTAGTAGTGATTACAAGGCAAATAACAAATAACAATACATCATAGAAACAGCACTACAGCTTTTATTCATATAGTAGTTTTTCACTGCATCACAGAAGGTCTTTATATGCTTTATGGTTTTTGTTTTGGATGGAAGTTCATTAAACCAGAATGCTGCTTGATGAGTTATCTTTCTTCTACCCATGTTTGTGACTGCTGGCAAAAGATGTGTATGCTGATTCGTCCTGGTTTTATAATCATGTATGTTACAATTATATTGGAGGTTCGAGACAGTATTATCGATTATATTATTTTTTATTTATATATTATTTTAACGCTATCTTGTTGTATAATTTCGTTGACAGGATTTTGAGGTCGTTATATAATGTTACTGTACTCTGCCTGAAGTTTTTTGAAAAAGAGTCTTAACTGTCCTATTTTGTGCAACTTGAGGCCTCTCCAGAATAGTTTTAATGGCTTGTCCCCAGAAAGCAGCCATGTAGATTAAGTGTGAGTGTACATATGAGTAGTAGATTTTGTACTTTGTTTCCAGACTTAGATATTTTGCATTCCGATAAATATGATATGTAAATGTGTAAAGTTTTCTAATAATATTGTCAATATGGTTCGAGTAGTTTAGTTTATAGTCTATTGTAATACACATATACTTAATACTGTTAGTTTCAGTTAGATTCTTCCCAGATAGTTTTAGTCGGTTTATGTTGCTATCTGAGTTATTAAAGAATACAAACTTAATTTTTTCTACATTGAGTCTTATTTTATTGGTGTTACTCCACTTTTCAATTACTCGGAGAAAACTTTAGGTATGTATGTTTCAAAACTGCCCGGTTTTGCGTATGATTGTTGTTTAAAAGTTTCAAATGTTGAACTAGAAATGTTAACAGATATAGATATGGCGATGTTCATTGAAAAGGGGATTAGATGTGGTATATCACAGTGCTCAAACCGTTATGGAAAAGCTAGTTCATAGTTGCACAGTGTTGGATGATGAAGTAGCTATTATAGAACTTAAAAGATTAAAGATTCTTTTTAATAAACCAATTTATGTTGGATTTACAATTATATAAATACCAAAAACAATTCTATATGATTCTCATTATAATTACATAAAAAAAAAATGGAAATATAGCGAAACTTCCATATAGTGACACAGATTCGCTTATTTATCAATTTTTTGTTGAAGATATTTATGCTGATAGTAAACAAGACATGTATAAATTTGATACATTTCACTATCCTAAAAATATCATTTTTGGGATACCTTTAGCAAATAAAAAGGTTATTGGATTAATGAAAGATGAAAATCAAGGTAACATATTGACAGACTTTATCAGTTTAAAACTAAAAATGTATGCATTAAAAGTTCTCTTTCTTGATAGGAATGATGAAATGATAACAAAAAAAGCAAAGGGTGTTAAAAACTCCTGTTTAAAAACTAAAACTTTTGAAGATTATTACAAATATCTCTTTAACCAGTCCACTGTTACAACATCTCAAACATTAATAAAATCATATAAACATAACGAATATTTAATTAAACAGTAAATTAGCTTTAAGTCCGCATGATGATAAGCGAATTGTAAATTATATTTTCACAGATACTCTACCATGGGGATATAGTAATTGTATTAATTAGAACAAGATAGTTTGCCGTAAACATAAATAAGAAATAGACAAGAATTTATATGTATTTTAATTAATAATAATTAGATAGATAAAATATTATTATGTATTTTAATTGTTATTTACAATGATCAATAAATATTGTATAATACTATTTCTACTTTTTCTACAAATAAAATGCATGTCGCTCTAATTCCATACTAATCACCATTTTCAACCATTCCCAGTATTCATTTGTTATCATTTCCCACTGCCTAATTTTCTGATATTCCCTCTTCATTATACCCCAATCACAAGATTCATCATGGGGATTTCCTTTAGCACGACGCTAACAGATGCAGAAAGATTGTGACTGATAATGTTCAAAATCAGTATGCAGAGGCTCCTAAAACAACTGTGAAAGCTCTTCTACTTGTTGTTTTGTTGGTAGATCCATTATTTAAACGTCCACTTTATGAATAGTGTAATATGAAAAACTCTCGACCATATATAGTTATAACCATAGAAAAAGTGTATGATAATAATTTGCAGATATAGATGTTTCATAATAAAGGTTACACCGATAACTTTGACATCCTTTTAAGTACATAGTAATGAACATAAATAACCAAACATTAAGAAAAATTGATAATTAGCATACAAAGTTGCTCCTTTCAGAAGGTCAAACTGATAACTTTTAATTTTTATATGTACATAACATTCATATGCAAAATAATCTAAACAAGTGTTTGGCTCAGTGGCTGCACTTCGGCCTAGTAATCAAAGTATAACGGGTTCGAATTCAGACTAGGTCTTCTTGGCTTTTTTTGAAATTAAACTACCTTCTTAAATAAACACACGTAACATGTAAAATTAAAAGGTAAAATTAAAAGGCAAAATAGGTAAAAAGTAATCTTAATCCAGGTAACATAATAATAAAATAAATTTTTCCCTAAATCTTCATCTCTTCAGCGATGACCTTGAAAGAACCAAAAGGTAGCACCCTAAAAACCCTCTGGTCATTGTTGACCACTTCTTCACCAACAAGATTAAAAGACATTAACCCTTTGAAGCACGAATTTCAATGTTATTTCCAATTCTAATGACATTTGGTATATATCATCTTAATGTGTAGAAAAATGATGTTGTACACTTCTTTGTTGCAAAAAAACATTTATTTTAACTTTTGCAAGTGGTTTCGATATGAAACCACAATGCAAGTGAACACATACAAAATCGAAAGATTACATATAATTTATATTATTGACGATAAGTTAGAAAACAGTTTCTTTCTGCCAGTAAACACAACCCGACTTTACACTGTATGCAGCTGCATCTGGTTCGATGAGGTTTTTCGGCCGTACTACACTGAGCACAGCGTCTTGATGTTCCGTGCACAGGTAGATGTTTTGCTTGATCACGCCGTTGATCTATTGGTACATAAGGCTTGAATCTGGATACAACTTTTTTAGTAGAAGATGGCCTTCCACAAGAGCCTCTTGAAACGGAAGCCCCAATCAAACTCAGTATTACTTCACATCGGAAAATTTTGAGGCTCATAGCACTTTTGGTCCTCCGTTTGAATATTATATATGAGTTGACTACTGATGTATCGAGAAAATGCCAAAATAGACGGTGGTACCATTTTCGGGATTTCCGATCGATGGCGTAGTAAGATTTCATCATATCAGCTTTGTCAACTCCACCGATATACCTTCGGTAGTCTACAACTGGTTTAGGGCAATTGACTTCAGTCATACTTCCATCTTTCTCCCTTTTATTTACTTTAGTTTGATCTGTAGGAGAATGTATAGTAGAGAGCATGTGAATAGTTCTTTTGTCCTTCCACTTGATACAAGATACTTTATCTCTATAAACTGCCCAATCAAAATCACCTCGATTCATTTTCTTATCGCCTTTCAATCCATTGGGAAGATTTTTTATGTTTGCGCGTACAGTTCCACACGCGTAGATTTTATTTTCTTGTAAAGAAAGTAAAAGGTCAGTCGTTGTAAAATAGTTATCAAAGTAAGCGTGGTGTCCTTTTCCTTCGAGACCCTTAGTCATGTCAAGCACTACCCGTTCACCTAAACCTTTCTCTGATTTATCTTGTTGCTTTCCTATATATAATTCAAAATTACTTAGATAACCTTCTTTATCGGCGCACGCCCAAATTTTAAACCCCCTTTTTACAGGTTTCATTGGCATATATTGCTTGAAAGCTATTCGGCCTTTGAACTTCACCAGGCTTTCATCAACTGACACTTCTTTTGATGGGCAATAATATTTATGGAAGTTTTTCTTTAGGAGTTCAATGTATGGTCTGATTTTAAACAATTTATAAAAACCAGGCTCCCCTTTTTTTGCCATTGTGACATTGTCATTGCAATGGAGGCTAGTTAGCAGGGAGCAAAAACGGTTTACGCCTATTTTTAATGCTATGAAATCATCACGTAGTTCTGGTCGCGAAGACCAGTAATCGCGAAAGGAGGGAGACTTTTTATACCCATGAGTAAATTTACCGCTATAAAAATTTTCATTTCCTCCTCAGTTGTCGGAATAAAGTTTCTTTTTTCCTGGGTGGCATACAAGTTTATTTGTTCTGTAACCAGACGAATAGCATCGCCAAAAATAAGCAAGAAGAAATCTATAGGTTTTGTGACAGTTTTCTCCAGTTCACAAAGTGGATAAGTGGTATATCATCTTCTAAATCGCCTGGGTCGTCATCTATGTCGCTCCCCATTGCCAAATCGTCGTCACTCAAAATAGTGTCCTGAGCAATCGCTTCGGTAGTTTCATTATTTTCAATGATGTCTTCAATCATTTCTTCCTCTTCTTCCTCATATTCGCTTATTACTGACTCTCCATCACAACGAATTTCATCAAGCAGAGCGTAAGCTTCATCGGAGGTTAGTTTTGACAAATCGATTTGTTTTTTCATCAGTTGCATCAAATCAATTTGATTTTCCATCCTAACCTAAACAAATTTACTTTAGTGCATTGCATGCACACTGGTTTCGCTGCGAAACCATATCTGGTCAACAAAAACAAATTTACTTTACTGCAAGCACACTGATTTCGCCGCAAAACCATATCCGATTGACAAAGTAAAAACAATATGTAAAACAAGTATTCTTACCTTTCTATTAGTGCCTCAGTAACACAATTGTCCAAAAAAAATGGAGTAGTTATAACACTTTTTACGAAAATGTAGATAAAAAACGAAATCATTCATAAAACGTGGTTTCTTTGACAAATTCTAACGAATACTAGCAATACAGTGTTAGCCAATTGCAAACTTGCGATGGAGATCAATAGATGGCGCAATAATACTCAACTAGGAAGTGTGGTTTCACTGTAAAACCAGTGTACATATAGAAAAAAAAACATTAGGTAAGTGGTTTCTGTGTGAAACCACTTTGCTTCAAAGGGTTAAAGGAGCTGAGCCTCACCTGCCCCCAGGTAAAACGAAACAATAACTAAAGCCTGCTTTGAGCAGCCTCTGGTCATTGTCGTTCACTTCTCGCAAATTCTTCGTGACCTTACGACTCGGCCAAGGTGAACAGGTTTTAAGTGGTAGAAAAAGTCACCACTAGCACTTGTTTCACACGTAACTTTTCATTACAGCTATATCGCCATTTTAAACTACATTTCGGAATGCCTGATTTTTTTCTTAACAAAAAAGGTCTTTAAGATTTTTGAATAATTATATAATTTAAATTCAATTACAAAGTACACTTTGAGAAAACCCAAATTACCACAACACTTATGACAAAGACCTTACGATAGTTTCGTTGACAAAGTCAACATCTTCAGAGGAAGATAAGTTCTAACTTAAACAACAGGCTACATGTATTTATATCGCGTCAAGGTAAACGAACCAGTCCGAAGTAAAATTGTCGTCCAGGAACGATCGTTTGTTTATTGTGCGGTGAAACTACTAGGTCGAAGGCCTGCTTTTTAATCTTCTGGTCGACATATTTATGAGCCCTTATCTAATATACGGATGATAGCTTAAAAGGAACCGAGGTATTTAAAGAATCTGCACGTTCCCTTTGGATCTAGAAATTTACTATGTGGATATTGGAATACGCCGACAAACATCTGACTAGATAAACAACATCAACTCCGCTTATATTTTTAAATAGAAAAACTAATACCGGGTGTTTGGCTCAACATGTTAACACTCTAACAAAAGATAAATAATTCAACTAAAATACTACATACAAACTGTATTTATATTTATGATAATTCTTCGTGATAGTATCTATATTAAATTCATAGATACAAACAAAACAAACAGATCTTTAAGTCGAGACAAATGCATAAATTAGTATATGTATAAACCGGCCGAGTTATTGACATAATTTATTATTCTACAGACAAATTCGGAGTGTTTAGGCGGTCAAATGCAAAGTGAAAATAAAGGACTAGAAATTAAAGGTGCCGCACGATTAAATGAAGTTTTGTTCTTAATAGACTTTAATGTAAAAATACTTTCTAATGAATCAAGCATAGTTTGATGTCTAACGTTTTTGACAAGTTTCAAATTTTTTTTGTTAATGTGGTGATTGTTATCCCATATATGTTGTGCCACACATGATTTGTCCACCGTACCATATCGTCACTGTGCGAGATGTTCACGAAATCTGGTGGCTATGTTTCTCCTAGTTTGACCCACGTATTTAAGATCGCAATCTTTGCAACTAATCTCATAAATACCGGACATTTCAGTGACTTTGTCTATGTTTTTCGTATTACCCAACAATTTTTTTAAATTACTTTTCGTCGAAAAAGTCAAATGTAAATCGGCTTTCTTAAAAATACCTTCTAAACCCTTTGTGATTCGTGGTTCATAAGGTAAACACACAAATTTTTCTCTATTTTATCTTTCACATAGTCAATTACATAGTCAATTACAAAGCATAATTTGCATACCGTAGAACCTGAATCGAATTGTAGTTTATGTAGTAGGCGGCTGCCAGGTTGACATTTTGTAATGATAATCTAATTGTTGTTAATTATGTGTTAGTTATTGTCATATAGTGGTAATATTGTATTCATTTTGAGAACCTTTTTTGTGCAAATTCATTTAGATAGAGATGTACTCGAATTACTGATATGAATTTTGTTTACGGTCTTGCTAATGGCAATTCCTTAGAGGTGTTTAGAATGTATGCTAATCTGTAGCCTCAACATGTGGCCCTTTACCATACCTTGTTTGATACACGGCTTCATCAACGACTGAGAAATAGTGTCACATTCACAAAAATAAATATGATTGTGGGCGCCAACACAAAGTTAGAAATTCAGCATTAAATGAGGCAGTACTTAATTTAATCGACGAGCAACAGGACAACAGTGCAAGAAAAATTAGATTGCAGCTACATACTAAATATATAATAGTATTTGCCACCCTGATTGAATATATTGTATATCCTTACACTTACATATAGGCACTTTTACCGCACGATTTTCCGAACCGTCTTGCATTGTCGGAACGCTGGAAATGATTAGACAAGATTCGGAGTTTCTGGAGCAGGTGTTATTAACGGACGGGTCTAATTTTTCTAGAGAAGCGATTATTAATTATCCTAACAAACACATTTGGGTTGATGAAAACCCACCTGCCATAACTGAAGTTTATCACCAAGAACAATTTACCTTAATGTGTGGATTGAAATTCTTGGAGATCCACTTAATTCCCCAAATTCTCTGCCACTTAGACTTATGGGGATACATACAGCATACAGCCACCCTCTCAAAGAAGAGTTTTCAGTACTTCTTGCTGATATTTTTTCAGGTGTCAAAAGAGCAATGTGGTTTATACGTGATGGGGCCCCTGCCAATTTGAGTCTAAGAGCAGGTCAATATTTAGATGAAACAAAGTTACAGGTATTTGTGTGTGTGTTCGCTTCTTTCATGGCTGCGGTCGTCAGACCATTCGCACATTTTTTCCGGCTTCTTGGTTTGGATCCCATCTGTATGCTACTTTTCATTTGATATATACATATATATATATATATATATATATATATATATATATATATATATATATATATATATATATATATATACATACATATATAACAGAGATATTAGTTTACATTTTGTGATACTTTTTATATATTTTCATACAATACTTATGTGTTTTTGTTTGTTTTAAATATGACGGATATTCTTTTTTTTTTAGCTGTTTACACTATCTATTTACATATTTTCATACAATACTTCTGTGTTTTTGTTTGCTTTAAATATGATGGATATTCGTTTTTTGGGCTGTTTACACTTTTTTTTTAAAATCTATTTACTAGGGATTATAAGCGGGGACACTTGGACCAAGGGCTCTGTCATGGCCACTTCTAGACACACAAGACGGACCACGGATTCACAGGTATAATCACAGTGGGGTAGACAGAAGGAGTAAAATTTAATATTTTAAAGTTATAAACGCATATACATTACACATTATTATATATTATTTCCAATACGATGCAGACAATTTTATATTTTTATTCTAATTTCTTTTATCGTTACAGGTATTTAAAGGCCAAAAATTTGTGGTTTTCCTCGAAACGTCAAAGTCGCAATTTAAAACGGCAAAATTGGCAACATTTAGGCAAAGAACCTGAAAAGAATGTGGATGATGTAAAGAAATTGTTTGAAGAAGAGTGTTATACAAACCTTTAAGAGTCAGCTTCAACCTTCATTGTTCTTTATTTTACTAAAATGTTTCCAGCAAATTTATTTCAAATAGACCCCTTCTCTGATTCTTTGGAAGTAGTTTCAGTTCAGTTAATGGTTTAACAGTATGTCATTTTTAGCTAATTTTCGTAGAAAAAATTCGTTAATGAGGACACCGCGACCTTTGACTTTTAAAAATATTTCTTCAAATGAGTGCAAAATAGAATGCCTAGAATCCATATCCGGGTTTAGTTTCAGTTTTTATCTGTTTACATATCTACAAGCTGACGCATTTCTACGCCAAAAGTTAATATAATTGTTATTATACACAATACGAGAAAAAATAGTGCTGCAAATTGAATCATAACTTCCACATAGCTGTGATAATCTGCTCTTTTCTGAAAGACATTCTAATGAAATGAACCTAGGGTCCATGACTTGACCACAAAGTAAATATTCATATTCCTCTACCCATAAACTTCTGAAATGTTATATTACCAGATTTTTAACGAAAAAATATTAATTTTCACCAAATCACCCTTTATTTTTTCCCTACCCCCTGAAGCAATCTTACCCTAAAACAATTCGAAGCGTTCGTTTGTCGGGTGCTAACTGGATACAAATTTGAAGATGATATATCAACTCGTTCGAAAGTTATTGCGGCTACTAATAGACCGACAGACAAAAAAATTGTTCAAGAATCAAATTTTCTATATGTTTTGAAACCTTTTAAGCCGTTTTAGCAACAAAAAAAAATTCTAAATTTCTGTTACCGATATTTCACTCCACACATTCAACCCCTAATTTAATATCAGCACAGAATGCCAGATGTTTGATCAAATTGAAAGTTTTTTAATAGACAAGAGTTTTTACTAAAAAATGTTAATTTTCACCAAATCACACCACATGCATCCCCCTACCCCCTGGAACGATTTTACCCAAAAACAATCCGAACCATTCGTTTGTCAGGTGCTAACTTCATGCCAAATTTGAAGACGATATCTCGATTCGTTCCAAAATTTATCGTGGCTACAGACCGACAGACAAAAAAATTTTCGTTCCCAAATCATGTTTTCTATGTTTTGAAACCTTTTACGACGTTTAAGCAAAAAAAAATTTGAAACTTTTGTCGTCAATGCCATACTTCCACACGTTTTGATGATGTGGAAGTATTTGTACACGTTAATTATAGGGTGCCTTCAGCTGCATCTTATAAAATTATTTTAGGAATCACAGGTGGCCCATAAGTCGTTGGTAATACCTACAATTTTTTTCGAACATTCCTTATGTTATTATATTTTTGCCTTTTTCTTTGAAGTATGACGCATGTTTGTAAAAAAAAATCGAGATGCAGTAAGTGCGTTTTGGTAGCGATCTTTCATCAAATGCTTCAAATTTCAATAGCTCAATTTGCTATTTACCTAAGGTTCGTTGGCTAGGAAATGGGTTTTCTCGGAAACACATTAAGTTTATTTCCGGAAAATTTTTGTACATTTGTACAATAAGTTATTTTAATAAAACATGCTACATTGTTTCTACTATATAGGTTATACCGTTAACCAAATTGATGCCTGCTTGCATTAAAGAGACAAATTTGCTGTTAAAAACATTTCCAATAAAATTCATTTCCATAATGCACTTGCTGCGCCCAAACTTTTTACAGTAGATTAAACAGATGGATAAAACAAAAATTTCAATTCACCCACAAAAAGTTTCGGAGTGATTGAAATTTCGAAATCTTTGCAGAGTCTTAGTTTTAGACACCGCATAATACAGTATCATTTCTGAACGTCACACAGTTTGGGATAGACATCACTAAACTCTGAATGAAAAGGCTTCCTACCAGACAACAAAGTTTGTTGTCTGGTAGGAAGCCTTTTCATTCAGAACATATAACAGTTTTGACCAAAATTGATAAAGGATCTTATTGCTGATAAAATTTACTATAATCTGGTTCGAACTGCTACTTAGTTTTCCTTTCAGTTTGAAAGCTATAACGTTGTAAATCTTGGGAAAAAACTAACTGATCCATTTTATATGTCCAGCAGTTTAGTTGGTTATAATAAATTAGTAGTTTGGAATAGAGTGTTATGTTATTTACCAAATAGAGAACCCCGAAGAACGTAATAATATTTCCATTTATAAACCATGTTATTTTTATTAATAATAAACATTTTACCATATCTTTATTTAAAAATGTAGCTTCCTATGAATATTCCACATACTGGACATCGTGTAACTTTTTCACGGGTATTGTAAACGTAGATATATGGCACACAGCACAACAAGCATGGTAGCAGCATAAAAGCATATAGGTGTGTATTTCTTGTCGGCTTCTTCTTCTTCCTTAAATTTATGCAATTCCCACAGTTAGGACATGTTGTTAATTTTTCTAATCTCATGTAACATTTTTTTCAATAGCCTTTATTCTTCTCGCTCCACGACGTCCGTCAAAGTGCTTAGATATGCTGAAATAAAAACAACAATAATATAACAAGCAGGTATCTTTAGTTTCTGTAATAATAATTATATTAGTGAATTTTCTTACAAAATTAACTAATGAGGAGATCTTGACTTTTGAATCACACCGATAACTCAAAAAATAATGGGCTGATTTTGATAAAATTTTTTGTGTACCGTCCCCTTGCAAGTGACCGGGATAAGTTCTTTAGCCAAGAAAATCGGCCCAAGTTTTCCCGGAAAATTTAGTGTTTTCTCTCGAATTTTTTTTTGGTATTCTTCAAAACGTCGCGACTAGACAGATTGATGTCTGCTTGCATTAGAGAGACATATTTGGTATTAAACACGTTTTTATGAAAATTCACTTCCATAACGCACTTGTTGCGTCCAGACTTTTATATTGTACAAATTCAGAAAGGCGGACAAACTTTATTAGTATAGGCTTAAAATTTGTATCTGTAGACTATATATATATATATATATATATATATATATATATATATATATATATATATATATATATATATATATATATATATATATATATATAGTTATTGTGATGTAATTATTTTTTTCAAATATTCAAATAGCAATCATAAAATTAGTTACATCACAATAACTATATTTATTAATTAAAATTTTAAATATAATTCAGTGATTAATCTAACCACAAATGACATTCGAGGATGTCGGATGTTTGGATATCCCTTGGACGTCCCAGTAATGTTCGGAACACTCCGACCAAATTTGAACCATATACAAACGTCCCTCGGACGTCGTGTGCTGTTAGCGCCATTTACAGATATACTGTCTCTATATGAATTATATATATATATATATATATATATATATATATATATATATATATATATATATATATATACAGAGTGTGGATCATTTAAGATGGAAACACCCTTATAATTTTTGTATTTATAATTCGATTTTCATGAACAAAAAATCAAAAGATATAAGATGAAAAACTCTGCAACTGCTGTGAAAACTGTTCCCCATGTCACTTGACCAAGGCCTACTAATGCAGTTTTTTTATGTCAGAAATGGAAAAAAGAGTTAGGGCCGTTTTTAGAAAGAAAATAAGTACGCCACTGGCATTCCTCAAAATAGATATATACCAAATTCCATAAAAAGAGAAGAATTATTACCATCCCAGAGGAACGTCCTAGAAGGACGGTCCACAGACATCCTAGGCGGACATCCTGCGGACATCCCAATTTGTGATATTTGGTTGTCCGGTGGACGTCTATCGGAATTCCCTTGGACGACGAGATCCGCCCGTTGGACGTCTAAATATCCCGGGAGGGATTTCCCTCGGACGTCCGTAGGATATCTATGTGCTGTAAGGGGATATAAGAAGCTTGCAGTTTGAGGCCCCATGCATCATAAATAGCGACTTAATTTGGGCTTTGCTGTCATTCATACAATTAGTTATGTTTCAGGTCGATTTTAATGCCAAATAAGCATATATCGTTTTCTTCTGTAAAAAAAATCCAGTTTACAATTTATTTATTTGGTTATTTATTTATTAGCACAGTAATCATACATTGTGTCTACACAAACAAGTAGAATACTTGTACTTGTACTATAATTACACAATTTTGTTGTAACAATGTTTCTAAATAAATTCGCCTGGTTCCTTTGACAGATTCATAACAATTTTGATATTTTTTTAAAACCAGTTACAATTTTTATCAAATATCCATCCAACTGCTATTTCAAACCGAATTCATTCTTTCACATACTCTTAATAACGTTATTGGTTTATTCAGTGATATTACCCCTTCACTTATTACAGCTGTCAAAAATATAGGGGTAAATATAAACAGATATTTTGGGTTTATAAAGATTTTCAATGTGGCAAATATGAGCAATTTGTTTTCTATTCTAAATATATACCGGGTGGTCCTCCGGGAGGTCCCACGATCGATTGCGGGAACACTGTCAATAGGAAAAACCTGAAAATTGGACATTACACTAAAGTCGTTGGGGGACACAAGTTAAAAATATTTACAAGATGGAGGCACTTTCGGTTATACCGGAAGTAGATGTCAATTCGCTTATTTTAAATGGAACACCCTATATTTTATTGCAGTTTCAGATGCTACAATAAATTCTGAACACTTTTTATAAATAATGTTCTATACCTATCATCAACTGCCCAGAAGATATTTAGACTTTAAGATAAAATTTGACATTTACGGCCAGTCATATAGATACCGATATTTTTATAATAAGAACATATTTCGTTATTATTTTTAGAATTATCTTCAAAGATATTTCACTCCATCTATTTCCACATCGCGACTAATGATAGAGTATACAGAGTGTCCAAAAAAAATTCTTGAAATTTGCAATGAGAAATTGCGAAAATCTCGCGATTTTCAAATTGGAACCCCCTTTTTTTATAACACTATCGCGTTAAACTCAAAAAATCCCTGACACTTTGTATGTAATTACCTATACCCATATCAAACGGTTTTCATTTTATTTTGAAAAAACTCATTTCAAAGCCAGATATTTTGATAAATTTCTTACCATAAGCGTTAGACATGGAAAATAAATTACCGAGTGTGTTTCTATGGAAACTTTGACAGTTTGTTGATTAACTAGCTATAAATGGCACGGTTAAATTACACACACGAACATTATTTTAATTTATTTACTATTTATGGAGAATGTAATAAAGTAGTTTCGCGAACGTGTGATACATTTGCTGATAGATATCCATATAAACAGAGAATTTCTACAATTGAAAAGTCCATTTTTTGAAAATTTTGCTTCATCCGTCCATATGATGTTATCTAAAAACTGCTCGTTTTCTTGGAATCGCATTAAAATAAATTCACAGAACTCCACCCTTCTGGAAAAATCAGTTTCCTTCAAATGTTGCACAACTGAAAAAGCATAAGGATGGAACTTATGTTTACGTAAAATTCGCAGAACGGAAGTTTTGGACAATCCTGACTCCAGTGCTACTTGCCTCGTTGACTTTGTAGGGTATGCGGCAAAATATCCCAAAATTGCTGTCTCAATTTGTTCGTTGTTAACAACGGGTTTAGCCCTATGCACATTTTTCTTGACAGATCCGCAGTTTTTGAAATTGTCTACTATTCGTTTAAGGGTTTTACGTGACGGTCTCTGTTTATATGGATATCTATCAGCAAATGTATCACACGTTCGCGAAACTACTTTATTACATTCTCCATAAATAGTAAATAAATTAAAATAATGTTCGTGTGTGTAATTTAACCGTGCCATTTATAGCTAGTTAATCAACAAACTGTCAAAGTTTCCATAGAAACACACTCGGTAATTTATTTTCCATGTCTAACGCTTATGGTAAGAAATTTATCAAAATATCTGGCTTTGAAATGAGTTTTTTCAAAATAAAATGAAAACCGTTTGATATGGGTATAGGTAAGTACATACAAAGTGTCAGGGATTTTTTGAGTTTAACGCGATAGTGTTATAAAAAAAGGGGGTTCCAATTTGAAAATCGCGAGATTTTCGCAATTTCTCATTGCAAATTTCAAGAATTTTTTTTGGACACTCTGTATACTCTATCATTAGTCTCGATGTGGAAATAGATGGAGTGAAATATCTTTGAAGATAATTCTAAAAATAATAACGAAATATGTTCTTATTATAAAAATATCGGTATCTATATGACTGGCCGTAAATGTCAAATTTTATCTTAAAGTCTAAATATCTTCTGGGCAGTTGATGATAGGTATAGAACATTATTTATAAAAAGTGTTCAGAATTTATTGTAGCATCTGAAACTGCAATAAAATATAGGGTGTTCCATTTAAAATAAGCGAATTGACATCTACTTCCGGTATAACCGAAAGTGCCTCCATCTTGTAAATATTTTTAACCTGTGTCCCCCAATGACTTTCGCGTAATGTCCAATTTTCAGGTTTTTCCTATTGACAGTGTTCCCGCAATCGATCGTGGGACCTCCCGGAGGACCACCCGGTATACGAGGATTAAATATTCACAATTACCGCAAAAATTTTAGAAAATATATTTAGAAGTAGTAAAATTATTTTTTTTCAAAAATATCTACAAAAAACATAACAGTGTTCGCCCTTTATATTTCAGATTTGTTGTCGGAAAATTGCTAATGGCAGGAACCATTCCCGGTATCCAGACGTCCTTTAATAGTGCAGAGAATTACGTCTTTGTGATTCTTTCAGAAGACATTGCCACCTGTGTTTTTCTATACTCAACCCACAATATGTTCTATTTGGTTTTAACAGTGCCGAAGGCACATTTATTTAATGACTAAATTCGAAATGTTGGGTGACTTGGAAATGTTACTCCTCTCTACCAACACGTTCTCTACAATGCCAACACTGATGTGGCTGCAGTGACCGTCATATAATAATACAGCAGTCTGATTGGTTAATCCCATGCTTTCACGAAGTTTTTTTCACATGTGGAATGAAGGACGTAAGAAACCAGCAAACCAATTGTGGCTCTTCCATTCAGCCGATCCTTGATGTTACATACAAATTATCAGTAGTCCGTCAAGCTTGAACTGCACCACATTTACGAAGAGTTTGAAGAGGACGGTAGCATCCTTCTGCTGATACGCCTGCTAAAACAGAGACGGATTCTCAGCCAGAGCCCTCGATACTCTTAAAGACCTTCACTTTTTTCGCCAAAAGCACATAATCGAGAGGATCTGTAAAAAAGTCTGCTTCGTCAGCGTCAAATAGGAATCAATGTTTTTTTGTGGTAATTTTAGATGCTTACATTAAGGCGCATAGCTTTTCATCGAAGTCGTAGAATAGTTCGGGGTCTCGCGCTGTTTTAGGCATTTATTAATGTTTGGTTTTTAAAAGACAGCTATTAAAGTAACTATGTGTCTTTTGACAAATGAGCGGTGCGAGTCTGGCCCCGGCTTATTGTCTGCGCGTTTGCTGGCGTTTGCTGACACACAGTCAGCCAGCAATTCAAGTAGCTCTTTTTAACACAGGGTGTCCCATACGGGATTAGGAATTAGAAATTTAATAAGTTGTTTCCCAACTTACAGAAAAAGGCTTGAGAGCATTCGGCTTATATTTTTTCAAGTGAAACGTTCCTGCCTTTTGGTTTATGAAAAACAAAAACAATTTGGATCTTGTCAGTTCAATGGGCCTGTCGTTATGCGTATTTGTCATACATTTTTGCACCTCCTGACATAAAATATTGGAACACTCTCGCGAGGAGTCTAGCGTGCTAAAAGTTCTAAATAACGGAACTTAATATTACAGTCAATTCCTTTGGAACCTATAAGAGTTCCATTTTTTTTAGAATAGGCATGCTGTTTTCATTTACCCGATTTTACAATTACCCCACCTAACCCAACAAAATTAAATTGAAATAAGTGCATTATTTTTGGAAATACAAATCAAATTTTTTCCAGGAAAACTTATCTAACTTCCCTGATCAATGAATTCTACCAAGGCATTCATACAAAGAATATACTTGCAGAGTCTGGTTTTCAGCCTTCATAGACATCATTTTACCTTATATAGTTCCTTAATGGATTTTTCTACATGGGGAAAGTGTACAGTGGCCCATTCTCATTTGTAGTTTTCCTTTTGCTGTCCAGAGATTTGTTTGTAGACTTCTATTGCACACCCTTAATCTGGTCAGCACTCTATTGACTTCAGCCTTTATAGCCTTGTACGGGATGTAGACAGCGCATGTACGCAGCTTATGTATGTCATCTCGTTCTAGTGTTCTGAAGCTTGCCCATGGTCTGGCCAGGGGAAGGGCCCCCGAAGCCACTTTGCACTTACGAATAGGTATACTGACCTATGTGCGAATTTAGCAAGTCGCACTTGGGTTCCTTCTAGAGGGATTTTATCTACTGTTTGGAACCCTGAAGACAAACTAGCCGTTTTGTCTCCATTATGACGATCGGGAAACTGTCCCGAATGATAGTCACCTTATATGCTGCGACGGTATCTTTAAAGAACATTTTTTATATTTTGGTTTTATGTACCATATCTTTTGGTGTGGCTGTCTTTTGACGTGGTCTTATTTATACTTATTTTCCGCCTTAGTTGTGCAGCGCGTGTATTGTTTGACGTCTGATCAGGTCCTATCGGATTCAAGCCTTTTATGTCTCTTAGGTACTTCTGACCTTCCTGGATTAGTTCCAGCGTCTTATTCTTAAGGCCTCTGTTAGTCAGGCGCTGCGCAACTCTTTGTTGGTAATTCTTGTTAGAATTCCTCTAGAGAATTGATTTTGATGCCACCTTTGAATCTTTTTTATGTTCTCGGCTTTTGCGGTTGACCAACATTCTGCTCTCAAGACAATTTTGGCCCGAATCCAACCTATGTGGCCAGTGGCAAGTATTGTTTAGATTTATATCTGGCTGTCAGTCTGCTTTTTAGGGTTGATGGCATTTAATTTATATTCTGCTTTGTTTCATTTGTGTTTATTTTACTCTCACGAGTAGAAAGGTGAAAAAGCGATTACTCAAAAAGAGCCCGGCATGCACAAATAAAGCACTTATCTAATGAGGTGTGCCTGCTGCCTCAGAAAATTATTTGCTGTCGCATATAACAACGTTGTCTTACATCATAGCTTAGGTTTTAAAATTAAAAAGGAAATCAGTTGGCTGATAGCATAACGATAGAAATATTCGCCAAATAGAAACGATTAAGAGAAATTAACATGCTCCCAGATTAGCTAAAATAAAGGCACATGTACAAGAAGAGACCTGCTCTTTTACTGAGATTGGGATCGGCACCAGGAAGGCCATTGTTATCCATGAAACCGGCAGCCCCTTATGGCAGAGTTAGAAATGCATCTAACGCATATGAAAAGAAATACTTAGTTCTCGGGTTGAATCGTTTTGTTTAGCTCTTCATATTTCTGCTTCTGTATAATAGGTGCGATTGTTGTAGTCCTATTTCGGCGACCAAACCTATTTAAACCCCAGATCTTACCGGAAATTGTCTCTAAGATCTCAGTGTGTTTAATCCTAGACCAGAGAAATCTGATTACCGTTAGACGGTGTTACGTTAGTTGTAGTGGCCTGCTTACCGTAGTCGGTATCGCAATGCGTTTGTTATGTCAGATATTGTGATAATAGCACTAAGTAAATTAAGAGTACTGGTTAAACCAGGTATGGAATAATAAAATTGGTTAATGAAATGTTGATCCCGTTGCGTGTTTTCAAGACAGTTTTAAAAAGTTTCCAGATAGCCGGAAGTCGAAGACCACCATGTCTCTTATTTATACACTCCAGACGTTTTTCGATCTTGATGGCTTCGCGAATTATTCTGGTCCTGAGGTTGTAGATAGTATAGTTATGCGTATGGCATTGTCAACGTCATGTCATTATATCCTGCATGACCATGACGCATGGACAGTGCGAATAAAGGCAAATGTTTTATAACTAGAGGGGTGTATATTGTACATGGTGATAAGTAGTTAACGCCCAGTCCAAATACCAGGAAATTGACACTCTTGCTTTTGGGTATACGGTAAGATACCTACAATGGATATTATCTTAGAGATTTAAACTCGCTCTTAGAGCCTGTGTCCTTTACCCGTATTGGTATTTTGTTACAAAAAAACAACTCCAATAATATACGGATTATTTTGACCCACCCGAAACGTGAGTATGGTGGTATATATCAACATTATTTCGCAGGTTTTATACATGCAAATCGCCACTGGTCACAAGCTGGTGTTTTCTCTGCCTAATACACAACACCAATTGGTATATGTACATACACCGAAGTGAAAGAATTCTGTAGTCTTGAAAAAGTAAGTGACAGCGATAATCCCATCGTATACCCCATGTACCTCAAACACCTTTTCTGACGTCTAAGTGCCTTCTTCCCATTCACGGAATCAACCAAAAATATTAGCCCATAGGTGACTTTGGACTAAAGCACAATAAACTGCCACTAAGATATCGCAATTAACTGTGCCTCTCAAAGAACGCAAGAGAAAACACGAAGCACTCAACTTAGCTAAATCAGACCATCTGTGTTTTCCCAAGTCTTTGCTTCGCATCTAAACACATCCCCAAAAAACTGCGCGACATTCACCTGTTGCACGAACCTACCTCCGATTCATATCAAATGGCTCTAGATGACGGAGATATTTCTTGGAAGAAACCCTATAAAACAAGACTTATCTACGTTAAGACTCAAATCATTAGAAACTATATATATATATATATATATATATATATATATATATATATATATATATATATATATATATATATATATATATATATATATATATACTAACTAAATATATACTAAACTACATATATCAGAGGAAGCGTTACTTGCCGCTGCCAAAGTTTCGTTGATATCGATACAAGTCACTAATGTATTTGTGTCCTCTACATATAAAACCAACCGAACAACCGATGTCGAGCTCGAGTTCATCGGCAAGTAACAGGCAAATACAGCATACAAACGAAGACCAAGAATTGTTCCATGTGGGACACATGGATAACATAAACAACTTATCCTAGATGTAGGAAAGGCCAAACTTGATAAAACTATTATCAGCAGTAACAAGAGCAAAACTATGGAGAAGACCATTAAAGAACTAACAGGGAGAAACCAAAAATGTCAAACTTAATGCCCTGCCCTAGATGCGGACCTTCCAGATCAGATTGGCAATTCTTTCTCATCTGCTGATTAAAATGCAACTGCTCATCTGCCTGCCGCGGTATATATAAGATTTATTGAGGAGAAAGCACCGCAAGTGAACACCCAATTCAAGTTCTCACCTGCTGCAAAAGAGGGTGTTCTGAACGCAATAAATACCCTCAAATCATCTAGTTCTCCAGGGTCGGATGATGTGTCAGGTATATTGCCTAAGCGCTGCAAGTTTGTTGTTTCTTTACCACACAAACACACACACACCAATATATATATATATATATATATATATATATATATATATATATATATATATATATATATATATATATATATATACAACATATCATTGCCCAGAGGTATTGTTCCATCGAAAATGAAAGAAGCTCATATAAAACCGACATATAAAAAAGGTGATCCCACAAATTATTCAAACTACGGAGAAATCAGCCCAGCACCACTTTTTACAAAAACCTTCAAAAAATAGTCAATAAAAAGCTGATAACTTATCTTGCTGATAAGTAACTTCTTTCGCCATATCAACATGGCTTTCGGCAAGCACGAAGCACTGAGACTGCAATTGTTTACTTTTTGGAGCAAATTGTCGAACACATTGACAAAAAAGAGGTAGCTTTGGGAGTTTTTATGAACCTTACCAAAGCCTTTGACTGTGTAAATCGTGAGGACCTTATAAGTTTACTGTTAAAGTATGGCACTGCATTGGACTAGTTTGGAAGCTATCTTACACACAGAACACAAAGAGTATTTTTTAATATTAATTTGGAGAACTGATTCAAGTTTATTTACTATAGACTCTGGCAAGTTTACGTTGTCGTAATCATCTTCACTTAAGCCAAAGATAACAATATTGTTCTTCTTTATCCTCCTCTCCAGTACTTCCACCCTAGATTTCAATGAAATATTTTCTTGCTCCAACAAAGAAATTCTTTTATTTGATTCTTCTATCTTGTTTGACAAATTCAATTCCAAATCGGCTATTACTTTTTTGAGTTGTTTCAACAATTATCTGATTCAGAGTTCTTCATTCTATTTTTAAGATAAGAAAATCTGATAAGTGGAATAAATATTTAAATTCTCTCTCGAAGAAATTGGCAATATACTTATCGGCCGGCCAGTAAAGACTCAGATTAATAAGTATTTATGTTAAATATATTTCGCCATATGTTTAACTGCTTAAAAGATTTACTTTAAACAGCTGTTTTCCAATCAAATTATTATCGAATATTCAAAACAAACTCACTGTTAGAACCAGCTGGATTGCTCCTACATGCATGTCTTTTCCAAAATAGTTTATTCTCACTTTTAACCACTAAAAAACAGACTTTTATTGAGAGCACACCTGTACACTACCACAATCAGCAATCTCAAAAAATAATATGTAATTCTACCAGTACCTACTTTTCCAGGACTTTCGGAGTGACGGTTGGGATTCCACAAGGAACAGTTCTTGGACCTACGCGTTACATTATTCATGCCAACAGCCCAGTTTAGTACATAGCGCATAAATCTCGAAACAACATCAATCCAGACAACAAAATGACGGTCACCTCATATGCTAATAGTAACTTTCTGATGGGTGGAGATAATGTTCAGGACATTATGGATGATGCCGACAAAACCTTCAAAAGGTTTACCAACTGGGTTGATAAAAACAAACTTGCACTTAATAAGGATAAGACAGCATGCGTGCTGTTTAAGTCCTCAAAATCAAAAAAGAGATATTGGACAAGATATATAACTAAATGGCCAAACCGTAACTCTGCAGACCTCTACAAAATCACTAGGACTTCATATCGATAGTGAGTTAAAATGGAATGTCCACATCGATGAACTCTGCTCGTGAATCTCATCCATTTCGCATGCAATAAGACCACTAACCCAAAGATGCAGTACTTCTACTGTATTATCACTGTATTATGCGTGCTTCTACTAACAACTAAGGTTTAGTCACTGGGGATCAGCAAGTGAAGCGAATCGAGTTTTTAAACAACAAAAACAAGTAGTGAGAATCATGTTCAATATCCCGCATAGACACACTTGCAGACACAATTTTAAGGATCACGATATCCTTACACTCCCCAGCAGCTACATCTTGGAAGTGCTGACTCATGTTTTTTAATTCTCTTAAACAAGACGTGCTACTCTGTTGGCAATTTTTACATATAAACTACCACTCAACTATCTTTTATTTTCAATTATTTTTAGTAATATGCACTTTTTATTAGTAATATAGTTACCATGCCATAAACCTTGTGTACCTGGTGTTTCTAAAGAATAATATTGGATATAGCTCTCTAATCTGCCACTTTTCTTGTGAACGCTCTTGTGTGTTTTATGATTGTTTTTGTTTAACTTTTATGTGTTGCTTAAGGAAAAAGTTTCTTAAATACTGCATGACTGTATGTATTATGTTATTTTTATTGTTGACTTATAGCCGTACATGAACATCCCTGTTCCATTTAGGTGACATTGGCCTGTTTCATTGTTAATATACAGGGTGATTCATTAGTGGTGACCAAAAATGAAACCCCATGTTCTTTGAACAATTTTAGAGAGGGTATGTACTATAATTTTTTTTATAATGCTTCATGAAAAAGATACAGGGTGTTAAAATTGGATTTCAAAAAAAATTCCCAATTTTTTAAAAAGTAGCACGTATATTTTTCTGAGACTTCGCATGTGTAGGTTGTTATGGAAGGCGCGTATTCCACCATAACAATTGAATTGGCTAATCCAGCAGTGGCGCGCGTACCCACATATCATTGGTTATCCCTCAAGAAAAAAACGGGTACGCCAATGATACTTTTTTTTTGAATCTTACTTTCATTCGTGAACAAAATGACTTTCCTGATAATTTTCTGTACGACGCTTATTTTACGAGTAAGCAATGAATCAGGTAATTGTTTTAGAGCACAGTTCGTGATTTTTAACCAGTCGTTGTTTGGTAGAAAATCGCAATGATAAACTTTTATCAGGCTTATAGTAATTTATTTATTACAATAAATGTTCAATGTCCATTGGCCTGAATACACGCACGACATCTTTTTAATATGGAAAATTTAATGTCTTGAGGATTCATTGTTGCTTGAATATAACGAAAAGCATTATTTATCAGTTGTTGTAGCTGCTCTGGTGTATTTATTTGTTCACTGTAGACCGATCGCTTAAAATCACCCCAAAGATAGTGGTGATCTATCAGGCCAGTTCTGCCAATCCATCTTTCATTATAATGTTCATGTAGCCATGTAACAACGTTTCGACTATGATGCGCTGGTGCACCATCATGCTGGTACCACATTATACATCTTGTTGCTAGTGGAATGTCATCTAGAATGTTTTCTACACGGTTTTCTAGGAGCGCTAAGTACGAAGATCCATTTAAACGTTGTGGCAGGACTTCCATGAACAGTGAGCCGTTAAAAATACCACACCATAAATTAAAGGAAAATCTATGTTGAAATGTGCGAGTCCTTGTTGCATGCGGATTTTCCAATGACCAGACATACTCATTATGAGAATTATAAATACCATTTCTTGTAAATGTTGATTCGTCAGACCATAAGATTAGATTAGGGAATAAGATAGTTTAATTGTTCATTTCCAACATCCATTCACAAAATACTCGTCGATGCACATTATCTCCAGGTAGAAGGCAGTGAACATTCTGTCGATGATATGGATGTAAGGCTTCTCGATGTAAAGTTCTCCAAACAAAGCTTTGAGAATATTGTAACTGCGTGGAAATCCTCCGAGTACTTGTAGCAGGTTGATCCATCACTGCATCCACCACTCTCTCTTCGTCTTCAAGTTGATGTTGTCTTCTACCATTAGCTCTAGCGTCAGGACGTTGTCCAATACCGCACTGCCGTAGTCTTGAAAACGATCGAGAAAAAACCCTTGGTATAGGTTGACGGCGAGTGGGAAACCTACGTTGATATTCCCGACAAGCAGCTAGAGCATTTCCTTCAGCATATCCGTAGATAAAAATTATATCTGCATACTCTTCTGAGCTGTACTCCATTATAAGAAGTAAAAGAGTAGAAAATTTTGCAATTTTATAAAGTTTACCACTTACACCTATTCAAAATAATAACTTGCTAACCTAAACGTCAAGTGACACTTAATGACAACTTTGGCAAACCAGACTACTACTTACTAAAATACAACAAAGATAATCGTCGTACAAAAAATTATCAAGACATTAAATTTTCCATATTAAAAATATGTCGTGCGTGTATTGATGTCAATGAAGGCATTTTTGAACATTTATTGTATTATATAAATTACTATAAGTCTGCTAAAAGTGTATCATTGCGATTTTCTATCAAACAACGACTGGTTAAAAATCATGAACTGTGCTCTAAAACTTACCTGATTCATTCCTTACTCGTAAAATAAGCGTCGTACAGAAAATTATCAGGAGAGCCATTTTTTTCACGAATGAAAGCAAGATTCAAAAAAAAATATCATTGGCTTACCCGTTTTTTTCTTGAAGGATAACCAATGACATGTGGGTACGCGCGCCACTGCTGGATTAGCCAATTCAATTGTTATGGTAGAATACGCGCCTTACAGAGCAGCCTACACATGCGAAGTTTCAGCAAAATATATGTGCTACTTTTAAAAAAATTGGGAAATTTTATTTTTTGAAATTCAACTTCAACACCCTGTATCTGTTTAATGAAGCATTATAGAATTTTTTTTATATAACATACCCTCTCTAAAATTTTTCAAAGAACATGGGGTTCCATTTTTGGTCACCACTTATGAATCACCCTGTATACATTATACACTTGTTTAAAAACATATTTTGTCAGACTGCTTACCGCCAACCTGAACAGAAGCAGACATGTTGTCAATAAAAGTTTGCACCCATTCAAAGTCGTTACCCCAATCACGATTGTCCACAGCTTGACCATCAGAAGCTCGTGGTAAAGACAATCAAATGCCTTTCAAAAATCATAAAAAGGACCTAGTATATGTGTGTTTATTGAGCCTCCCGTTTATAGTGCTCGTTGTTAAGCTACCCTTCACAAAACCGTGCTGAGAACTACTAAGATACTTCATAAGAGAACTGCTATTTAAATAATCTTATAGTCTGTTATAAAAGGCCAACTCAAAACTTTTCTTTTTTATATTTTAAACAGCAATCATTCTTTACGAAGCCAGTTCATCCCTACTGCCTCGCCCTTTATAAACACATACATCTTTACATGTTTTTAATTCATCACGAAGCATTCCAGATAGAAACGACTGATTGATAAGCTATGAAAGTTGTTCAGCAAGCTGACTAGCACCGTGTCTAACAACAATCCCAGATACACCATCCACTCATGGGGTATTCTTTGAACAAGCAACAGAAATGAAAGACAACACCTCGTTGGGTGTTGACGGTCTTTAAAAATACTGCTGTTTAAATGCCTGGATCCGTCACAGTGAAATTTTCAGGAGCTTCGAAAAAATAACAGCCATGGTATCCGCTCTATTTTTGCTGTCATTACCCAATGTGTCATCTGGGGATCTTAGAGAAGTGATTTTAGGTCGCTCACTATGTCTCATCTCTTTTTTGCTCTCCCTGGCAGCATTAGAAACATTAAATAACCTATGATTGTTGTAATTCCGTTTGGTTGTTTCAATAGATGTTTAGAAAATTGACCCTAATATATTATCTTTACCAGTATACTCAGGGGTATTTGTTTGCTTGCTCCATTTATTTATCTCACATACCACGTAGAACTGTACTACGAGTTTTTTAGATGCTTACCCGCACAGCTCGTAAACATCTTCTTCAAAGAAAAGCAAGCATTATGATAATGGAGCAACAAAGTATAGAAAGCAGAAAGCTCTTCTCTGAAAGTGCATGCAGTGTATATTGGATCCCAGCCGTTCCTTTTGAGCTGATCACAGAAGCGATTAACATTGTTCACATTATAATCGCTATTACGAAAAGGTTCCTTATTCTTATTATTTAAAATTCTACCATCAAAACTACGTACCTGCAAGGAATGATCAGGATATGGTGAGACACAGGCAGTAAATATGGAGTTCAATGTTAGAAAATATATTGTCAAGGCAAGTAACACTTGTATGGATCATTCGTATTGGTAGATTAACTCTTTCATATTAAATTCTCTAAACAAATAAAACAAATAATTTGCATCCACACAATCAGAAAAAACATTTACATTGAAATCCCCATAAATGATTACATCATGATTTACATCGCACATGGACAAAAAATTACGGATGTCATACAAAATATATCAAGATCAGCATCGGCCGTTCTATAAACAAATACAATCAAGCGCTTTCTCTGCAAGTTTAGTACGTTAATCGCACACATTTCACAATTCTTGTCCACATTATAACAAGCCGTATCCACTCGAACAACTTCCAAGTCGTTTTTAGCAAGAATACATACTCCACCATGACGCAGTGCAGTCTGACAGTAGTATGTACACACACTATGTGTCTTGAAGGCCAAATCTCCCAATCGGACACCATGTAGCCAATGCTCACTAATGCAGACCAAATCCACATTTTATATCTCCAAAAGTTAATCGAAATACAGAATTTTATTGTGCAGACCCTGTATGTCAAAATTAAAGGGGTTTGCCTAAAAAAATCAGCTTTTCTGGATTCGACTGGTTAAGTACAAAAATGAAATCTTCGCACACTTACACCATATGGCCAACAATTTGGGTTCCCAATCTTTTCCAGATTTTTAAACAGAATACCAACTTTAAATGCAGAATATTCTCCAGAGACGTTAAGCTTAGTGACTCCATAATCATCATATTTATCGTGGCCATCTATCGTAGGTCGTTGCATTTCAATTTAGAATCTTGCTAACGTACATCCATGCCTTTTTACCCCTTGTCTACTTATTATAGTAGAAACTGGTTATCTCTGTTTCTTTTGACTTTTATTTACTACCAGAATGAACCTTTTATCATGTTCTTGCGACGCCACTGGTTCAATCTGTCCATTGAAAATAGTGGATTATTGATTAATTTCACTTTTACCAGCAGACTGGGAAATACCATCTTTATCACTAATTGTTTTGGAATTTGTTCTTGCCGCCTGCGTCTTATCTCTGTTATCTTTGTTTTTGTGACCAGTACTTTGCTTCATATCTTTTAACCACTACAATTTAAGTTTTATATTTTTCCCTTAAGTTGACGATCATGGGTTGTTAGCAGTTCTGCTTTACTGCTGGCTCCAGAAATTTTGTCAGTGAATTCAGTATCAATCGCATCAGCGGCTTAAATGGCTACAATATCAGCAAATGATTGTTGAAATTCGATATCGGTAAATAGCTTAGATATCAAGTTTTTTACGCCAGTTACACTTCCAGCCTTAGGTTTATTTTATGGACATTCACACAACTTCTCAATTGCAGGATAATATTTACAGCAATTAGATTCCACAAGAATTATCAACACAAGCACACAGGATGAAAAACATGTCTTCGCACTTATTATATTAAAAAACAGAGTGTGACGTCTTATACCCTTTTTTACTCATCCTGCATAAATGAAAATTGTATAAAAATGCGAATTTAAAAATAAAAATCGACAGCACCCATCGTTATTTTTTAAATAACGAATACACTTAAATCAATTCATTCCAACCTTTCTGATCTCACTGTTTATGAATTTCTATTAAAATCATTCTTTTTAAAAAAACTCTGTAGTTTTCTAATACATTTTTACGTATCTTATTTGATCATAGTGGAGACCAAACTCAATGCACCGAATAATAGTTATTTAGGGTTTACAAATTTGTGGTTTTGCAGAAAGGTAGGTGGTAGTGCACTTTTCATTTACGTGATAGTTAAGCATTTTTTTCACGCCCGAGGAGAGACCACCCCTTACATCAAGGGACCGGTCAAGTCCCAAAGGACGTTTCCGGTTCTGGTGTATGAGTCGGTTTTCCTTATAAACAAAAATGATGATGGCTCCTCGTTGTTCAAAAGATACCGGAGATAAAATACCCGTCCATTCAGATCTCCGGGAGAGGGGTGTGCAGGGGGCACCGGCATCCAAATTTAACAAATCATTCTCGAATATAAGTGGCCTAAATTCTAACCTGAACTCCACCATTTCCTCCAGGCTAATAGGCCCCAAATCCTCTTCCTCACCGCAACCCAAATCTGTGCCAAAACAGCCACAAATCACCTCAATTTCCCGGGGTATGAGCTCCTTACTTCCTTTAGATTACATGGAGGTGTGTACGCATACGTCCGTAGCAATCTACCCTGCACCAGACTCCCCAATTTAGAAGCTGGAAGAAAAGACATACTATGGATAAAACTTTCTCTCAGGGCTGCAACTAAATTCATCTGTTGCATTTACCGGTCACCTTCTGACAACAAATTTGACCAGTTCTCCTACTTCCTTTCTAAAAAAAACGACCATCTGATTTCTGAATATCATCACACCCACATATCGTTTGGCACTACAAGTCAGCGAACTGGGACGAAATACGGGATTACTTTTCCTCATTTCCATGGGCGTCTGTCTGCTTCTCTCATCCTGACCCCTCTGATATCTCGCAAAACGTCACCGAAATCATTCAAGCTGGCATGTTATTATTTATCCCATGTAAACAGGAAACCTCTTCAGTCACTCAAAAGCCCTGGTTCTCTTAATCCTGTGACAAGGCCAGACTTGAAACGGTCAAATCTCACAAAACGCTACTACACAATCCCAGTCAAGAAAGCCCTCAAGCATTTGATGACGCAAGAAACTGCTATGTCCGCATTCTTTCTGAGGCAAAAAACTTGTTTAATAATCACATCAAAAACAAAGTCCTCTCAAGCTCTAACGGCAGCAAACCCTTCTGGACTCTTGCTAAATCTATTGGGAATCATTTCTTCAAAAGCACGTTCCCACCTCTTGTTTCAGGGGATGAAATTGTTTCTATCGCCCTTGGCAAGGCTGAACTTTTTGCCTCGTTGTTCCCCACAATTCTACTCTCAACCCGCATCCAAATGTTCAACCACCAACAGTCCCCAATGTCGAGCATAAAAAAACGGATATCATTTTCAAAACTAAAAAGGTACGAAATATGCTCTCTTCTCTTAATACTAGGAAAACATATGGCCTTGACGAGATCCCAGCAATTGTTATCAAAAAATGCACACCAGAACTTGCTCCTGTCCTGACTCGTCTGTTTCAGACATATTACAATAGAGTCATATTCCCTAGTAACTGGAAAACTGGATTCCGTCAGAGCAGATCAACTGCCGACCTCCTTTCCTTTGTCACCTATTCTTGGAACAATTCTATGGAACTACACGGTGAATCCCAGATTGTCCCTCTACACATATCCAAAGCATTCGACCAGGTCTGGCACGCAGCGCTGCTTAATAAACTTCCGGCTCATGGCATACCACCAAAACTCTGTACATGGACAGCAAATTTCCTCTCCAACCGGAGCATTTCTGTTGTCGTGGATGGCCATTTCTCTAAACTGTATCCAATTAATGCAGGAGTCCCTCAAGGTTTAGCTTTAGTACCTACTTTGTTTCTTCTCCACATCAATGACCTCCTCTCTAGCACACCCAACCTAGTTCACAGTTACGCGTATGACAGCACTCTCCACTTAAATATACAATATTATAAGTCTGTGTCTTTAGCCCAATTGGAGGATCGCAGATTCATGGAGGATTCTGTCTCTGTGGATCTCTAAATATATTAGACTGTGGAAGTAGAAATCTTGTACAATTCAACTCCACCAAATCTCAGTCTTGCTTTCAATTTCATAAGAGATACACCAGCACTAGATCCAGCACAATTAATAACCAAGTTATTCAAAGTAACGGGTCCTTTTCACCTGTTGGCATTTTTGTGGATCGAAATCTCAATTGGCACCAACATGTCACATCAATCGCAGAAGCGGCTGCTTAAAAATTAGGTTTCCTCTTCCGGGCTGGCAAATACTTTTCACCAGCTAATCTCTATACCTTATATACTTTACAAATAAGGTCAAACCTCTAATACTGCTCCCACATCTGGGGTGCCGCTGCCGCTTTTACACTCGCTATCTTGGACTCCATTTAGAAGAGAGCTATACGTCTTATCGGTGACCCTACTCTCACCGCCATCTCTTGCCCACCGGCGTGCCGTTGGTGACCTCTCTCTCCCTTTTATAGATATCTGCACGGGCACTGCTCAGAGGAGCTTTCCTCCATAGTTCCCCCACCTGCTGCCCCCAACAGATCTACCAGGGGAACAGAGCGAATGCACCCTTTTACTGTCCAGGTCACCAGGCATAGAACATCTTGTTATGCCCGCTCTTTTGTCTCCAGGACTTCCAAGTTGTGGAATTCCTTGCCGACATATGTTTTTCCTTCTCCTCCGAACCCCCAAACCTTCAAGTCCAGAATTAACAAGTTGCCTCTTTCCTACTTGTTGACACCCACGGTACGATAGCATTTAGGCTGTGAGCGACCGTGGTGTGTTGTTGAAATAAAAAAAATAAAAATATTTATAATACTTATCCAGTTCGCCCCTGTTGCAAATTAGATAACTTATTGGAATTACATATTCTTATTTATCATATCAGGCTACAAAAGGTCACATTAAATGATAAATACTAATATGCATGTTTTTTAAAGATATTATTTAGTAATACATTTTGTAAGTTTGATTAAATGTGGTAGATTTACAGGGTGGGCAATTAAGAATGGTCGTTGGCCATATCTCAGTAACGGTTTACTGTACAGCTTCAGGAAAAAACTATGATAAATCGCTGGAAATTATTTTCATGTCTCTAAAATCACCGTCAGAGGGAGTCAAAAGCACTGCTGGTCGGAAAATTGCAATTTTTATCACATTTTCGCCAATTAACTGGTACCTTTGACATACGCAGAGTAATGGCCGAGCAACAGATGCTATTTCTAGCCTCGCATATATTTTGATATTTTAAAAAATAAAGTGGTGGGGGGAAGTTGCATGTATATTTTTTAATTTATAATTACTATGGTAACTCGACGGAAATTGATGAGTTTCGACTCGCTGAAAAGAACTTTTCTTGGTCTGCCATTTGCGGTCTTGCTGGGTTTCCTCTGTTACTTAAATTACATACACCTAGAGAGGGCGTTATTTGAATAGTTAGGTTATGTTGCTGGTTTTCTGAAGAAAATCAAATAGAACGGTATATCAATAATATCACAGTAGAATAGGCTACAAAAGACTGAAGCTAGTAGTGAGTATCGCAGGTCGATGTGTCATTGGTCTAGCGGTAGATATTAACGATCAAAATTGGAACTACGAATTACCACATGTTGATAACAAGGTAGCAACAATATAATAACAGGTGAAGTTCAACAAATAACATTTATTTTACTGACCTAATAAGATAGAAACGAAAAAATAAACAGGAATAACACACTATAAAAAATATAATAGAATATAATCAATCTAATCTGGTTGAGTTGTTTTTCTCGTATTCAAACTGTCGTCCATAATTTTCAGTACAAGACTGCAGTCTCGAAGGAAATGACAGTTTTAATCTCTACCAGCGAAATATCTGTAACAGCATTTTTCACTCTGCGTACCATATCGCCCCTTTTAGTATATAGATTGCAGTGTACTATATCTTTCAATCGTCCCCATAAATAAAAATGTGAGCAATTTAAATCAGGTTATCTAGCTGGACAAGGAAACAGACTTCCCGTTCCCATCTACCAGAAAACGCCTAATCTCAAAAATGTCTAGAAATGGTGGAAAAACTCTGTTGTTGCTACTATCATTGTTATCAAGATATGGTAATTCGTAGTTCTAACTTTGATCGCCAAGACTAATGATATCGAACTCCCGTTTTCACTGGTAGCTCCAATCTTTTGTAGCCTATTCTACTGTGGTATTACTGATAGACAGTTCTAATTGATTTTATTCAGCAAAACAGCCTCATAACCTAACAATTAAAAAACGCCCTCTTTTGGTGTATATAAGAATCAGAGGAAACCTGGTAAGATCGCAAATGGTAGACCAAGTAAAGTTCTTTTTAACTAGTCCAAACTTATCAAGTTCCGTCGAGCTGAAACGAAGTAGTTAGCATTTGAAAAAATATACAGTCAACGTTCCTCCACCACATTATTTTTGAAACTATCAAAAAATATGTTAGACAAGAAATAACATCCTTTGGTCGGCCATTACTCTGCGTCTGTCAAAGGTACCACTTAATTGTCAAAAATGTGAAGAAAATCGCAATTTTCCTACCATCAGTGGTTCTTACGCGCACTAGCTGTCATTTTAGAAACTTGAGCATAATTTCCAGAGATTTATCATGGATACCTTCCTCACGACAGTTTTTCCGCTGAAGATGTACGGTAAACCGTTCCTGAGATATGGCCAACGACAATTCTTAATTGCTCAGCCTGTATGTACAGGTGTCCCAAACTCGACACCTTTATAACATTTTCAGCAATCAATGAACTAATCCAAAGCTAATGACGCAATCATAGGCTCGATACAAAAGTTATTCATCGTGTCGACGACAAAATTAAAAAATCTTAATTTATTTAGGGGATACATGACGAAATTGAAATTTGACTATTTAAAAAATCCATTTCTAACTACTTTGTCCTAAGTATTGAAAAAAATACACTTGTGGCCTAGCTATGCAAAATTAAACGATAGGATAACAATAGTTAGGATATGGTACTTCTGCTGCAACGTGGTGTTTCATTCTCCAAGCTTTACACTTGAGTGAACCAGTGGTTTTTCTGGGAGAAACATGGGGGTTCGGACATATTTTCCAGTAACATACTTCCCCCGTATGCGTATTATATATGACAAGAAAATTGCTGTGATTTCAACTCCAAAAAAAAACATTCAGGAGATCGCGAAGGTGCCCATGTTTAAAATTAGGTCAGACTTCGCGAGCCCGCGAATCTGTAGGGAAAATAAGTTTACAGTGGTAATCCCCGACCGAGAGGCATGGCTGGAGAGACACCGGGCTGCCACGGAACACGATCGTCTGGTTTACAGACAGATCGAGGAGCGTGGGATGGGGGAAGCGTTTATTCGAAAGGACCGAGGGTAATTATTTCTATCGGGGCTCATGCAACGGTGTTTTAGGCCAAAATGTACGCAATCTTGCACTGCGTGCGAGAGAACAAGAGGAAGGGCTACACTAACAAGCGGATCCTCATAGCCACAGACAACCAGGCAGCCCTTAAGGTCCTAAGTAGCCCACGGGTAAATTCCAGGCTGGTTAGTGAATGCCGAGAAGAGACGAGCGACCTGGCTGGGTAGAATCAGGTCACCCTTATCTGGGTGCTGGGTCACTCGGGGGTCAAAGGCGATGAAGAAGCTGACAGTCTCGCGAAGAGAGGGTCAGCAGAACCATTTATGGAACCAGAACCGGTTCTGGGCGTATCGAAAGGCACGGCCAGGGGAACCATCAACTCCTGGGTCAGGGACAAGCATAAGGCATACTGGGGAGATTTTCCAGGGCTCAGACATGGGACGACACCAATTGGGGATCCCTGTTCAAAGAAAGCTGTGGAGCTGCTAAACCTTAGCAGAGGACAGCTCAGGAACGACATAACATGACTCTTGACGGGACACATGGTTGTCAAGAAACACCTGCATAAAATGGGGTGGTTCGAGTGAGATCTGGCATGCCGACTCTGCGACAAGGGGGACGACTCAGCCCAGCACATATTGTGCGAGTGTAAAGCTCTGGACCGCAAAAGACAACTGATCTACGGCAGCCTAGACCGGAGACATATAAAACTTCACCTTAGCAATTGCTGTGCAGACTAGTTCAAGGCACAGTGATTTTGGAATGAGTGGAGTAGAAAAGACAAAAGGCATGCACAATAAGCTAAAGGCTGTGGCTCTGTCGGGGCGGCAAAGACACGGACGAGCCCTAAGGAAAAGAGCCCCAAGAAGGTTACAGGAAACGGGGAAAATAGGGGTGCTGTTCGCGGTAAACAGGATTCAAACAGGCTGCAAAATGTGAGAAAGGGGGCTTAAAGACGCCCGACTAACCTGTTTATATCGCATTTTTCATTTATATTTTCTTTTAATGTATTCCCGCCCAGCACCTCTATTCACACCTGGTCTGCAACTTTCCTTGGCGTTGTCTGCATAACAATTTTCTTGTGGTTTCAATGGTCATTCTAAGCATGTATCTATTTTTTTTCAGAAGACCGTCCGTGAGCTCAGGTTCAAATTTATCAAGTATTTTTTTAATATTCACTTTGAAGGGCTGTCACTTTTTAAAAGTGAATTTTTGAATATAGGTGAATTGAGTTACATCGACATATTTTGAACTCTAGTTACTAGCATATTAATTTGGCTACACATTTTGGAAACATCTTTATGTAATATGTTCACTGTATCGAAACACTATGTATTTTGTGGCTTAATAAGCACGCAGCTACATTACTGAATAAATAAGGTTTTAAACCCTTATTGTCTCACAATTTGTAAGGTAAAAACTGTAACTAATAGGCTTGCAAAAATTTAAAAGTGCTTGCCTTACCTTTGTTTCATTTAGGAAACTGGGCGGTGGGTTGATAATGTAACTGGTCATGGTGATTTGTGCACTATAATTTAAAATTTAACATATCTACTGTTAAAAGTAGCACCTTACTAATTTGGAAACTTCATCTAGACTTTGACATGTTTACTAGAAGTACATCAGTCATTTATTTGAAACGTTATTAAACCACAGAACAAAGAGGACAAATACTGCAAGGCATAAAAAATGTATCGTCTTCGCATTCAAAGGCGACATTGCCTTGTCGCAAACCATGCCATTCTGTTTCCAGCACCTGTTATAATTTTTTGTAGCTTTCGCGCTTCATCAATTAGGAGAGGTTTTGCATGATTTTTTCTTGGCCTACCTCTTCCCTGCTTTTTCAAGTGAATATCATTTAAATAATGTTGTTAGAAAGTTATTAGGTCTCAGAATATGTCCAACAAATTTTTACTTCCTCCTCATAATTTCTTATATTAAGAACCTTCCTTTTCTTGTTTTTTTCTAGCAAACTTTAATTTCTCCTTCTCTATACAAATTTTTTTGTAAATTTTTTCGAGGTTCACACTTCAAAGGTTTCCATTTTCCTTCTGAACTGCTTATTTAGAGTCTAGCCCCACATACATACATTACATACATCGCGCCGTACGTGTGGCTTGAAGAACCTCTTACTCACGTCCAAGCCAAAATGTTTATTAATGAAAAGAGTATTTTCGCTATTTAATACTTGCTGTTCAATTGCGATTACCCTTCTCAATTTTTTTGCTATATTTACAATGATCCGCAATGAAACGTTCAACGTAAGTTAACATTTTTACTTGTTCTTGGATCTTCAGCTCACTGGCCACGATTTTTAAAATATATTGGACTAGGTTAGATTTAGTGTGGGTAGACTATTTCAGTCCCGCTATTGTAACCTTAGGTCTATTACGGCTCACGTCGAATTGCTTAAACTTTACCCATCAAATGCAGCTCCCTGCAGGAAACGATATTTTTGAGGGTGAAAATTGGTTTGGCAGGATCCTTTATTGGTCCTTTTTCATCCGCCGTTGTTGTGTACTGCAATCTGGGCAAAGTCGCCTGCCCGTTGCGAAGACCACATCGAGATAACCTCTCTCCGAGTTCGTCTTGTACCCTACATTTGTCCGTGTTTGACTTGAGTGGTTATCATCTAGAGTCCCGCTCCCGAGGATCACACAAGCAGGGTCATTTTACCGTTTCAAAGCACACAGTAGAGGCCTCAACCTCCAGGGGCATCTCACCACTAGAGACCCAACCTCCTGGGGCATCCCTTCTGAGACTCAACCTTCAGGGTTATCCCACCCCTGGAGATCTAATCTTAGGGACATCTCACCGCTAGAGTTCCAACATCCAGGGGCATCTCACCACTATAGGCCACTCTAGGTTCACCTGACACCCGTCAGCGGTATCACTTAGAACCTCGCACCCGAGTAACATCCAAGCGAGGTCCTTTGTATCCGTTTCGAAGGCCACTTTGGAGGCCTCAACTTCCGGATGTAAACTACTTACTAGTCTTCTCAGCCTCTCCTCGAGTTCGTCCGGACCCGACACCTGCCAGTATTTATAGTTAGTTGCTTTTTACAACAGACAGAAGTTACATTGGAACCTACTCTTCTGTTTCGTCCCTGGACCCACAAGTAAAACCAAGTTTCAATACTTGACTTTTTTAATATATATATATATATATATATATATATATATATATATATATATATATATATATATATATATATATATATATATATATATATATATATATATATATATATATATATATATATATATCAACAACACACCGCTAGGGCTTACAGCCTAAATACTATTGTACCGTGGGTGTTGACAAGGAGGAAAGAGGCAACTTGTTAATTCTGGACTTGAAGGTTTGGAGGTTCGGAGGAGAAGGAAAAACATGTGCAGATAAGGACTTTCACAACTTGGAAGTCCTCGGGACAAAAAATCGGGCATAACAAAATGTTCTATGTCTGGTGACCTGGACAGTAAAAGGGTGCATTCGCTCTGTTCCCCTGGTAGATCTGTTGGGGGCAGCAGGTGGAGGAACTATATAAGAAAGCTTATCTGGGCAGTGCCCGCGCAGATATCTATGAGAGAGAGAGAGAGAGAGAGAGAGAGAGAGAGAGAGAGAGAGGTCACCAACGGCACGTCGGTGGGCAAGGGATGGAAGCCTTTGGGTGAGTGTAGGTCACCGATGAGACGTATAGCTCTCTTCTGAATGGAGTCCAGGATAGCGAGTGTAGAAGTGGCAGCTGCACCCAAGATGTGGGAGCAGTATTCGAGGTTTGGCCTTATTTGTGAAGTATATAATGTATAGAGATAAGCTGGTGAAAAGTATTTGCGAGCCCGCAAGAGGAAACCTAATTTCTTAGCAGACACTTCTGCAGTTGATGTGACATGTTGGTGCGAATTGATATTTCGATCCACAGAAATGCCAATTAGTCATTACTTTGAATAATTTGGTTGCTCATTGTGATGGGTCTAGGGCTGGTGTATCTCTTATGAGATAGAAAGCAAGACTGAGATTTGGTGGAGTTGAATTGTTCAACATTTCTACTTTCCCAGTCTAATATTTGTTGGAGGTCCACAGAGACAGAACCCTCCATGAGTCTGCGATCCTCCTCTAATTGGGCTAAAGAGACAGGCTTAAAATATTGTATATTTGAATGGAGGGTGCTATCGTCCGCGTAACTGTGAACTGGAAGGAGGTCATTGATGGGGAAAAGAAACAAAGTAGGGGCTAAAGCTGAACCTTGAGGGACTCCTGAATTAATTGCATACAGTTTAAAGGATTGGCCATTTACGACAACAGAAATGCTTCAGTTGTAGAGGAAATTTGCGGTCCAGGTACATAGTTATGGTGATAGGCCATAGGCCGGAAGTTTATTAAGCAGCGCTGCGTGCCAGACCTGGTCGAATGCTTTGGATATGTCTAGAGCGACAATCTGGGATTCACCATGTAGTTCCATAGACTTGTCCCAAGAATGAGTGATAAACGAAAGGAGGTCGGCAGCTGACCTGCGCTGACGAAATCCATACTTCCTGTCGTGGATTAAACTGTGTTTTCAAGAAAATTGAGTAAATCGGTGTTTATATACTTTTCTATCACTTTAGAGACGACTGAAAGGAGAGAAATAAGCCTCTAGTTGCTAAGAAGCGCTTTGGATCCTCTCTTGGGGATGGGTTGTACTACAGCAGTTTTCCAGTTACTAGCGAATATGTAAGAAGTCTGAAACAGACGAGTCAGGACAGGAGCAAGTTCTGGTGCGCATTTTTTGAGAACAATTGCTGGGATCCCGTCAAGGCCAGAGGCTTTCCTGGTATTAAGAGAAAAGAGCATCTTTGTAACCTTTCTAGTTTTGAAAAGGCTACCTGTCATTTTATGCGCGACATTGGGAATTGTTGGTGGTTGAAAATTTGGAGGTCGGGTAAAAGTAAAATTGCCGTCGAACAACGAGGCAAAAAGTTCAGCCTTGCCCAGGGCGGTAGAAACAATTTCATCCCCTGAAACAAGAGGTGGGAACGTGCTTTTGCAGAAATTATTCCCAATAGATTTATCAAGAGCCCAGAAGGGTCTGCTGCCGTTGGAGCTCGAGAGAACTTTGTTTTTGATGTGGTTATTAAACGAGTTTTTTGCCTCACAAAGAATGCGAATATAGCGGTTTCTTGCGTCGTTAAATGCTTGGCGGTTTTCTTGACTGGGATTGTATAAAAGCGTTTTGTAAGCTTTGACCTTTCTAAGTCTGGCCTTGTCACAGGATTTAGGGAAACAGGGTTTTTGAGTTTTCTGTGTACGTGGACTTGAGCAAATGAACAAATCTAGGCGCAACTTAACTTTTCGGTTAACATGAAAGACTTTTTTTTGCAATTTCGTTTTCTCAAAATACATATAATTGAATTTACAATACAAATAACTAATAAAAATATCAACATAATTGTGATATACAAATATAATATGTAATGACTGTGAGCAACATAATCTAAATACGGAATGTTCTGCTTCTCATATCCTCTGGCTTGGGCATTCGTTGTACTGTCCTTTGTCTCATGGTAGGAACCTAGTCAGCTTCCGATCCTTTATTGTTCTAATGCTACGTCTGGAAGATTGCACGTTGCTGGTATTGACTCAGCTTTCTATTGTCCGTTGATTAAATGTTTCGTCGTTATCTGCTTGCTACATTTCATTTAATAATGACCTTATTATTCTAGTTGATGTTATTTCGCAGCATGTACCGAATTGTCATAGAAATATAAACTATTTTACAAACATTATCATAAGAATTCTCTTTCATAGGCAGGGACTCACTAAAAGTGTATATACAGTGTGTTGATGAAGTTTGGAACGTAATTCATAAATGTGTTATTTAATTTTTTCAAGGAAAACACTCGAACCAATCAATTTTATTTTTTCAATTGATAACGTAAAAATTACATTCATGACGTCGCCTACTTCTGAATGGTGACGTCTTCATAAGTTCTTTTAAATGACAACTATTTTGCTGTTTTTCCACAGACCTGCTTACTACTTAAATGATGATGAAAAAAGTTGGTTCCTTACATAACAATTTTTAGCAAAAAATTGCGTTATTAACTTTAAAAATGGAAATGGAAGCTTAATAGAAAAAAATTGTTGAGCCAAGGAAATGTTAAAATTGTTCTCCACCTACCATTTGGCGTTGACCGATACGAGTGTAAACATGGGCGAATTCTTTCTGTAGCTCCTCTAAATTATTTAGTCTGTTAAAATAAACTTTTAAGTTCAAATAACTCCACAGAAAAATCCAAGGGAGTCAAGCCTGGCGAACGCAGTGGTCACTCAATTGCTCCTCGACGCCCTATCCATCTTTCAGGAAATGTGGCATCTAGATATTGGCGAGCGTCCACACCAAAGCGAGGAGGCTCCCTGTCTGGCTGAAACCAAATATTTTGATGAGGCGCATCTGCCTGGTAATTAGTTGAAAGAATTGCTGCCAGAGCTGGCACTAAATATAATCGCAAGAAAGTTAGGCAACGTGCTGCTGTAAGACTTCCTTGAAGAAAGTGAGGCTTTGTGAAACACTGTTCGATTATTCCCATACATACATTTACTTTTCCATGACATTGACTGTGGGAGTCTTGAGTCCAATGAGGACTTTTCCGCGAGAGTGTGACAACTTACTGTCCCATTCAGGCAAAAGTGGTTTCATCAGAAAAGATAATGTTATTAAAAAAACTGGGATCTTTATCGCAGCGTAACATTAGTTGTTCACAAAACTGTAAACTGCGGCCTGAATTATCATCGTTTACCTTGTATATATTTTGCACTTTGTAAGGCTGATACTTCTCTTCTTTGAATAATTTTACCATTAAAGATTGGTCCAGGTTGTTATTCAGAGCTAGTTGCTTTGTAAAATGGTAAGGATCTTCTTCAGATTCAAGCCACATATCCAATCTGACTTCTTCACTTACTCAAGGTCGACCTTGTCGACGCTAATCTTTTACGGATCCTGTTTCTGCAAATTTGGCCACCAATTTACTTACTGCAGATGTTTAATTTGGTATTTTATGAGTATGTTGTTGGTTAAAAGACTCACATGCTTCCTGAGGACTTCTAAGCCTGTCGCCATATCCAATCATCATTAATATCTCTATTATTTCCCTTTCGGTTAAACGCACCATTCTTGTGTATAATCAAGTAAATTGCAGTTGTACAGCGCCGACTGGCGTCAGGCATTGGAACTATCGTGGAGGGCTGAACAATGTTTAATATATATGGAGAGTCAATAGATGCGATGGAGAGAGAGAGAAGGCTCGCTGGCGCAGGTCCCACAAATTATAGCCACGTCTCAGTGGAATGTACAGCGGTTGGAAAGAGTGGTAACAGATTGAAAAAGAGTGTTGGTTAAAGCGGCTTTGAAAGAACAGGTGGACGTAACGGGAGATTTGGTGTGATTTAAGTGCTAGAAAAGTGGTTGAAAGAGAGGTTTCATCCGCCCTAAGAGTTGGGGATTTGTCTACACTTAAATTAGAATTGCGTGTGTCCTAGAGAAGTGGTTAAGACACAGCAGTACCTGCGAGAGGGGATTTAATACGCCATTTTGGTTGCAAGTTTGCCACGTGTGAGAGAAAAAACTTGAGGCATTTCGGAGCCTGGAGGAAGAGTCATGCACTGGTAATCGTGTGAGTTAATTGTATATTTCAACCTCAAAGTAATCTAGTTACCCTCAAAGGAGGTAAAAGGTAACTATACATTTTGTTTTATCACTAGTTATATTCGTTTTTTGTGTGTTTTATAGGGTTCTGTACCAGGCAGAAAGTATTATAGTGCCAGACAGAAATTATTCTTTTAGCGGGCAGAAATTGTCCTAGTGTCAGATGGAAACTAAACTATTATTGTGCCAGGCAGAAATTATTCTAGTATCAGGCTTATGTTACTGGTATATGTGTGTTCTTGTACTGGCCTATTAGCAACAGGTGATTCAATATATGATTATCATCATATTTAAGCCTTAAGTCGTATGGGTATTGAGGTTAGAGGCCTAGTGAAATATTTTATGGGTCATCCATCCGTAGTAGCCGTCATTTCTAGTAGCAGGTTCCCAAATTATATATATATATATATATATATATATATATATATATATATATATATATATATATATATATATATATATATATATAATCCTGAAGGGTTGGCACGACTCTGGAAAGAGACTGGTAGTCATAACGAGTAAGTCCAGGAGGATTGGACATGGAGTCATTTTGGTTCAGATAGGTAATAGGAGATAAGAGTGATATAAAGACCTTTTGATAATTTAAATTCTTAACTTTAATTGATATAGAAATTTTATTCACTACTTTCGCTAATGTGAATTGTCACTTTTTATTAAAAACAAATAGATAAAGCTCTCTAGTGGGTTAATAAATACTTCACATTTATATAATTGCTTTGCATTTGTGTAAGCTGTTAGTTTTATCACTATAAAGGGGAACTTTAGAGCTACCTTACTGACTCAGAATAAAACATTGATAATATTTTAAGCTGTCATTTACTTTCTCTGAGCATATTTATATTATATATGTGAGCGTGCGCACGTCTGGCAAAACTTAACTGTTGAATTTAATTAGCTACTATATGATTATTAATAACTGTTTTTAACTTTAGAGAGCCAGATTTATGAGATGCTTAGATGTTTATGCTTTTTAGTTCAGGACATGTTTTACTGAATGTATATTTTAAATTGTGGTGTTTGTTTTAATGTTCATTCATTAATAAATCGAAGTTTTATCTGTGGTAATTGGTTAGTAGATTTATTTGCAGGTAGTCTCACTCCTGAAATTTGCCCAGTGATTTAATTAGTGAATTTCCTCATTTATGTCGAAGCCTTACCATTGTGTGACCGTTAATGCATACGAGTGCATCTGTGTATTTGTTTCTATTGTAGTGATTATTAGATATAGCTACCAGTGTGGTCCAACGTGTTCTTGGTTGGAGTTGGATCACTGGTGATTGGTTAAGGTAATCGTATATTAGCGAATTGTATTTAAATATCTCTAAGACCATATGTAAGTTTGACGATAAAAACTTATTTGAATATCCGGGGGTAGGTGTGACAATCAAGTGTCGCCCTGTATAACATCTTATTTAGGACCCCACCCATCTCCGCTGATTAAAAGCTGGCGGCCACCTAACTTCCCGGTAACATTGCTTATACCAATCACTGTTTTGAGGTTGCGTTTAAGTTAAGAGTTGTTGTCACTGGCATAAAAGAGGCTGGGCGTCGTAATATAATTTGGCGCCCAGCGTGGGGATAGATTTCTGACGTTTAAATGTCGAGGCTTGAGGATAGAAAAGCATTTTAGGGACAGTTTTAGAATTTTTGGGGTGAGACTTAAAATTATCTTACATTACTGCAGGTTTTTTAGGTACATTCTTCTTTTAAACAGTGCATGTGTTTGGGTTTTAGGGTGTTTGTGATTGTTGTTGGTGTTTGTTGATATTTGATGAGTATTTTGCGAGAGTGTTTTGGATGTTAGTTTAATGTAGTTTATTTTAGCTTGTGGGTTAGTGATTTTAATACTCTGCAATTTAGTCCTGGTGTTTGCTTTTTCTCTCGTCCCAGAAGTTTATTAAGTTCCAATTTTTTATTGACTATTCTGCAATGGAATGTATACTGAAAGTCAATCGCCTTGAACGTTCGGAGTTGGTGTATGAGTTATCAATTCGTGGATCTTCTCAGAACCTTACTGTGTCTGATATGAGGAAGAAGTTAAGGTCTTATATTAAATTGGAGGGGTCTTCAAGGGTTCCATATCCAGAATATACATTTTTATTTCCTGATTATTGGACGTATAGCTTGACAAACAAGTTGGTTGAGTTAAAGGATTTTGTCAAACATTTTGCTGAAGTAGAGAGTTCTTCCACGTACATTAGGATTGTCACAAAGCCTTTGCACTGTTTCGGGAAAGCAAATAGGTCAGTGCCGACCAAGAAAACAGAGAAAACCACTCGTACGGCTTTATTTGTTGACTTTATAGTATTACAGACGGAACTTAAGGCAAAGGCTCGCAATGTTCGACGAACTCTTGTGCAGGGAGTGGTGGAACTGTCGGATGGAACTTCTTCAGATAAGTGCTCAGATGAAGAGTCCGTAGTACCAGCAGCTGCAGTCAATAGGTCATTTTCAGCTCATTCCACCAATGATCAACTTACAGGCGTACCTGTTTTCAAATGGAGTTTCACCAAATTTAGTAGATATTGTTCAAGGGTTTCGTTAAATGCCTTCTTGGAGAAAATTGAAGAGCTAAAAGTTTCTAGAAATGTGAGTCGAGACCAGTTGTTCTATTCCGCTGCAGATCTTTGCACTCGTAGAGCTTTGGTTTGGTATATGTCGATAAAAGCTAAGGTTTCGTCTTGGTCAGCTTTGGTGTCGGAGTTACGGTTGCAGTTCCAGCATTCGAATTTTAATGAAAATTTGTTTGAGGAAATTAACCGGAAAACTCAAGGTCAGTCGGAGAATATTGAAATGCATATTGCAATTATGAGTAAATGTTCTATAGATTAACTGTCCCTGTGAATGAAAAGACTCGACTTAGTATTTTGTTGTGTAATATGGCCCCGTTTTACCAAAGTCAGCGGTTTCGGTCACCATCGGTTCTACAGATCATTTGCTTAAGTTGGGTTGTAAGCTTGAGGCGCGTAAGGGGAGTATTGAGGCGTTTAATCCACCAGCCCTTGGTCGAACAGGATTAATGAAACCAGATCTTGCCTATGCGTATAGTGAGTCAGGTTCAGGTAAGAGTTCAGTGAGGTCGTCGTCACCTGTGGTAAATATTGTGTGTTGAAATTATCAGCAGCCAGGTCATCGGGCCAGTCATTGTAGTGGCCCTAATAGAAGACGTTGTTTTAGGTGTGGAAGTTTTGACCACCTGAGTAGAACATGCCCTAGAAATAATGCGGGTCACCCAAACGGGAATCGGAGGCAGTAATGGGCCATAAACTGTCCTCGTCCGATGTTTCAGCGGTCAACAGCTCTGATGTTGTGGAGGTTAAGAACCCAGCTTTAATTGATTTTATTTTGGCTCACGCTGAAAACGATAGGCGTCCAACTTGGAGGTTAGTGTTCTTGGCCGTACTTTGTTAGGTTTATTAAATTCAGGAGCTACACATGCCATTCTTGGGGGTCTAGGGTCGCTGTTATTTAAGGGACTTGGTTTGACAGTCAATACGCAGGACAGTATTATGTTTAGGGTTGCTAGTGGAGATCAGTGTAGAGCGTTGGGTTCTATACTGCTAGTTTTTCAGTTGAGGGGCCGGTTGAAAGTAATATCCGTTTTGGTTGTGTCAGATTTTCCACATACACTCATTTTGGGTGCAGATTTTTGGAGGTCTATGGGTGTAGTTCCGGATTTGCGTCGGATTTGCGGAGGTCGATGGCATTGTTAAGGTCCGTTGACGTTAGAGCAGTCTGTGGTTTTGGAGTTGTTAGTAGAGGAGGCTTTTTTTGAAATGGGAGATAAGTTGGGTTGTACTAGTCTGTTGGAACATGGGATCAAAACATCATCACAACCCATAAAACAGGTATTATCCGGTTAGTCCGTATATTCAGAGTCAGATCGAACAACAGTTGGAACTGTTGTTGTTGGACGGTGTAATTAAAAAGTTTTACAGTCCTTGGGCTAGTCCTATAGTTACGGTAAAGAAAAAAGGACAATACGTACATGTACTGCGTTGATTATCGTTAACTCAATTCGGTCACGGAATGCATACCCACTTCCTTATATTTCAGCTACGTTGGACAAGTTACGGGAGGCCCAGTTATTGTCATTACTAGACATAAAGTTGGCTTATTTTCAGGTACCTTTGGCGGAGGCTTCGAGGCCGTTAACAGCTTCATTTGTTGGAAAACGTTCCTATTGTGGTAGGACGGGCAATATAGCTATTGCATGACGATGCACCGCCTATCTACAGTTAAACAATGAGGGAGTGCCTTAGTACATTTTCCCTGAGAGATGGATAGGGCGCGGTGGATTCATAGATTGGGCTACCAGATCGCTCGACTTGAACCCGACCGACCTTTTTCTTTGGGGCTATGTTAAGTCGCTGGTATACACAACGTTTGTGAATAACGTGGATGAGCTAAGGCAACGAACTTTTGACAGTTTCGCAATAATAAGAGCAAAGGAGGGCATATTCTTCAAGGTTCGTCGCAACTTTCTGAGAAGAATCAATTTATGTGTCGAAATGGAAGGCCAACATTTCGAGAACTTATTGTAAGAGTATGGACTAAATGTACATTTAACACGTTATGCACTTTGTAGTGATTAGCAAAAATGTTACTTAATAATGTAGTTAGTGAATAAATTTTGTATTTAGTTGAGACTGTGAAAATCACGTTAAAGCAGAGTTGAAGCATGTAAATGTTTGAAGTCGTTTTCCTCGGAATAGGTTCATTTAATCGTATTGCAACAAGAGTTCCTTTTTTGAATAACTTTTGATGCTCTTTAAGATAGTGCTGTTTAATTTCATAAATTGGCGAAAACAAAAAAGTTGTGGGTCATAGATCGAAGGTTGAGATCAGGTTATGCGTTTTGGCTCTGGAGTATTTGCATAATATTTGACACAGAAATCTACAAGGGCACTAAATTTTTTTTTTGCACCTGTATCTCCATTTATATTGTATATTATTATTACTATTATATAAACAGTATACTCTCGATTATTCGTGTGCGGATTATCAGTGCTGAGAAATTAATCAAAATTTTTAATCAGGAATAGATCTACATTTCAATTTTTGTTCACCTCTTCTCGCAAAAATATAATAAATATCGCTAATAAAGACTAACGACCATATAAGTATGGGTTTGCCTATTAAAATACTACATCGCAAAAATTTCGAAGAGAATATCACTGTGTAATTCGTTAGTACCTGTACTGTAGTAGTATGTGTGTAAAATCGGAATGAACTGTCACAGATAGCTTGTTCTTTGTGATGATTTCCTATCTATCTCTGAAGGTGCACCTACAATAGGAACGCTGAAAAGGATCCATATCCGGGAATGTTAATCTTAAGGTCATACATTTTCATTGTCTCTATCTTTTCACACTTGATCCTATTCGAGCATGCATGGGCGGCACTACAGAAAGGAACATGATAAACATTTCCTGAGAAAGTCGCATAATTTCCGGATACCCTATATATATATATATATATATATATATATATATATATATATATATATATATATATATATATATATATATATATATATATATATATATATATATATATATATATATATACCAACAATGAATATTACATAAGAGACTCTTTTCACTTTTCAGATTTTATAAAGGATGTTATACTTCCAGATAATTATGTAATTGTTAGTCTTGATATTATTTCTCATTTTTACTAACATACCACTTCAACTCTTTAAAGATAGCATTAAGAAAAGATGGGTTTCTATTTCTCTAGAAATATCCATCCAAAAAAATACATTTTTGAAATAGTTGATTTTATTTTTAACTCAAGCTATTTTGTTTTTGAAAACACATATTATAAACAAAATTTTTGGAACTCCAATGGGTGCTTGTATCTCTCCAATGATTGCACAATATATTATAGATGATTTACTTGAAACATGTATACCAAAATTAAATTTCAATATTCCTTTTTTAAAAAAATACGTTGACGACATAATTTGTAGTATTCCTCTAAATTCAACAACACACATTTTAGATGTTTTTAATTCTTACAACCAATTTATTAAATTTACATTAGAAGAGAAAACAGATAACAGTGTACCATTCCTAGATACACAATTAATTAGAACAAACGATAACAACATAATTTTAGATTGGTACATAAAGCAACTAATTCTTAAAGGTATATTAATTTTCATTCAGATCATTTATTTAAAACTAAAATTAACATTTTATTAGGTTTAAAAAATAGGATATTAAAGATATGCCATCCTTCTTTTCATGAAAAAAGTTTAAGAAAACTTTATAATATTTTTGTTAACAACTCTTATCCTCCCAAACGACTTAATAAACTCTTATACAATTGTTCAAACAACATTACAATACAAGACAGTCTCTACAAACAGTATCAAAATTTATCTGACAGACACAACACCCTTATAACTTCGAATTCGGAAACATCTAACTTTTTTACATAACAATCCCATACATTAAGAGTATTTTCAATAGGTTAAGGTTTATATTTAAAGATAAAACCAATTTTAAAATAACGTTTCCATATTCAAAAACAATTAATAACATTTTCAGTAAACTCAAAAGGAAGGATGAAATTTCCAAAGTGTCTGGAATGGTATATTGTATTCCATGTAATAATTGTAGTTTAAGATACATTGGGCAAACAAGCAGAGTCCTTAAAGATAGATTAACACAGCACAAAAGTGACATACATTTACAAAAAAGAACTTGCGCTCTGTCTGAACATAATCTTGACACTGGCCACAATATAAATTTTAGTAATGTTTCTATTTTACACTGTGAAACCTTAAGTAATAAAGGAATGTGCATAGAAAAATTTGAAATTACTTTTAACGACAATTTAATAAACTTAAAGAAAGATAATAATTTTAGAAATCACTACCCCTACTTATATTTTCTAGACAAAAACAAAAACAAATTCAAATAAACAATAGTTAGCTTATATGTCAGTTTGGCACTTTTCGATTTCAATCAAATTTAAATTAAAGGTTTTTTCATGTTTGTTATTGCATAATTAGTCATAGTAAAACTCACGTTATATGTAAGTATTTTAAACTTTTATACTTTTCCTATATAAATTGTAAACTTTTCTTTCCATGTTGTAGCCTTGAGAATGAAATAAATTTTTCCGAAAGCTCGGCTTTTGATAAAGAATTTTATTTTGCAACTGATGGCTTTCCCACAGTTTTTTGAGTATATATATATATATATATATATATATATATATATATATATATATATATAAACAGAGATCACCTCGTTAGCGAATTCTTCCAACGAAAATTTGATAAAAAGAAAATATATGGGAAAAAAAGTTACATTCATTACTTCATTTTTCTTTACATCAGCAGGACTTGGGCCCTTATCATTGTCACTAGTACTTGCCAACTGTAGGGTCTAATGGTTAAGGGCAACGGCGGTGTCTATTATTCTAGTTCTAAACGTACACGTTTTTTAGCATTTTTTTCGTACATTTTTCACCCTTAGAAATTACTTATAGATGAGGATGATTATATTACCATAAATATAAATCAATAATAAATATATGGTTTAGCAGCAAATAAAATCTATCTATCTAAATGATGAAAAATGTTGAACATGAAATTCCAGAAAATATTTTATTTTAACAAGCAAAACTGTTAAATGACTGGTTTGCATTAACCAATTTTCTAATTTCTGCGTCTGCAAAACCAACAGTAAGCCTCTAAAGTAATGAAACTTATATTAGCATTCTTAAGTTTGCACCTTGAGAATTCTCCATCTGGCAAATATCCAAAGCCCTTCGCACCACAATCCCCCCGACCTCCCCAATACATGGCCTGAACGGTGTCGCATACACCGACGCAGAAAAGGCCTGCGCCTTCACAGACTATCTAAAGCTGCAATTCAGCCCAAATTACAACAACGCTGATCTGCCCCATATCAGAGAAACGCACCGTCAAGTCAGGCAGGCGCTTCTAAGCCCCCCTAACTCCCATATCGAGCCCACATCATACGAGGAGGTATCAGAAATAATAGTCCCTAAAAAAGAAGAAAGCTGCAGGTAACGATGGGATCTCCAACGCAGCCCTAAAAAACCTCCCTCGCAAAGCAGTGGTGTCATGGTGACAATTATGAATGCCATGCTAATACTTCAACATTTCCCTTCCAAGTGGAAAATAGCCGACGTCATAAATATTATCAAACTAAGCAAAGACCCGATGTTTCCACAAAACTACAGGCCCATAAGCCAACTTCCCCACGCCTCAGATACTTCTCATCAGGTCATACCTGAAAGAGATAAAGTTCCAGGTCAAGCACAACGGTACTAGATCACCGATTCACTCAACCACGGCAGGCCTCCCACAAGGCTCAGCCATCTCTCCCCTGCTATACAACATCCTGGTAGCAGACCTTCCACCAACCCCCTAAATGTGTCATACGCATTGTACGCTGATGACACTACTATTCTCAGTAGTTCAACATAGCCGGGAATTATAACGGCACGTCTGCAAACTGCCGTGGACGAGCTGCACGACTGGTTACGCAAATCGTGCCTAACCATAAACCCCGAGAAAAGCAAAGCAATTCTATTCACCAAGAGGAGACACACACCTCATAGTCACGTAACCCTAAACAACACCCAGATTCCCTGGCAAGACTCCGTCAAATATCTCGGGGTTTACCTAGACAAACATCTAACATGGTTCCCCCACGTCCAATACGCCAGCAAAAAAGCTTCTATATTCATATCAAAGTTCTTCTCACTTCTTAACAAATAATCAGTATTGTCAATTGACAACAAACTGCTTATATACAAAACAATCATCCGTCCAGCCCTGACCTATGCGGCACCCGCATGGGCCACAGCTGCGAACACCCATATCAAAACCCTGCAAATCATCCAGAACAAAATTCTGAGAATGGTTACAGACGCACCATGGTCTGTCAGAAATACCCAGCTCCACGAAGATCTGAACATGCCCACTATTCTTGAGTTCATTACTCAATTAGCCAAAACTCAATATTCCAAAGCAGCGGCTCATCCAAATGCTCTTCTACGAAGAGCACCTTCCCTACAGACATAAGCGCCCCAAGCTTATTCTGACCCGGTAAAGCCCCCGCGGCTCAACAGAATGGTAACATTCTCACTCTAAAGTCATGTGTGTTTCTAAACCGACGGAGGTATGGACCCCAGGTCCGGTACTCCACCGGGAGTGGAGTTTAGTGGGTGCGAGTTCCACACAACCTCGTATTCCCACTCACCTTTATGGTGGTGAGTCTGAGCGTGTGCATAATTTGGCATTCTCCACTCCTGCTTAAATCAACAAACAAAAACCTTGAGAATTTTTAAATAAAACAGATTTTTCATCAGAAGCTGAATTAAAGTGAATTATTCATCTTTGATGACGCTAAAGTTGTAAGTGAAACGACTGTCGGGTCTTAAAAATATGTTGTGATAGATTAGATTCTCTAAGTGTACTTATAAAGTAAATTTTCCATGACTACGCTTGAAAAATAATTTATTTAAGCAATACTTCACATTTTATCGTCCCTGATTTACTTCCAAGCTCCTCAAGGTACCTTTCAATAAAAAAACTATCTTCGGTAATGCACAAATCAATAGATTTATTCCTGTAAACACAAATTGGTTTCTTTCCACTGAAATAATCACTATCACAAGAAGGAATACGAATATCACTCATGTTCATCCATTGTAATATGTCTTCTAAGCACTTGCAGTGCCAAGGGTTTCCACCAATGCCAAACGTAACTAATCCTCTCAGCCCTCGCAGTGCGTTTGTTGGAAATGATGAAAATCTGTTGTTTTCTATGTAAAATTCTGTAAGAGATCCTTGCTGGAATATGTCTCCATTTAAAGTCACTAAATAATTTCCCTGCAAAGTCAATTTTAAAAGCCGCGTTGTGGCGCTAAATGTGCTAGGTGCAATATCTTCTATTTTATTCCACGATAGGTCAAGTATTTCAACAGACGTGAGACCTTCAAACATGTAGAAACTTAAATGTTTAATCATATTACATTGTAACAAAAGCACTCTGATACTCGCTGGGTATGCCAATATCTCTTTTGCGTGAAATTTTTCTAATCGATTTCCATCTAAATGGAGATGCTGCAATTGAGGTAAAATCATCGCATCTTCAAATATATACATAATTGAGCAGTTCGACAAATAGAGATTTTGGAGAGTTGCAATATTGAAACTTCCGCCTGGAAGAATGAGCAAACTCTTGTCTATAATTTCTAGACTTACGAGCTTATGTAATTTATTTAAACCGTTATGTGTTATGGATATTGTATTATTTATAAGCGACAAATAAAAAATATTTGAGTAGCTTCCAAACCAGCTGTCATCCAACGTTCCAAGCTTGTTGTTTTCTAAGGTAAGGTAAAGTAGGTTTCTAAGATCCTTGAATGCGTGGTACTCAATGCCCTTTATGCTATTTATAACCACCAAGTCTCTGATTTCATCATATTTCCGCAATTTTTTCTTTGTTAAATCATATTTTGGCTCTTCGTCAATGATTTCCAAGTGTGTAATGCCAGTAAATGACTCGTTGATTTGATTGCATGGAGCGTCAATTAAAAATAACCCATTTGAAAACAATTTACACACTGCCTCACTGTACTTAACATTTGTTATAGTTATGATAATTATTATCAGCGGTGCTTTGTAATAAGATGGCATGATGTCGTCCAGACTGACAAATTACAGATGTCTTCAAGACTGACAAGTTACAGTTAACCTGGAAACCATACAAACTACACTGTTAATTGTAAAACTCTTACATCTCTTCTGCACAGCATAACAAACAATTTTCTGTTGTACCGGGTGTTCTCGGCTCCATGGTGATAACTTCAACACAGTCCCGTACTTAATAATTTTGTGCGACCTAATCTTTACTCCAGTTGTTGTTGGCTAGTGAGCCTGGCGAGATCGGTCAGCGACTAACTTGACTGTAAGCATTAGTCGCACACAGATTAACCCTTAGAACCTCGGTGGTTCAGGGGTAACAACGTGTGCCTCTGAATCGAAGGGTACGGGGTTCGATCTCAGGGTACTCCTTTCACTTTTTCAGTACAAACTGTAAAATTAATACCAACCGAGGTTCTGGAATTGTATTTGAGCAAGTTGAATGTCTGCACGTTCCGCCCTTCAGAGGGGGCGTAAAGCCGTCGGTCCCGTGTCCATGCGTTGTTGGTCACGTTACATATCCCTACCCTTCTTACAGAAAGGCAGGGGTTCGGCAAAATTTCCAGGATAGTGAGGTAAAACTGCTCCCTGGCGTCGGTGATTGGCCATAGTCGCGGAAATAGGCCGACGTTAAAGAAACAAAACACACGCACAGATTAACCCTTCGTAATTAACATGCGGCGGTAGAACATCATAGCTAACATCGGTTTCGGAGAACAATTTCAAAAAATCTTTGAAAACAAATTTACAATGTGCATATTTTAATTGTTATTTTGTATTTCGGTTAAGTATTTTTGATAACTTTCAGTTTTATTATGACTAATTTAAGTCGCATACGCGTACGAGAAAATGAAATGTCTTTAATAAATACATCAAAAATTTCATGTGAACCTTAAAAGGAAAAAAGATTGAAATAAATAAGAATCAGATGGATCCCTTCACAAATATATAATCTAAAAAAGTTTGGACGCAGCAAGTGCGTTATGGTAGTGAATTCTTCATAAAAATGTTTTTATAAGCATATATATATATATATATATATATATATATATATATATATATATATATATATATATATATATATATATATATGTATGTATTTTTTAATGAAAGTAGTCATCCAATTTGGTTACCAGTATAACCTATATAGTGGAAACAATGTACCATATTTCCTCAAAATAACTTTGGTTTGAAAAAGTACAAAAGTTTTCCGAAAATAAACTTGAAATGTTCCCAAAAAAACTTGGCGATTTTCCTGCCCAACAAACTTCTTCAAGCTATTTACCACCTACCTACCAAGATAAAAAGCTTTTCGACAAAACTTTAAAAAAAATTTCATTCAAATTTTCAAACAATTTTTCCACGAAAATCCGAAAACATTTTTTTATAATAACGTATTAAACATTTATTATTAATTACCAAAATTTTAAAAAAAATGTTACAAACAATGAGTTCTACGAAAACACAAAAAAAAATAGTATACGGGATCTCGATTTTTTTCACTAATATATAAACGAAAACCTCTCTGAATGCGTCGTTTTCATGGTAATTTGCTATATATTGGTAAAAACTCCGTATCATACTTTTTGATATGTGCCAAAAATCTGAAACAATTGAAATAACTCGAGAAAGATGAACGTTTTCAATTTTTTTACAAACAAGCATTATAATTCGATGGAAAATGCAAAAATGCAATAATATAAGGGATGTTCGATTAAAAAAAATAATTGTATCACCAACGACTTATAGGCCATCCTGTGGTTGTAGAAATAATTTTACAAGATGCAGCTCAAGACACCATATAATAAACGTATACAGACCGTACTTATTGATATTCTTTTGTCATAGAGTATACCTCTATAATCTCAGTGCAACTGTTTGACCACAGAGTTTTATGTGTTTGATATTTCATGTATTAATTAATGGTCAGCTCAGAACTGGGAAAACCGACTGTATAATTAAAACAAAGCATTGTTTAATCTATTTGTAACACATATTGTACATAAGTTGTATCTTTCTGCAGTCCTTCTCCCCATATAGACTTTATCTAGGTCAAATCTCACACATGTTAGTGCGCACAATGTGATTAAAAAGGGGTAAAAGTTTTTTATTCATTTTATAACTAAAACTACTGCCAAAACTTCAAAGGACGGTTCTATTTATAAGGAGTTCTCTGGAAATACCTTAGTAAAATAAAGAACAATGACGGTTGAAGTTGAAATTAAGGGTTTGCAAATCACACTTCTTGCGATATTTTCTCTACATAACCCGTATTTGTTCCAGGTTCTTTGCCTAAAATTTGCCAATTTTGACGTTTAAAATCGCGACTTGAATCTTTTAAGAGCAACAACTTTAAAATTTTTAAGATAAACTGGCATTTCTTGACCCTTTTGCGCCAAAAAAATTTAATATTTGTTTGTGATATACAACAGATTTGGTACCCACAAAAAACATTTTGCTTTTGTGCGTTTCTCTGGTCATCAGTGGCACCCAATTTTTTTTAAATACCTATAGCTTTGTTTTCTTCTAACTTACAAATCTAAATTTTGGCACATCGTTGCCCTTTTATGACGTAAATCCTTGTCCAAAATTTGGTTGCCATAACTTTGTTATATCCGAAGCTATAAAAATGTTCCGAAAGAAAACACAAAATTTTCCGGGCTAACGGACTTATCCACGCCATTTGCAAAAGAAAGGTACCCACGAAATTAGATTGTAATCGGCAAATTGTTTTTTTGAGTTATCGGTGTGATCTATAAAGTAACGCATAAATTCAATGAAATTGAAAGTGACCATTATTAAGGAAACAAACAAAGATCGATTTGTATTGTCAATAACTAACTTTTTGATATAAAAATCTCACCCATATCGTCAAATCTCTTCAAAGGGTAGCCACCGCTTCAAAATTTTGAATTTGGATAGTGGGTGGTATGATACATCTTTTTAAAGCTAATACAATTCTCTATTCAACAAAACCATTTCCTTTTGGGGAATAAAATAAAGTGGGTAATAACATTTTTATTATCAGTAACACCTAACGCAATTGAAGCCTGTAAAGAGATACATAGTCCAGTCTGATATCATACTTATAATACGACACTTCACTTCTCGAAGTCGGTAAACAATGTACAAAATGTTGGGCTTCTTGTGCGAAAATAACTCTAGATATTTTGTTGTATATTATGTCGTGCCTGTAATAATCGACTGATGATAACAATTATCTGCTGTGTAACATGTGTCATAAAAACTAATCACGTGTTAGGTGTTACTGATAATAAAAATGTTATTACTCATTATTCTACTCTTAAAAAAAATGTGTTGCTGACTAGAGAATTGGATTAGTCTTAAAAATAGGTACTACACTACCCACCACCCAATTTCAAAATTTAGAAAAGGTAGCTACCACTTGAAGAGGTACAACGATGTAGGTGAGATTTATATATCAAAAAGTTAGTTTTTGAAAATATAAATTCACCTGTTTTTGAATTTTCCTTAATAATGGTCACTTTCAATTTCATTGAATTTATGCGTTACTTTATAGACAGTATGTATATATATATATATATATATATATATATATATATATATATATATATATATATATATATACAGGGTGGCGCATTGAAAACGAAACAGACCGATTTGCGTCCAGAGATTTTTTTTTAAGAAACGCTGAAACACGTACATTTTAATATTGAGGGGGACATGTTTTGACATAAAACTTAACTTTGTCATATCAACCCCTTAAGGGTGGTGATAACAACCCTTATATTTTAAATAGGGAACATGGATCGAGTGTTACACCATTTGAAAGCTCCTTCTTTTCTGAATTCAGCACACAAATTTTTTTGGGAGTTTTATCAACTCGTTTAAAAATTATTCACAGTTGGAGTTGCAAGGACGGATTTCATTGATTGTGATAAGAAATGCACCAATTAGTCAATTTTTCGTTAAAAAACAAACTAAAAAACAAAACCAAACGTTCAAAAATGTTTACTTAGTTAAGTAAGTGTTCAAACTGTTGACCACCCGCTTCCATATAAAAGTACAAATTTTGTACAAAACGAGTTCTGACATTCTGGAGCATTTGTGGAGTTATTAGACGGCATTCCTCAACAATGCGTCGTCGTAATTCTTCCAGAGACTCCGGTTCTGTTGCGTAAATTATATATAAGGTGATGTTAGTTTTTAAAATAGTTAGAATTTTTCATTCTCTGATGACGCTAACTTGGTTAGTGAAACGATCGTCAGGTCTTTGTTTAAATGTGTTGTGGTGATTTGGGTTCTCCAAGTGTACTTGTCAGTGCTCACCACAGGTCCCAATCTTCACTTAGTGAACTAAATTTTTCATCAGTCGAGTTACTTCAGTTCACATGTAGGCACAAAAAGTTGTTATCAAGAATGCGTTATCCCAAGACATATTTTGCTAAGGTTTTTTTGGAGCACCTTAATCTAAATGACTTTTTATTTCCTACGCAAACCTTCAACAACATTTTTATCTTGCAATGGATGCTGGTGAGGCTCAACTCAAGCATTAAGGATTTCTCGGGAATTGCATTAGTGAATTTTAAAAATCCATACCTTCTAAACGAATAGACCGAATTTGAAAAGTAAACAAGCAATGTGTACGTAACCAAAATCTCTTTTCAACGAGTTTTCATACAACTCCTGTTCCCATTTGAAGAAATTTGAGGGATGGCACCTTCGCTTAGGAGTGTAAAATTTGCGTCAAAAATTGTCCCCCTCGCAGGCAAACTTGACGTGTTTCAGGTCAAGTCAGGTTAAGTCAGGTCAAGGGGTGACACCCCCGCTTAACAGAGTAAAGTTTGCGTCAAAAATTGCCCCCCTCACAGGCAAACGTGACGTGTTTCAGGTTTTTTCCCCAAAATCTTTTCTTGGACGTTATGGCTTCCAGCTCGTTTTTAATGGGCCACCTGTATATTATCCGTTATTATAGAAGATATGAGAGAAAAATTGTGAACGTTACTTATATGGTGCCTTGAGCTGCATCTTTTAAAATTATTTTAAAATCACAGGTGGACCATTAGTCGTTGTTGATACAAGTTAATTTATTTTTGAATTCGAACACCCCTTATCAAACATTTGTATACTTCTTCAAACAATAAAGTTATTTTCATAAAATATGATACATTGTTTCTACTATATAGGTCATACTGGTAGCCAAATTTGATGTCTGCTTTCATCCGGTTGCAGCTTTAAAATGTTATGTTATCATGGTTATGGGATTAAGTTACACACTGTGATTAGTCGTTTTTGATTGTTGTCGGGAGAGTCGCCTCGGATGTTTGGCGGCGCTCGCTGCGGCGGTGGAAGAATTTGGTGTGTTAGAGGAGACGATGCAATACACCATTGCTTGTGGCGGTGTTGTTTGTGTTTGTTGTTTTTCTCGAGGGTATTTTATCCCCTGATTGCCTTCAGTTTGGGTTTCACTTCTTTGACAGTCATAATTCTGTTGTGTGTTGTGTTTTGTTTGGTGTGGACATATGTGGTTAGTTTTGCTGTTGTTGACTTTTATTAATTGTAGAACGCTGCCAAATATTGTTCACTTTATGATACTCTACACTAGGGATGGGCACATTTCTTAAAACATCGATGTTAACATCGATGTTTAACATCGAAACCTACTATCGATGGTAGGAAAAACATCGGCTGGAAAACATCGATGTTGGGAAACATCGATGTTTTCAAAATAATTGTGAATTTACCAATTCTATAATTCTATGTTCTTTCGAGAAAAAAAAAATAGTTTGTAGTTTTGTAGGCATTAGAAAATGGAAACATATTCCGATGCAGATTATGGCAGGTGCAAGTAATACAAAAAATAAGTGGTAACAAAAATAAATAAATGTTTATTGTACTGCAATAAAATAAGAAAGAATGTGTAAAACAAAAATAGAAAAACTTAACTTCTAATGACTTTAATAATAAAAAGTAAACTTCAAATTTAATTCTAAACTGTTAATAACCCTGTTTATATATATATATATATATATATATATATATATATATATATATATATATATATATATATATATATATATATATTTTATATAATTCACCAATATTGGTGATAATACTGATAATCTCACCATACAGTTTTATATACTCCAGTAATCTCTGTCAATGGACTGAAGGAATTATATTTTGTCGAAGTGTTCTCCAGTTAAACGGTTTCTTTCTTGCGTGGCTGTCTGTCCAGCTTTGAAAAAAAAAATCTGCCGGTGCAGAAGTCGCCACTATGGACAAGAATTTTTTCGCGACAGGGTATAAATGGGGACATACATTTTTATTATCTGACCACCATTTCAGTGGATTCTCGGTAAGAATAATTCTTTAAATACAAAGACATTTCGCTTAATTGTTCTTTCTCTTGTGAAGCACTCTTTTGAACTAACTGAGAATGATGCGCCCATATACTGCCCTTTGGAGTAACTATAATTATGTTAAAATTTTTACCAAACATCATTGTGACAATCTAGCCTACTTACCCGTGTCCTGTTTATTATTTGTCGTTTCACTTTCTATTATTTCGCGATTGTGGTCATCATCTCCTTGCATTTCTGCTAACAGTGATAACTGTTGTATTAGATTAACTGCTGCTGCAACATTATGAGGACTCTTAAAATAAATCTTTTTGAACCTCGGATCCATCAAGATTGCCACGGCTAATTGTTGGACTTGTTCAACAGCAGAAAATCGTTTCCTACATTCTTGGAGAAGTGCTTCTTTTAGTGAAATACCTAAGGTGTCGTTTACATCACATTCAATGTGTGAAACTTCTTTTTCCAAATTATACGTGAGAGGGATTACAAGACTCGAACTAATATACTTTTGACCACAAATTTCTGTTGTTACTGCTTCTAACGTCTTTAGAAGTTCAATGATTTTATTCAGTTCAAAAACTTCCTTGGCTGTAACCATTGTGGGGGCAGAAGGATGTCTGTTCACTATGGTATTTATGTATTCCCGCAGTTCAAGAAAACGATTAATCATGTAGTATGTGGAATTCCAGCGGGTGGACACCTCTTGTATAATTTTTTTTCAAGTTTATGGTCGCTTGTTTATGCCTTCCGTAATTCATCAGCAGCTACTACTGAATGCCTGAACCACGTTACAATTGTTTTAATTTAGATATCTGATCATAATTCCTAAATAGATTTTATAGCTCTGTCAGCAACTAAATTTATTTGATGAGCGAAGCAATGAATGTGCCTTTTTTTTGGAAAACGTTTCCTAAATAGCTTTTGTCATATTGGCCGCTCCATCCGTAACAACAGTAGTAACTTTAGTTTCTAGGATACCCCATTCCTCACATATACGTTTTAACACTCCTGAAATGTATTCGGCTGTATGCCGTTCATCTAAAAGATATACACCTAAGTCAACATAATTTATGGAATTGTTATCTTCCAAGTGCATAGTAACACCAATAAAACTTCTACATTGCATATCTGTCCATATATCTGTCGTCAAACAATAGCAAGACAATTTTTTTAATTTGCAAACGATATGCATTTCCAACAGGATTTGTGGGATACGTAACGATGTTTCGATGATTACAAGTAATATCGATGTTAAAAATATAACATCGAAATTACAACATCGATGTTTTAAACATCGATGTTCAATGGAAAACATCGATATTCCAAAATCATCGATGTTAGGTGCCCATCCCTACTCTACACTAATATTATGGTAGTTTTTCGTGTTGTATTTTTCAGTTTGTTTATCATGTCGCATAGACATTTTCGCTAACAAGCATGTTTGCTTCTGTGAAGATGTCTAAGTCTTATAACTATTAGGATAATTGTTAACTGATTACTTTAGAATGTACGATATGCGCGTTTATCGATTTGTTAATTACTTCTTTGTATTGAATGCTTATTCTATTTTTAGTGAATTTTTATTTAAAAAAATTCACTAATAGAGAGGTATCGATGGTGAGACTTTGCAAAAATTCTTTCAAATGAGTGCGAACTAGGACCCCTTGTACCCTTATCCGGGGTCAGATTTAATTTTTATGTTTATATATATATATATATATATATATATATATATATATATATATATATATATATATATATATATATATATATATATATATATATATGTATGTGTGTGTATCCAACCGCTAAGTCAAAAAATAATTAACCGATTTCCATGAAACTTGGCAAGTGCCTTTCTTTTATTAATAGCTTGGACGAGTTCGTTAGTCAAAAAAATCGGACGGGGTTTTCCGGGAAAATTTTGAGTTTTCTTTCGAAAAAAAATTTTTTCTCCGAAAAGAACAAAGCTGTTTTAATGAAATTCACTATATATGTTGCCTCAGGAGAGCTACGTACCAAAATTCAACTCTCTAAGTTTAGAGAAAATTGAGTTATTCGAATTTTAAACTTTCTTTTGAAAAAAAATTTTTTCTCCGAAAATTACAAACTTATTTTAATGAAATTTTGCGGATATCTTGCCTTATTTAATAATACAGCTGTAAAAAAAAACGCCAGATCCAAATTGCCTGGAGAAAAATGAATTTCTAAAACTAATTTTAATAATATATACCACGACGAGACAATTTTCACATCGCTCGCACCAGGAGCACATGAGAGAACAGGAATTCTTTGCAACTAACGATATTTGTGCACAAAGCAACAACAGTCCGTGACATCTAGCAGTCAAAAGTTTAAGCACTAAACAGTAAATATTGATAATATTCTTAAAATTGTTTTTAATGATTTTATATAACTAAACTTAAAACCTCTAACATCTAGTTTTACAGTATATTACATTATTTTATCATAGTGATTGTAATACTTTACTTTAACGTTCTATTGTAATACGATCTTCGATGTTGATAATTAATAGTATTGACTAACAAGTAATTATCAATGGTTGTATAGTTTTACTGATTACTGATAGATGTCGCAAGATATTATGATTATTTATATTTTGATGCTTGTACTATATTATTCCAATGAGATACATATCATTGAAATTATTCACTGTTAGATGTCAGGAAAATTGTGTGTATTTGTACGCAGCAACTGCGTTATGGTAGTGAATGTTCATGAAACGTTTCAATTTTTGATAACTCAATTTTAAAGAAGTTCCACATACACTTGCAAAAAACTAACTCCTATTGGTTGATTGTAAATGGTATTTATCTAGGATGCTATATAAAATAAACTAATAAAATAGGTACGTTCGCAGTTTCACGACGTTTTCTCAATTCGCGTCTGTATGAACCTAGTTTAAGATAAACAATAAACATTAATCTATAAAATTGGTACGTGGCTCTGTGTATGTGTGCGTAGTTGAATATTATGGATTTTTTAGGAGATTTTCGTGCAAAAAAGATTTGGTTCATTATTTTTGTATTTTTAAACAAATCACTTTTGGAAGATTTTTGTGAAGTGTTGGTAATAATAAATGTATAAGTTATTACTAAGTGAAGATTGGAACCTGTGATGAGCACTGATAAATACACTTGGAGAATCCAAATCACCACAACACATCTTTTTAAAGACCTGAGGAACGTTTCACTAATAAGGTTAGGTCAGGCCATCGGAGAATGAACAATTCCGATATTAGTGAATTTTTATATAAAAAAATTCACTAATAGAGAGGTATCGATGGTGAGACTTTGCAAACATTTTTTCAAATGAGCGCGAACTAGGACCCCTAGAACCCATATCCGGGGTCAGTTTAAAACTTTATATGTATATATATATATATATATATATATATATATATATATATATATATATATATATATATATATATTATATATATATATATATATATATATATATATATATATATATATATATATATATATATATATATATATATATATATATATATATATATATATATATATATATATATATATGTATCCATCCGATAACTCAAAAAATAATTAACCGATTTCGATTAAACTCGGCAAGTGCCTTTCTATTATTAATGGCTTGGATGAGTTTGCTGGACAGGAAAATCCGACGGGGTTTTCCGGGAAAATTTCGAGTTATCTTTCGAAAAAAATTTTTTCTACGAAAATTACAAAACTGTTTTAATGAAATTTACTGCATATGTTGCCTTGGAAGAGATCTTACTACTTACCAAAACTCAACTTTCCAAGTCTATAGAAAATTGAGTTATTCAAATTTTGAATTTTCTTTCGAATAAATTTTTTTTTCTCCGAATATTACAAAGTTATTTTGATGACATTTGGTGGATATCTTGACTTAAAAAAGACCTTACTACATACCAAAATTAAACTTTCTAAGTTTATAGAAAATTGAGTTATTTAAGTTTAAAGCATTTAATAAAAAATCACTACCATAACGCACTTGCTGCGTCCCGAATTTTTTTATTGTATGTATGTATTTGGTAACCTTTTGTATCTAATTGTAAATGTTTGTTATAACTTATCAATAAACCTTATTATTATTATTATTATTAATATTATAAAAAAAGACATATTTGCTATTAAAAACATTTTTATGAGAATTCACTACCATAACGCACTTGCTGCGCACAGAATTGTTTGAATTCCGATATTTTCCAGGTGGGGAGCTTTAATTGGGACACCTGTAAAAAATATGGACATACACAAAAACATTACTTTATTACATCTATTTCAAATATGGTTGGACGTGATATGATATTTTTAATCAACATGAAGAGTACACACACACACACACACACACACACACACACATATATATATATATATATATATATATATATATATATATATATATATATATATAGATTCAACTTAATAAATTATTTTCTTACATTCTAATGGTTAAGCCTAAGAAATTTATACTATTGTTACCTTTTTCTTTTAAAGTAAGTTTAATATATGTGTAAAGGTTATTAATAATATTAAAATAATTCGTTTAATTCTGTAGGGCCATCTCAAAAACTTTATAAAATATCATCCACATATCTGTACCAGAAGATAATATTATGCAAAACCCTTATGTTAAAATTTGTTTACCTAAGTTTCTCATAAATATATTGGCTAATTAAGCCAAAAAAGGCTCTACGTCGGTATCTAAATATATTTACATTTATAAATAGGTATCGCCAATAACATAGCTTTTGTAACGGTAAAGAATTTTTTTTAAAGATTTTGAAATACAAAAGACATTTATTTTGTGATTTATTTCCAAAGTTGAAATTATTTTAGGACCTATTTATTGTGCTAATATATTGCACTTTGATGATTTAGGGTATTTACTTAATTCTTCAGAATATTTCAACGAAGAAGTATAACTTCTATAAGTGCAGGAACTGCCTGAGTTGATGTCGTTAACACAGAGTGGTTTACCACCATTAAAATAATCGGCATCACAATCCGGAATCCTAATATTGTTTACATTTATCCACAAGAATATATTATTTAAACACTGGCAATTCCAGGGGTTTCCACTAAAACCAAACACAAGTAAAGTCCTTAATTTGTGGAGCACTCTTCCTGACAAAAAGGACAGGTTGTTGTTTTCTATATAAAGCCGCTCTAGGTATCCTCGCCGGTAAAATATGTTTTCTTCTAATGTCATCAGTAGATTTCCTTGTAAACTAAGAATTGAAAGTTTCGTGGTGGCTGCAAATGCGTTAGGTTCTATCCATTCGATTTTATTCCAGGCTACGTTAAGTATTTCAAGGGCTGTCAGACTTTCGAGCATGTTAAAATTTATATGGGTTAACAAATTATGCGGTATCCACAGTGACGTCATTTTCTCAGAATATGCTATCATTATTTTGGCATGAAATCTTGTTAAATTGTTACCGTCTAAATGTAATTGCTCTAGGTTACGTAAATTGAAAGTGTTGGTGGGTATATTATCGATGGAGTTGTTTGACAGGTACAAAAATTTTAAATTCGCACAATTAAAAATATCCCCATAAATCCATCTTAAATTGTTTCCATCTAATTTTATAACCCATAAAGATTGTAGACCAGAAAAAGCATTAGGGTCTATGTATTCTATGCCATTATATGAGAGCGATAAATACATAAGATTTAGGTTACCTTTGAACCATGTGTTATATATTTTTGTAAATTCGTTCCTTTCCAAATAAAGTGTTACTAGATTTACTAGGCTCTCAAAAGCGTTATCTTCTACGCCATTTAAACTATTTTCTATGCGTAACTGTTTAACACTATGATATTTACTTAAGTTTTGTTTTGTCACAATATATTTTGGGTCCATATTAAAAATATGCAGACGTGTGATGTTCGAAAATGAATCACTGATCTGATTACAAGAACCATTAAATAGTCGTTTATTGTCATTAAAAAGTTCACAAAAGTCACTAGAGTAACCACAAGAAATTACAGTTAAAATGGCAAACACAAATTTTACACAAACGTACATACTTTTTGTACAAATAGCATATATTAATGTTTCAAAAATAATACATTTATTGTTAATATGGCTTCTGGATCTGACGATCTCAGACCAAACATCAATAACAACAAGAACATTGTTTATAATAATGTTAACTATAAAAAGATAGATAGTCTGGAAATAACATTGACCTTGTGCTTTGAAATCATAATATACAGGTGGCCTCTCAAAAATGACACAAGCTGGTATTCGAATATTTAAGTTATCTCCTGAAAAAATATGAAAAAAAAACTCTAGACGCAGCAAGTGCGTTATAGAAGTGAATTTTCATTAAAATGTTTTTAATTACAAATATATCGCTCTAATGCGAGCAAGCACCAATTAGGTTACCGGTATAACCTATATAGTAGGAACAATGCACCATATTTTATCAAAATAATTATTTGAAAATGTACAAAAATGTTCCGAAAATAAACTTTAAATGTTTCTGAGAAAACTGGTCTCCTAGCCAATGAACCTTAGGTTAATAGCAAATTGAGCTATTGAAGTTTGAAACATTTAATGAAAATTCGCTACCAGAACGCCCTTGCCGCGTTTATACAAAAATTTTCCGTAAATAGAGTTAAATGTTGGTTTCCTAAACAACAAAACTTACGTTAATAGCAAATTGAGTTATTGAAATTTGAAGGATTTAATGAAAATTCGCTACCAAAACGCACTTACTGCGTCCAGATTTATTTATTACAAACATGCATCATATTTCGATAAAAAATGCTAAAATGCAGTAACGTATTTGTTCTACGAAAATTAGCTAAAAATTATAGACCGTTAAACCATAAACTTCAATAAACCTACAGCGAAAGCATCAACTTAACTAAACCGACAGCCAAAGCATTAGAGAAAGGGTCTATTTGAAATGAATTTTCTGTAAATATTTTAGTAAAATGAAGGTCAATGACGGTTGAATCTGAAACTTAAGGGTTCGCAGAACACTCTTCTTGCAACATTTTCTTGTCACAATCCGTATTTGTTTCACGTTCTTTGCCTAAACATTGCCAATTTTGACGTTTTAAATTGCGAGTTTGACGTTTTGAGGAAAACTCCAAAATTTGTTTCTTTAGCTGCACGTAACTTTTTGTTCTTAAACTTAGAGACCTAAACTTTGGTACATGGTTTACTCTTTATAATATAAATACGCGTACTAAATTTGGTTGCCCTCATTTTGTTATTTCCGGGGATATAAATTTTTTTAGAAAGAAAACACAACATTGTCCACGAAAACCTGGTCCCATTTTCCTGGCCAACAAACTTATCCAAGCCACTTGCAAAAGGAAGGTACTCACCAAATTTGATCAAGATCGGTCCATTATTTTTTGAGTTATCGGTACGATATATATATATATATATATATATATATATATATATATATATATATATATATATATATATATATATATATATATATATATATATATATATATATATATATATATAATCACGGATCTCCCCATTAGTGAATTTTTTTAAGAAAAGTCACTAAAAAAGAAAACTTGAATCACCAACGACTTATGGGCCACCCTGTAATTGTAGAAATATTTTTTTAGCTCAAAACACCCTATAATGTATACATTTTTTTTCGTATCGTGCATAATAACGGATATATTGAACTTTGAAGATTTTTTACGAAAATTCGACAAAAATGATATACCATTAACCGATAAACTCTATAGCCAACACTACTGCCAAATCATCAGAGAAAGGGTCTATTTGAAATGAATTTTCTGGGAATATTGTAGTAAAATGAAGGACAATGACGATTGAAACTAAGACTTCGGGCTTTGTAAAACATTCTTCTTGAGACATTTTCCTTCCATAGCTCATATTAGTTTCAGGTTCATTGCCTAAATATTACCAATTTTGACGTTTCGAATCGCGACTTTGACGTTTTGAGGAAACCCCAAATTTATTTTTTTAAATGCCTGTAACTTTTTTGTCCTTTAACCTACAGAGCTAAATGTTGGTAGGTGACTTACTTATAATGATTTAAATGAGCGTATGAAATTTGGTTGCCCTTACTTTGTTAATTCCGGAGATATAATTGTTTTTCGATTTTTTCGAAAGAAAACACAAAATTTTCCGGGAAAACCTTGGCGGATTTTCCTGGCTAACGAACTTATCCAAGCCACTTGCGAAAGGAAGGTAGTCACCAAGTTTTATCAAAATCGGTGCAATATTTTTTTAGTTATAGGTGTGACACATAAATATATATATATATATATATATATATATATATATATATATATATATTATTTTATATATATATATATATATATATATATATATATATATATATATATATATATATATATATATATATATATATATATAGAAACATATAAAGTCTGAAACCGACCTCGGATTTGGGCTCCAGGGGTCCCAAACAACGCTCGTTTGAGAAAAATTTTTCAAAATTCAAAAGTCGGGATCTCCTCATAAGTGAATTTTTTTGAAGGAAATTCACTAAAACGCACAGACAGGTCGATTTTGTTTTGATGATGACACAATTCCGCGCGAATGTCAAAGCTGCTAATTTTTTTGATACTGTTTTTAAGCTTTATTGGTCAACAAGTACACAGCCTGGCCAGACAAATTTTGAATTAAAAACACATAAAGAAATAAAGCAAAATGAGCTTCGATATATTCAGTTGTGTTCCTAGATTTTCCCTAGATATTGAACCGACAAACCTGCACATTGTGGCCTGCATATGGTATTTCGATTTTTTAGACAAATAACATAAACGAAAACGTTCCTGACTACCAAATTTCAATTGGATTCCGCTATTTTTTTGGTAAAAACGTAGCATCACATTTTTTTGATATGTGCCAAAACAGTGAAAAGTTGCAAAACAATTGAAGTACCTCGAACACGGTGATCAATATCAAATTATTTTCCCCTACAAACATGCATTTTAATTTGATGGAAATTGCAAATATGCAATGATATAAGGGCTATCCCATTAAAAAAGAAAAGGAGGTATCACCAACGACTTATGTGCCACCTGTGACTGTCAAAATAATTTTATAAGATGCAGCTCAAAACGCCCTATAATTAATTTATATATTTTTTTCTCGCATCTTGTATAATAACGAATATATTGAGCTTTATCGTATAAATTCACAGGTGTTTGGTGAGATTTTTTTAAATTTCAACAACACACCAAGAGGGCTTACAGCCTAAATACTATCGTACCGTGGGTGTCGACAAGGAGGAAAGAAGCAACTTGTTAATTCTGGACTTGAAGGTTTTGAGGTTCGGGGAAGAAGGAAAAACATGTGCCGGCAAGGAATTCCACAACTTGGAAGTCCTCGGGACAAAAGAGCGGGCATAACAAGATGTTCTTTGTCTGGTGACCTGGAGAGTAAAAGGGTGCATTCGCTCTGTTCCCCTGGTAGATCTGTTGGGGGCAGCAGGTGGAGGAACTATGAAAGAAAGCTCCTCTGAGCAGTGCCCGTGCAGATATCTATAAAAGAGAGAGAGAGAGGTCACCAACGGCACGTCGGTGGGCAAGGGATGACAGCCTCTGGGTGAGGGTAGGGTCACCGATGAGACGTATAGCTCTCTTCTGAATGGAATCCAGGATAGCGAGTGTAGAAGCGGCAGCAGCACCCCAGATGTGGGAGAAGTATTCGAGGTTTGGTCTTATTTGTGAAGTATATAAGGTATAGAGATTAGCTGGTGAAAAGTATTTGCGAGCCCGGAAGAGGAAACCTAATTTCTTAGCGGCCGCTTCTGCAATTGATGTGACATGTTGGTGCCAATTGAGATTTTTATCCACAGAAATGCCAACAAGTGAAAAGGACTCATTACTTTGAATAACTTGGTTGTTTATTGTGACGGGTCTAGGGCTGGTGTATCTCTTATGAGAAAGAAAGCAAGACTGTAATTTGGTGGGGTTGAATTGTACAAGATTTCTACTTTCCCAGTCTAATATTTTTTGGAGATCCACGTAGATAGAACCCTCCATGATTCTGCGATCCGCATCTAAATGGGATAAAGAGACAGGCTTAGAATATTGTATATTTGAATGGAGGGTGATGCAGTCCGCGTAGCTGTGAACTGGGTTGGATATGCTAGAGAGGAGGTCATTGATGTGGAGAAGAAAGAAAGTAGGGGCTAAAGCTGGACCTTCAGGAACTCCTGCATTAATTGGACACATATTAGAGGAATGGCCATCCACGACAACAGCAATGCTCCGGTCGGAGAGGAAATTTGCTGTCCACGTACAGAGTCTTGGTGGTAGGCCACATGCCGGTAGTTTATTAAGCTGCGCTGTGTGCCAGACCTGGTCGAATGCTTTGGATATGTCTAGAGCGACAATCTGAGATTCACTGTGTAGTTCCATAGACTTGTTCCAAGAATGGGTGACAAAGAAAAGGAGGTCGGCAGTTGATCTGCTCTGATGGAATCCATACTGCCTGTCGGGGATTAGACTGTGTTTTTCGAGAAATTTTAGTAATTGGGTGTTTATATACTTTTCTATCACTTCAGAGACGACTGAAAGCAGAGAAATTGGCCTGTAGTTGCTAGGAAGCGCTTTGGATCCTTTCTTGGGGACGGGTTGTAGTCGAGCAGTTACTAGGGAATATGCCTCTATTGTAATAAGTCTGAAACAGACGAGTCAGGACAGGAGCAAGTTCTGGTGCGCATTTTTTGAGAACAGTTGCTGGAATCTCGTCAAGGCCAGATGCTTTCCTGGTATTAAGAGAAAATGATATCCGTCATTTTATGCGCGACATTGGGGACTGTTGGTGGTTGAACATTTGGAGGTGGGTTGAGAGTAGAATTGCCGGCAAACAACGAGGCAAAAAGTTCAGCCCTGCCCAGGGCGGTAGAAACAATTTTATCCCCTGAGACAAGAGGTGGGAACGTGCTCTTGCATAAATTATTCCCAATACATTTAGCAAGAGTCCAGAAGGGTTTGCTGCCGCTGGAGCTTAAGAGGACTTTGTTTTTGATGTGGTTATTAAACGAGTTTTTTGCCTCAGAAAGGATGCGGACATAGCGGTTTCTTGCGTCGTTAAATGCCTGACGGTTTTCTTGACTGGGATTGTGTAGAAGCTTTTTGTGAGCTCTGACCTTTTCAAGTCTGGCCTTGTCACATGATTTAGAGAACCTGGGATTTTGAGTGGCTGCAGAGGTTTTATGTGTATGTGGAATAAATAATTCCATGCCAGCTTGGATAATTTCGGTGACGTTTTGTGAGATATCAGAGGGGTCAGGATGAGAGAAGCAGACAGACGCCCATGGAAATGAGGAAAAGTAATCTCGCATTTCGTCCCAGTTCGTGGAGTTGTAGTGCCAAACGATACGTGGGTGTGATGACTGTGTGACCTCGGGTTGCATTTCTCAGGAAGCAGTGACCATGCCGTGGTCTGAGCGACCAGGGGGCGGTGACTGATATCTTATAGCAGTCAGGATTTGTAGTAAGAAGGAAATCCAAGGGATTTAAGCTGTGTGTTGGGATGCGAGGAAAGTAAGTAGGTTGCTGAACCATATTGGCTAAAGAATTGCTGACTGCAAAGGCCTTCGCTGCTCTTCCTTTAGTGCATTAATCCAATTGGTTTTTCGTCTGCATAAAAATCCGTCTTCCTGTATATGCGTATATTTATTTAATTATCATTCTGGATTGTGAAGGCACCTGACTAAAAAAATTAGCTTAATATGCCTGTCATTAAACTTCTTCTTAAGATGTTCCAAAAACTTTGTGGCTAAATCATTTTCCATCGATTGTAGTTTATTGATCAACCTTCTATTATTACCTCTGACGTCAGGATCTTAGCGCTTTTTCTCAAATAAGCCCCAACAAACAACTTTGTTAAATGTTAGATACCCAAAAATGATTCCAGAACGTTGATACTATTATCCTTCCACACTGAGGACATATTCCAATCAATCAATGACTTTTTTATCGCAAACATCCACTTTTATCTTGTACACACATCTAACAACAAACTAAACTCATGGCCAAACTCTTCTTTTACCTATGGTTGCAGTGTGATACTTTTAAAGGACGCTTTCGAAATAGTTTGGCCAAGGCCCGTATTCTTGTAAGACTTTGTCAAATATTTTGGGTGTATTACGCATTGGTTCTTAAATCAGATTTTAACTGGCAGGTGCCAATATAAAGGCAATTAAACGAACGAACGATCGTGCAGCTGAGAGCGCAGGACGGGAGGGCACACGCGCAGTCAAGACGGGATTTCTCGTTACTTTTCCCGAGCAAGGCCACCTTTCCCTGGAATTCTCGCTTCGAGAAGTCTCGACCGAAAACCCTACCCCCATTGGGAGATAATTCAGTTAGGATTAAAAAAAGTGTCTCCCTTGCAAGCCAAATTGACGTGTTTTTGGGTTTTTCGAAATCCTCAGCAGTTCTCGGACAAACCTGGGAGCTGTTTATTATGTTTTGTGTAGTCATAAAGCATGAGCAAACAGTTCATTTATTGTTTTCTTTCACTGTCAGTTTTTTTACTTATTGATCTTATCAATAAGAGAGAGATATATAGAGAGGAAGAAAGGGAGAGAGAAATAGAGAGAGTGAGAGAGAAAGATAGAAGGAGAGAGAGATTTCGCCAATGTTTCAATTTTTCTGTTTAAAAGTATATATTAGTTTTCATCGCCAAGAAAACGTTATCTATAAAAGTTTTTAGCCACATACATTTGCTAAATCCTGTGACAAGGCCAGACTTGAAAAGGTCAAAGCTCACAAAAAGCTTCTACACAATCCCAGTCAAGAAAACCGTCAAGCATTTAACGACGCAAGAAACCGCTATGGCCGCATTCTTTCTGAGACAAAAAACTCGTTTAATAACTACATCAAAAACAAAGTCTTCTTAAGCTCCAGCGGCAGCAAACTTTTCTAGACTCTTGCTAAATCTATTGAGAATAATTTCTGCAGGAGCATGTTCCCACCTCTTGTCTTAGGGGATGAAATTGTTTCTACCGCCCTGGGCAAGGCTGAACTTTTTGCCTCGTTTTTCGCCGGCAATTCTACTCTCAACCCACCTCCAAATGTTCAACCACCAACAGTCCCCAATGTCGCGCATACAATGACGGATATCATTTTCAAAACTAAAAAGGTACGAAAGATGCTCTCTTCTCTTAATACCAGGAAAGCCTCTGGCCTTGACGAGATCCCAGCAATTGTTCTCAAAAAATGCGCACCAGAACTTGCTCCTGTCCTGACTCGTCAGTTTCAGACATCTTACAATAGAGGCATATTCCCCAGTAACTGGAAAACTGCTCGAGTACAACCCGTCCCCAAGAAAGGATCGAAAGCGCTTCCTAGCGACTACAGGCCTGTTTCTCTCCTTTCAGTCATCTCTAAAGTGATGGAAAAGTATATAAACACTGAATTACTAAAATTTCTTGAAAAAAAGTCTAATCTACGACAGGCAGTATGGATTCCGTCAGCACAGATCAACTGCCGACCTCCTTTCCTTTGTCCATTCTTGGAACAAGTCTATGGAACTACACGGCGAATCCCAGATTGTCGCTCTAGACATATCCAAAGCATTCGACCAGGTCTGGCACGCAGCGTTGCTTAATAAACTACCGGCCTATGGCCTACCACCAAAACTCTGTACGTTGACAGCAAATTTCCACTCCAACCGAAGCATTTCTGTTGTCGTGGATGACCATTCCTCTAAACTGTATCCAATTAATGCAGCAGTTCCTCAAGGTTCAGTTTTAGCCCCTACTTTGTTTCTTCTCCATATCAATGACCTTCTCTCTAGCACATCCAACCCAGTTCACAGTTACGCGGACGACAGCACCCCCCATTCAAATATACAACATTCTAAGCCTGTCTCTGTAGCCCAATTAGATGAGGATCGCAGACTCATGGAGGGTTCTATCTCCGTGGATCACCAAAAATATTAGACTGGGGAAGTAGAAATTTTGTACAATTCAACCCCACCAAATCACAGTTTTGCTTTCTTTCTCATAAGAGATACACCAGCCCTAGACCCATCGCAATAAACAACCAAGCTATTCAAAGTAATGAGTCCTTTTCACTTGTTGACATCTCTGTGGATCGAAATCTCAATTGGCACCAACATGTCACATCAATTGCAGAAGCGGCTGCGAAGAAATTAGGTTTCCTCTTCCGGGCTCGCAAATACTTTTCACCAGCTAATCTCTATACACTATACACTTCACAAATAAGACCAAACCTCGAATACTGCTCCCACATCTGGGGTGCTGCTGCCGCTTCTACACTCGCTATCCTGGACTCCATTCAGAAGAGAGCTATACGTCTCATCGGTGACTTTACCCTAACCCAAAGGCTGCCATCTCTTGCCCACCGACGTGCCGTTGGTGACTTCTCTCTCTCTTTTATAGATATCTGCACGGGCACTGCTCAGAGGAGATTTCTTCCATAGTTCCTCCACCTGCTGTCACCAACAGATCTACCAGGGGAACAGAGCGAATGCACCCTTTTACTGTCCAGGTCACTAGACATAGAACATCTTGTTATGCCCGTTCTTTTGTCCCGAGGACTTCCAAGTTGTGGAATTCCTTGCCGGCACATGTTTTTCATTCTCCCCAGAACCTCCAAACCTTCAAGTCCAGAATTAACAAGTTGCCCCTTTCCTCCTTGTCGACACCCACGGTACGATATTATTTAGGCTGTAAGCCCTCGTGTTGTTGAATAAAAATATAAAAAAAAGCATACATTTTGTGTGTATATCAACAAAGGGGTCAGGTATGAGGGATTCGGGAGATAAATACCACTTCTTGTGCGTAATACTATATTTCTTAAAGCTTATATATCTTAACAATATTTACATAAAAACTTTGATTATCACAATCATAATAAGGCTTCTTATAATTAGACTTTTTAATGTTGGTAAGTATTAGTCAAAATAAAAACATCCATTGGTATAGAAAATATTTATAACTATTGACATTTACGAAAATAGATATGTCTATAGTAGCGATTTTTAAATTAATTTGCTGTGCTTCTACCAGCTATTTGTGCCGTACTATGTGCTTCACCTGTATTATGTTTTTCTTTAATAGCCAATGTATCAATATCATACACACATTTTTAACTATTAAGGGTTTGTAGATTGCTTGTCTTATCATTTTTCCCGTATAATGAGCAAAAACTTTATATTTTGAACCACAAGCGATGTGACCCAGAAACCTAAACATTCTCTTTGCTTTGGTAAATATTTATTCTAATTTTCTGTTCATTCTCTTTACGAGGCGTTGGTTTGAAATGCGATCCACCTGGGAGATTTTGTGGATGCGTCTATATAATCAGAACTGTAAAGGCTCAAATCTCTTGGTGCATTCGTCGACCACACGGCTAAGGTTAACATCGGACCATTCTTACTCTTAAAGCCAATGACATAATTTGATTTGTTAACAGCCCCATCAACGATTGTCTGGCTTGCCTGCTTCTAGAGGCGTGCGCTTTTCACCAAAGCGGTTTTCAGATTGAAGGTCGCAAGCGAACTCAGAGAACTGGCTCACTGGAAAATTGTAAAGTTAATCTAGGTGCCGGACTATTATGGCATAGAGAAAGATGCAGGAAAACGAGCGCGGAATTGCTATACAGAAGTGGAGTGTAGCTCAGCAAAAGAGCGATTATTCCGGAGACCACCGAAAGATTATGTTCCACAGGCATAAACAAACTTGTACAAGGTACTCCATTATTTGCATGGGCTTGAAAAGTCAACTAAATAAGGATAAGCGCAATAAGCGTTTTAGGCTACAGTCGATCAGGAGCAATAGTTCAGACAGACCCATAGGACCAAACAAATAGCCAAAAACTGACTTAACGAGACAATGAATTAAGGACAAGCTGATTGGATTTATTTCTAATTTACATAGTACGTGTAAGCGGGATGCTGGCCTGTTTAATTATTTTGATTTATGATATTTGTACATACATAAATGTTTGACTTGCTCTCAGAAAAGTTATGAAAAATCGCCACAAGTAATTTAACTATCGTAAATTTATCTACCATAAAATGCATAAAATATGTAGGCCGCAAACAGGCGGAAATTGAATGTATTTACTTATGTGTAATCAGAACACCTTACCAAGCGAAAATCGGGCGGTACAAGGGTCATTTTAATGCATGGTGTAACTCAAAACCGCACCGTGTATGAGAGGACAAGTTGGTAACCTCTAAGAGGGTCACTAAGTTTGCACATGAAAAAGTGCAAACTCGTGATTTAATATGGGAAGTAGAAATTACGTATCGAAAAGAGCGGTGTTCTGGCGGCGGCCTCCGGGCATAGGCAGTTGCCCCCAGGGCAGTAAATGTCAAGGTTTAGGTTAAGTAAATTTGAAAGAATAAGTGAGATTTTAGTGAGATAATTAGCTTTTGTTTGAAAGGGCAATTATCGCGAAAGATCGTGTTCCACATAGGTTCGGGAAATTCAGAGTACAGGGCCTAGGATTTTTCTGGGTGAGTTCGTTTCTGTTATTATTTGTCTTAAATATTCCATAATTTCTTATTAAGAAATGGGTCAGCTGTCTCGAGTACTGAACTAAATTTTGATAATAAATTTGTATAGATATTTAAAGATAGAGTTAGCGTAAATGATTGAGTCGTAGGGCGCTAAAATATAATTAGAGTAAATGGAATATTTAAAGATAGAATTAGCATAAATGATTGAGCCGTAGGGCGCTAAAATATAATTAGAGTGAATTGAATACTGTTAAACTTTAGATGTTGTTTATAAGGGATTTTAGTAGTTAAGGAATTTTTGTGAATTTTATAAGACGAAGTACAAGATAAGGATTGGGCGACTTAAGGGTTTAGTTGGGAGCTATAAGGGATGTTAGCTAAGATTGAGAGCTATAATTAGGCTAAGAAAGAGTCAATTATTAGACTAGGAAAATTATACCGGGGACAAGAACAATGCAGTTTTCTCCGGTATCAACTTTGGATAACATTTAACCCATTGTAAGGGTTGGGAAATGCCTCCTACATCCTCTTGTTTAAATAACCTTCAGGATTTATACTATTGGAATTAAGAGTTTTAGTATCAGTTTAATCAGACGGAAAACCTTTGGAATTAAGGAATTTATTTAAAAAAGTATTGAGAGTTTTCTTTTGTTAAATTTTAATCATACCAAAACCTTTGGAATTTAAGGCTGTATTAGAAATTCATTGTGCTGTTAAAATGTTATCTGTATAAATTTTATTTTTGTTTTAAAGTAATTTTTGAAAAACTAGATGCTAAGTTTCATTTTTAGCTTAGGAAGCCCTAAACTAGAGTTTATATTAATAGTTTCCTTATAGGGTGACTTTGAGGTGCTTGGGTCACTAGATATACGCTAAGACGGGATATATAGTAAAATTCTGGGAGTTTGACCCAGATGTTCGGTTTTTAGTGTTCCAAATAAATTTAGGCAAGACCTCCCTTGAAGGTCGTAAAACTTAAGGTAACAGGGGGAAGAAAAGGGACACACGTTCTGCCGCTCGAACGTTCCCGACCCTAAAATATAACTAAATCAATAACTACTTAAATTTTAATAATAATAATAATTAGAACCAACAGTCATTAAAAAACCTTTGTAGTAAATAAAACCAAAAGGCACGTAAATCCACCTCCTTACATACGTTTTTCTATATTTACGTACATTCTGTATTTTACATTTTCTCATATCATGTATCCACCATAGAATAGTTAATTTGTTTTTTATGAATGTACGAAAAACTACTGCAAACGAAAGGTCGTACTATGTAACAAAATCTGGTGTAAAAAGTTGCAAATACAGGTGAACCACATGTTTTTTACCAACGTAAACTTAATGAATTACTATTCTACCATGTATGTATTATATAATAATTACTCCATATGTTGTCACTTCTACTGAAACAACATAATCTTGTTTCACTTAAACACTTATTATTTATTACAATCATGCCTTATAACATTTAGAAGAGAATGGAACAAAAAGTTTTTGTGATAAATTTAATGCCAGAAGCTAATTTTTGGACAAAAAGATTCGTTTCAAAGACTATTACAGCGAGTCCAGCAAGCAACGAAAATGGAATAAGTAAGTAACAAAGGCACTAAACACAATGTTTTTATGATACAAATATGAAAAATGAATTAAACTTAATTTAAATGTAGCACCATTATATCAAATTAGATTTCCTAGGATAATCTATTTTAGTGGGATGAAATCTGTATTTTTTTTTTTTACAAATATTTGTGGTTTACTGGTTATCATTACAAAACTTAATTGTTACAGCTTATAGAAAATGTTCGTGCATACCATCTACATAGCCAGTAACAAACAAGAATGAGGATGGCAGTGGCTTACACCCTGTATAGTGTTTGATAAAAAGAAGCAGAAAATGCTAAGGATAGGTAACAAAATAATTTCTTATCAGCAAAACAACATTGTATTTATCTTTAAATTACATAAAACATTCGAAAACTATGATCAAGAATCCCAATCCTTCAAGATAAAATCATTGTGTTTGCAGACATAATATATGACAGTTAAATAGCTACAAGCTGGTGATCAATAATTTCATCATACATATCCTGATGCATGGCATGTGATTGTAGTCTGTATGTGAAATATGTGGTAACGACATAGTAAGGCGATTAGGTTGGTGAGACACAGACAAGCACAAGTTTTGTGCGACTGATCGTGTGACTGTATAAGTTTATATTTTCAGTCTCTTATACTGTTTTCTTTCAAATAATATTGACGACTTCTTGTGGTTTGTTTAGCTAGTGCAGCACCTCTTTATTTGTTATTTTGGTTCACGTCTCTAATACTTCCAGGTGTCAGTAGCCATCTATGCAAAGCAACTGAGATACTCTCAAGACTTCTTTCTACAGATGGACGAAACTACAGATATCTCTAACCCTGCATAGTTTAAGGGATTCGTAAGATACAATATCGCAAAAGACATTTTATTTTGTACCCCATTAAAGACCAATACAACCGGGAAAAAATATGATGTCGACTGGATGAAATTCGTTGCTAATTGTACAGATGGTGCCAAGACGATGGCGGGACATCGATCTGGTCTTATTGTTAGATTACAAGAAGTAACACCAGACGCTAAATGGATGCACTGTTTTTAGTGAATTTTCTTAGAAAAAATTCACAAATGGAGAGATCCCGACTTTTGAATTTTGTTAAAATGTTTTTAAATGAGCGCGTATATATATATATATATATATATATATATATATATATATATATATATATATATATATATATTATATCATATACATTTTATCAAAATTCAAAAGTCGGGATCTCTCCATTAGTGAATTAGTGAATATGATATTGACTAGATGAAATTCGTTGCTGATTGTACAGATGGTACCAAGGCGATGGCGGGACGTCGATCTGGTCTTATTGTTAGATTACAAGAAGTAACACCAGACGCTAAATGGATGCACTGTTTTTAGTGAATTTTCTTAGAAAAAATTCACTAATGGAGAGATCCCGACTTTTGAATTTTGATAAAATGTTATATATATATATATATATATATATATATATATATATATATATATATATATATATATATATATATATATATATATATATATATATATATATATATATATATATATGTATGTATGTATGTATCACACCGATAACTCAAAAAATAATAGTCCGATTTTGAAAAAAATTGGCATGTATCTTTCTTTTGTAAGTGGATTGGATAACTTTGTTAGCCAGGAAAATCAAACTAGGTTTTGTGTAAAAATATTGGGTTTTCCTTCGAAAAAAATTATCTCAAAAAATACAAAAGCTAGGGTAACAAATTTTGGTATGTAAGTTTACGATATTAAAAAGAAACTTGGTAGCAAAATTTATATCTCTACTTTAAGAAAAAAAAAAGATCATTTCTATGAAAATTCACTAACATAACGCACTTGCTGCGTTCACAGATTTTTACACTGAGCAGCTTTTGCTCCAACTTAAAAGTACTGCAACTCATATTTCTAGAAACATCTGTGAAGGCATGCGTCCTTTATATGGAAAGACGCCGCAAACAAAATTGTCATAGCCCTCTTAGTTTTCGAGCTACAGGGGGATATTGAAAGTATTGCATTTTCAGGCACCCCTTGTATTTCAGTTGGTTGACAATTTGTCAAATAGGTAAAAACGAATCCTTTTAGAACTTTTTACTTAGAATATAGTGGCGTAGTTTTTTAATATGACTGTTTTTGAAATATTTAGCAATGCATGAGCAGTAGCAGTTTTTTGCATGGCCTATTGCAAAATTTGGAATGTGAATTATGTAAATTAGGATTTTATTCGTTGTTTATTAAAGAGACCCATAATGTTATATATTTTTCAGAAGCTTGTGAAAATGCAAATTTATTTCTTAAGAAATATACACGGTGTCCCATTAAAAAAAACATTGGTCAATATCCCAATAACAGCAATATTTTGAAAAAACTAACTAAGCCACTATATTCTACGTAATAAGTTCTAAAAGCATTCGTTTGACCTATTTGACAAATTGTCAGACAACTGAATTACAAGGGGTACGCGAATATGCAATATTTTCAATATCGCCCTGTAGCTCGAAAACTAAGAGGGCTATGATAATTTTATTTGCGGCATCTTTCGTTTCAGAAAAGTAGCTCCACTTGGCAGAAACCGCACGGTTCTATCTTTATTATTAACCGAGATACCCAGCAATTGCAATTGCAACTACAATGGGACACCTGTACAATTTAAAACAACAGCTTTGTTAATAGTTTCCAAACCAAATTTATATCAGTTATAACCTTTCCTTTTTGGACAATTTCTTCTAACATGCTAAAACTCCAGAAAACATGAAAAGAAAATAAGTTATTTAAATATAAATGATGGAATGTTGGAAGTGATTTTTTTTCCATAACTAATTTTTGAATCAGAAGAATGCAAGTATACCCGGAACTGGCAAAGGCTGTTTGGTGCAATTTGGAACCTCATATTTATGCGAGTGAAGATTCTATCTATGACTGCTTTTAAAACAAAAGTCAGACATCGCCTCCAACTCAGAAATGATATTGTCTGTGTCAAATACAAAATTCAGCTGTTTGAGAAACCGGAACATATGGCGCATTGATATTTATGACTTTGTAATAAAGTAGGCATCCGACGCGACGTAAGAGCTTTTAGACACAACCAAGTCAAAGATACCATAGAGAACAACAAGAGTATGAAAGTTCTACGTAGAACGCTTGACAATGGAAAGAGACAAATAATAAAACTTAAAAATGCACAGGGGCACACATCATGAACAAACAGGAAAGATATTCTCAATCTAGTTGAAAAGTTTTATGGAATGCTATATAAAAGCCAAAGTGATATAAGTCTACATCCAGAATCAGACATACTAACCCGTAAAAAAGGTGTGGTTAACCAAGGCTCGAAAATACAAAATTGGAAATATCACTAGATGAGATTAAACTAGCCCTGAAAAAGATGAAAAATCAAAAATCGCCCGGAGAAGACTGCGTGGTTTCCGATGCGATAAAGATTGACGGTCCTTGCTTGCTCCAAAAAATCAAATCTCTTTTCAACCTTTGTCTCTTCAATAGTACGATACCAGAAAAGTGGCACAACACCATCGTAATACTGGTCCACAAGAAAGGAGATATCTCGAACCTAGAAAATTACAGGCCGATAAGTGTATTAGCCACCTCTACAAATTATTTACTAGAATAATTACCACACGATTTGAAAAGAAGTTGGACTTCGTCCAGCCAGTGGAACAAGCTGGTTTTCGAAGTGGGTTTGGAACCAATGATCATCTCCAGAGCGTCAAAATGGTGATTGAAAAGACCATCGAATATGGCAAACCTCTTGTCCTTGCTTTTGTGGATTTCCATAAGGCTTTCGACACTGTGGAGCTGGACGCAGTGTTGCAGTCCCTAGAAGCATGCCGTATTGACTATCGCTACACCAAACTGATTTACAATATATATATATATATATATATATATATATATATATATATATATATATATATATATATATATATATATATATATATATATATATATATGCTACTCTTGTGGTAAAACTACATGAAAATACGAATCCTATAAAAATTGGGAGAGGAGTACGCCAGGGAGATACGATGTCTCCAAAACTGTTTATCATCGTCCTGGAATATGTGTTCAAGAAGCTAGATTGGGACCAGAAAGGTCTAAGAATAGACGGCCAAAGTCTGTCAAACTTACGGTTTGCAAACGACATTTTATTACTGGCTGACAACTTGGAAGATATTCGAGTGATGCTACAGGAACTTCAGGAGGCCCGTGCAACAGTAGGTCTAAAAATGAACTTCGGAAAAACAAAATTTATGACAAACCTCGTCCCTAGTAACAACCTGATTAGTGAAAACTCTGAGGTGGAATGTATAGATAAAAAAAATTGGGGCACGAGATAAGCATATCCAAAGCCAACCAAACATGTGAGATAAACAGGAGAGTTATACTCTCCTGGGCGGCTTACGGCAAACTTCGAGACGTTTTTAGAGGCGACCTTCCAGTATGCTTGAAAAGAAAAGTTTTCAACCAATGTCTTCTACCGGTAATGACCTACGGTGCCGAAACACTAACCCTCACCAACGCTTGTGCTAAAAAACTAAAAGTAGCACAGCGCAAAATAGAGAGGTCGATGCTTGGCGTTTCGTTACGTGACCACATTAGAAATGAAGAATTACGCAAAAGAATAGGAGTGACTGATGTGGTCGTACATGTGGCAAAACTCAAATGGAAGTGGACGGGACATGTGGCTCGCATGCAAGATGACAGGTGGACAAAACGATTACTTGATTGGAGACCCAGATCCGATAAAAGAGCCAGAGGAAGACCACCAACTCGCTGGACAGACGACATTACAAAAATTACAAAAAACTGGATTCGTAACGCTCAAGACAGAAAAGAATGGACTCAACTAGGGGAGGTCTATGTCCAGCAGTGGACGCAGAGGGCTGATTGATGATGATGATGAATTCAGTAAGTTAGCTATTAAGACGTTATATATTATTTACGATAAAAATATAAAAATAAAGCTCTAAATAAGTCATTTTTTTATTTTGGAAATCCTTGCGTGACCACACTCGTCAGTTTTATAACGCGATACCGCAGGAGCTCGCGACTCACACTTTGGGGTGTATTTTGACCAAAGGGGATGGAGGAACGCATTTCTGTCTTACGTATTTTAAAATGGAAACATTTGCAGACTGATTATCCTCTTTAACCATAGTATTCTGGTTTTAATGTAAGTTTCCAAAAACAAGTCGGTATGTCTTAATGTCGTCCAACGATATTTCACTTGGAAAAGTTAACAGTTTCTAGTGTTGGTAAAAAGCCCGTTCTTAATCAACAAGAAGTCCATACCGCGGGTCATCCTTATCTAAAGCGTTATGAAGGTTTGCCTTTTATTTATTTACCTGACTAACTGTATCTTATTCATTTACGTTAAATATTGTCTTAGCATTGTATACTGACTTTCAAAAAATCCGAACACCCGGTAAATTGATCAATTTTAATAAATTTATATATGTGTGATAAATATTGAAAAACAACAAAGTTATTTAATAATAAGTGGGTCCGCCGCGGTTTTTTACACATTCGATCACTCTTCAACGCATGCTTGAAATTAAAAAGATCATGGTATCCTAAGAATTGTCATCTCAGGCGTCTTGAGTTCGATGACGAAGGTCAATTGTTTGATGGTTGGGGTAAATTATCCAGTTTATTGCCAATCATATCCCACACATGTTTGATTGGTGACAAGTCTGGGGAGCGAAAAGGCCATGGAAGCAGAGTCACGTTATTTTCTTGTAGGGATATTTTAGTGGTCCTTGCTGAATAAGGACGTGCGTTGTTTCGTTGACAAGGGGGCCGAATTAACCCTTGTAGGTATGGTAGTGCAACAAGCTGCAGTACGTTTCGTGTCATTTGCATTTAAATATCTGTCAATCAAAACCAAAGGTAACCTGGTACCGTATGTTATCGCACCCCATACCATCACCCCTCGTGTAACGCCATATGCCGTTCCACAGCAAATTCAGAATTTATGTGTTTTCCACGTAATTCTGCGACCATCGTGGACCTAAAGACAGAATCGGGACTCGTCAGAGAAGACAACACGATCCCATTCAACACCTTAATTTGATCTGCTGTTACACCACGCAAGCCAAGCAGCAGGATGTCGAGGTGTAGGTGAGATACATTGAAATGGTCTACAAAAACGAAAACCAGGAGACATAAAAATGGTCTATACGAAGGAAGCCCAAAAGCGCATATTCTCGGATATATCGTCGCCATAGAGACTCTTTGTTCTAAAACTCTGAACCAAGCATTTTAGGTCGACCGTGTTATGGATACACGGTCTTCTAAAGCCGCAATGCTTAAATGATGATCTTCCTGTGTTGAAGTTGACGGAGGTCGTCTGGATCTATGACGGCGCATAGGCGCTTCTTTAGAACACTGGACCAACACTGTTGACACACTGCATCCTATGCGGTTGGAATTGTGTGTGTGTTTTTGTGTGTTCTTTGTTTCTTTAATATCAGTCCATTTCCGCAACTATGTCCAATCACCGACACCTGTGAGCAGTTTCACCTCACTATCCTGGAAATTGCACTCAACCCCTGCCTTTCCATAAAGAGGGTACGGATATTTAACTTTGTGATCAGCATCGTCTGAACACCGGACCGACGGCTTTTCGCCCCCTCCGAAGGACGGAACCTGCAGACATCAACTTGCTCAAATACAATTCCATAACCTTGGTTGATGTTAAAGTTACAGAATGTACTGAAGAAGTGAAAGGAGAACCTTGGGATCGAACCCAGTACCCTTCGGTTCCGCGGCACACGTTCTTAACCCTGGGCCACCGAGGCTACCTATGCTGTTTTTTCCCTCAGGGCTCGTCCGCGTCCTTGCCGCCCTGATAGTACTGCACCCTTTGGTTGATTGTGTATACCCTTAGTCTTACTCCACCCATTCCAAAATCACTGTGCTTTGAACTAGTCTGCACAGCGATTGGTAGGGTGAAGTTTTATATTGCTCTGTCTCCAGTCTAGACTGACCGTAGATCAGTTGTCTTTTGCAGTCCAGAGCTTTACACTCGTACAAGATGGTCTGGGTTGATTCCACCCCCTCTCCGCAGAGTCTGCATGGAGGTCCCCTTCGAACCGCCCCATTTTATGCAGGTGTTTATTGATGGCCATGTGTCCCGCCAAGAGACCTGTTGTGTTTCTGAGCTGTCCTCTGCTAAGATTTAGCAGCTCCACAGGTCTCTTTGAACTGGGTCTGTCAATTATTTACTTCCCATGTCTGAGCCCTGGACAGTCCGCCCAGTTTACCTTGTGTTGGTTTCAGACCTATGACTTAATGGCTCCCCTGGCAGTGCTCTTTGTCACGTCCAGAGCCGGTTCTGGTCCCATAAATGGTTCTGCTGACCCTCTCTTCGCGATATTATCAGCTTCTTCATTGCCTTTGACCCCCGAGTGACCAGGCACCCAGATGAGGGTCACCTAATTCTGCTCAGCCAGGTCGCTCGCCTCGTCTTGGCATTCACTCACCAGCCAGGAATTTATTCGTGGGCTACTTAGTGCTTTAAGGGCTGCCTGGCTGTCTGTGGCTATGAGGATCCGCTTGTTGGTGTAGCCCCTCCTCTTTTTCTCCCGCACACAGTGCATGATGGCGTACATCTCGGCCTGAAACACTGTTGCATGGTCTCCGAGGGCAATACTATGACTTACCCTCGGTCCTTCCGAGTAAACACCTGCCCCCGTCCCACGGTCCCCGACGGATCCGTCCGTGGACCAGACGAGCGCGCCCCGTGGTATTCCCGGTGTCTCCTCCCGCCATGCCTCGCGGTCGGGGATTTCCACTGTAAAGTTGTTTTCCCTGCACATTCGCGGGCTCGCCAAGTCCGACCTCATTTCAAGCATGGGCTCCTTCACAATTTGTCTGATTGAAAAACCGGCTTCCCGCTTACCAATAATGATAAAACCAAATTAAAAAAGTTTACAGCTGTTAAATTTGTTTGTCCATATTGTTATCATTTCTTATCAAAGACAGAAACAGAGTAGTCTAGAAAGTGTCATTGCAATTGGTCGATTCTTGCTGGGTGTTCGGGTTTTTTGGAAAGTCAGTATATTTCAGACACTTGCAATTAAATTCACAAATAAATATATATCTTATTTTAAAATATGGGTTTCAATAAATACCAGTCAGCTCATTGGTGGCAACGTGATAATGCCGCTTGCTTGATAATATGTTTTGTTTTCAGGTATTGTTTCAGATCAGCTTGACTAGTTTGTTATTTGACTGTCATATTTGTGCATTTCTTATATATTATTATTCAGCACAAACTAAAAAATAGTTTTTTTGCAAATACTACTAATACAATAATTCAAAAAGTTGTAACATAGCTATGCACCGTTTCATTAACTTATATGACTTTAAAACTATCCACACATTTTTTGTTCAAATACCATATCATTTTAATTATTTATTTGGAGATAGAATCGATTGTGTTAACTGTGCGGTAGATGTATAAAATCTTTATGACACGTTTTATTTTTTTACATTAATGTAGTAAAAATAATTACAGATTAAATTTAAACTTTATTTAACTAACTACAAATGCTCTGAGAAATTCTTAACGGATATTGTTTTTTTCTCATAATTTTGAACCAAAACAATACAAGTAATATAAGGATTCTAGCTTTTGAGTAACTAATAAAATAGTTTTGGTTTTTCACTGGTAGCCACTCTCTCTTTTCCATGTAAGTATCTCTTTTGAAAACCTGTTTCATTATTCATTTACAAAACTAATTAGGTTATATAGTTTTTTATTTAGTGTATGCAAAATAACTATTTTCGTCAACTGTTATTATTATAAAAAAAGTTCGGGACGCAGCAAGTGCGTTATGGTAGTGAATTTTTATTAAATGCTTCAACTTTGAATAACTCAATTTTCTATAAACTTAGAAAGTTTAATTTTGGTATGTAGTAAGGCCTTTCTTAAGGCAACATATACACCAAATTTCATTTAAATACCTTTGTAATTTTTGGAAAAAAATATTTTTTCCGAAAGAAAAATCAAATTTTGAATTACTCAATTTTTTATAAACTTAGAAAGTTGAATTTTGATACGTAGTAAGGTCTCTCCCAGGGCAATATACCCTTTAAATTTCATTAAAACAGCTTTGTAATTTTCGGGGAAAAATTTTTCTCGGAAAAGCCTTTCCGATTTTCTTGGCTAATGAACTCATCCAAGCCATTAATAAAAGAAAGCCACTTGCCGAGTTTCATCGAAATCGGTTAATTATTTTGTGAGTTATCGGATATATATATATATATATATATATATATATATATATATATATATATATATATATATATATATATATATATACGGGTCCTAATTCGCGCTCATTTGATAAAATTTGTGCAGTCTCACCATCGATACCTCTCTATTACTGAATTTTTTTCAATAAAAATTCACTAACATTTTGGTTAAATGATAAGCAATTTTTTTTTTTTTTGGCAATGCATTATTAATCCTATAGTGTTGGAACGGGACCTGCTGAAGTTAGTATGATATCTTAGGCAATACACAACATATAAAACCATTGTGTTACTTCTTATAAGTGTTGCTCTATGTAATGTGTCGCAGGTTGGACGTCAGTTTACAATGCGAGAAATCTTAAAATAGTACATGTAAAGGATTTTAGCCATAGATAAAGCTTTTAAGGGCAAAAGTCGCAGGTAACCAAATATAAACAAGATATCCACCCAATTTCATTAAAATAGCTTTGTAATTTTCGTAGAAAAAATTGTTTTTTGAAAGAAAATTTAAAATGTGAAAAACTCAATATTCTATACACTTAGAAAGTTAATTTTGGTATGTAGTAAGGCCTTTCCCAAGGAAATATACGTAGTAAATTTCATTAAAACAGCTTTGTTATTTTCGGAGAAAAAAATGGTTTTCAAAAGAAAATTCAAAAATTTCCCGGAAAACCCCCGATTTTCCTGGATAACGAACTCATCCAAGCCATTAATAAAAGAAAGACACATGCCTAGTTTCATTTAGATCATTTAATTATTTTTTGAGTTATCAGACGGATACATATATACATATATATATATATATATATATATATATATATATATATATATATATATATATATATATATATATATATATATAGTCAATAGTCAATAGTCAATAATTTATTTTGCCTTAATTCCATTTACAAATGGTTGAGCACGTCAGTTATTAAAATAAAAACAAAACTATGATAACAAATGTAAAAAACAAACTAGAAAACATTTCAAACAAACACAATAAAATTTTCGTTCGTCTCAGCTCTGTGCCCCACGGGTATCAGACAAATACTCCGCAATGGAGTAATAGCAATTATTGGTTAGGTATGATTTCAGCGATGCTTTAAATTCGTTCACATTTTGAATTGCTTTTATAGTTTCCGGCAACCTGTTATATAGATCCACCCCCGCAAAAGAGGGCGACTTTCTGTACATCATTTTACAGAACATCCTGTTCCTAAACAGATTCCCGTGGCGAGTGGAGTAAGAGTGCATCCCAGACTGCCTTGTTAGCCCATCTTTGACACCATGAATATAATTTAAAAGTTTATGTAGGTAAACGCATGTTAGCGTCATTATTTTTTCGTCCCTGAAAAGCGCCCTACAAGATTGTGTTACTCTCATACCAAAAATCACTCTTATTATTCTTTTTTGCAGTATAAAAACTCTTTCCACCTCAACCGACTGTCCCCAAGCAACAATGTTGTAAGATATCAAGGAATAAACTTCCGAGTAGTAGACAGTCATCAGAGCTTTGGTCTCAAGGAACTCTGCTAATCGAAATATTAGAAAATGGCTCTGATTAAGCCTACCGCACAAAACCTCAATATGTTGTTTCCATGAAAGATGTTGGTCAATAGTTACCCCCAATACTCTCACGCTTGTGGCCTGAGACACTACAGTGCCCCGAAAATCAAGGTTAATTGCCTGCTTTTGCTGGGCTCTGAATTCAAGAAATACGGTTTTCTTGTAATTTATAAGGAGCTGGTTGGCCTCACACCACTTACCGAACCGTTCAAGTAACGAGTTAACCTTCCGGCTAACCTCGTGTGTATCCGACCCCGACACAACCACTGTCGTATCGTCCGCGTACATGAACAACCTCCCCTCCCCAATATGTTCAGGTATATCATTCACATACAAGACAAACAACAACGGGCCCAAAACACTTCCCTGCGGAGTGCCAAGCTGTACATCAAAAGGTCGTGATTGCACTCCATCCACCGATTCTACCATTTGTTTGTTTGTTAGGAACGAGAGCAGCCAGTCGCAAACAGGGCCCCTAACACCCAGGCACTGCAGCTTTTTCGCAAGCAGTTGCGGATTTAGCGTATCAAACGCCCTAGAGAGATCAAACATAAAAGCCACCACGCGCTGACCCCTATCAAGTTCGTCGTATATGTACTGCACCATGTCAACAACAGCCGTTTCCGTTGATAGTCCAGGCCTGAAACCGTGCTGGCACTTCGATAATATTCCCTGATCTCCCAAGAAGTTCTCCAATCGTACAACCATCGCTTTTTCCATTATTTTAGAAAATACACTAAGTATTGAGAGTTGCCTGTAATTGAAAATATCTTGTTTGTCTCCCTTTTTTTGCAGATGGAATTACCTTGGCTTGCTTTAGCTGACTTGGAAACTCACCGGTGACAAGTGACAAGTTCATTATATGGCAGATGCAACCGGCTATTGTTTCTGGATATCGCTTAATTAGCGAGATGGGAACTTCATCAATAACAGATGATTTTTTTTTTAAGTTATTTATAATGTTTTCAATTTCAAAAGGAGTGAACGGTTCTACAAAAATTGACCGCTTATTCACTCTAGTCGTTGTGCCACCCAAAGCCTGACCACCATATTGAGATCTCACCTGATTTTGAACTTCCGAAGAGAAAACATGACCAAACAAGTCAACTATGGTTTTTGTATCGGAAATAATCTGACCATTATGTCTTATTTTGATATTATTAAGCCCATTTTTTATATTTTTTGTATGTTTATTATTGTTGACAAGTGACCAAAAAGTTTTTGTCTTATTATCCGAGCCTTCTATCAAGCTTAAGTAAAATTGCTGCTTTTCTTCTCGAATGCGCGTAATTAAATTGTTTTTTCAAGTCCTTATATTTTTCATCTATATCGTTTGAATTGCACAATTTTCTAAGTCGATTAAACAATTTTAAATTTTCAGAACATCTCTTCAGTTCCGGAGAATACTGAAACCTGGTCATTCTATCATGAGGGTTCCCTAGTTTGACCAGTCTCACCGGAAATGCCAAATTAAACAATGTAATAAACTGATAAAAAAAATCACCAAAAACCTGATCGATATTAGCCCTCTCCGAATAATTAACCTGAATAGGATATTCTTTCAAAAACCTACCAAATAAGTCAGCGGCCCGGCTAGAAAACACTCTACGCCTAATAAAACAAGACCGATCACCCGTTACAGGAAGGTCAATCATGTGCATGTTAAACAATAATTCTTGAGCACTGTGATCAGACACTGCAGGATCAAACACGGTTGCAGCACTATCTGCAATATTGGTGATAACATAGTCTATCGACGAACGAACCAGTATTCCCAGATATCTACCCTCCCTCGTTGGTGTGTTTACTAATGATTTTAAGTGATAACAGTCCAACAGACCGTTTAGTCTCTTAGATTCTGTAGATTGAGAATTCATACTGCAAATGTTGAGATCGCCCGTGATAACAACCTGTTCATACTTTCTACAGACCTTATTGAGAACACTCTCCAAAACAGAAAAAAACAAATCAAAATCACGGGAAGTGCTAGGACGATAGACCACAATAAAGCAAGTCTTACCCTCAAACTCCAACGCACAGCATTCAATATGCAGCTCCGCAGACATTTTTGCAATATACTTTATTTCCTTGCAACTTTGCTGAATCTCATTCCTAACAAAAATGATCGCACCACCATGTATGTGCTTTTTTCGAACGAAACAATATATATATATATATATATATATATATATATATATATATATATATATATATATATATATATATATATATATATAACATATAAAAATTGAAACTGACCCCGGATATGGGTTCTAGAAGTCCTAATTCGCGCTCATTTGAAAATTTTTTTGCAAAGTCTCACCATCGATACCACTTTTTTTAATAAAAATCACTAAAAACAACTTACTGGTTATGATAAAATAATCTTACATAATAATTCCCCAGGAAGTAGCCATAATAAAAATTGATATTAATTATTTCTAAATATGCAAAATAAATGGATAGGCGCACTTAAGTTTTAATTTGAACTTAAGTTTGTTGTTTGTAGCTGTTACGTACGCTTGTATAATGTAGACGAGCAACTTTTTACGTGAGTGCCCACGGTTCTGCACAATTGAAAATGTTCCACCTAAATGCCCATATCTAACGATGCTTATATTATATATTATATAATCCAGAAATTTACTACCTCTGCTTAGCCCTATTTCAGTGAGGCAACTCCCAAATTTAGTATATTCGCTTCAAAATACGATTTAACTGGTAAATGCTTTGAAAGTTATAAGAAATATAAAATTATTTAAATACTATTGGATGTATAAGGCGCCATCGTTTCGTAGGTTGGTATGGTGCGAACTTCTTAGGCAATAGGTTCTGGGTTCGATTCCTGCGTAAGCCAACATGAAACTGACAATGTTTATGCAACATTAACAAAATAGCAAACAAAGGTGTTGACGAGTAGTATCAGACAATAAAAAATAAATTATACCGAGATGCAATTATAACTGAAATTATAATTACTCGATGGTAATGAATCAAATTGACAGTTCCGTCTTTCAATAAAATCATATTGATAGTTAAGAAATTAATTAATAGACACAGAACAAAGAAAATGTTAGCGGAATGCACGAAATTCGGGAAAGATCAAACAGTCACAATATTTGTTTACCTACCTTTTGAACCGCGTCGAGGGGTCTCGAGAACATTTTGAAGAAAGCCGATTCGCAGCTAACTTTTTCGAAAAAAAATAATTTAAGAAATTTGTTAAGTAATAGAAAGATAAAGCCACTGAAATGTCGGGTATCTATGAGATAGATTACACCCTTGATGTAATACGTATGTTCCAAGTCTGTTCCTTCCTCTATAAAAAAAATTGATTGGCATTTAGATGGATGAGTTCCATCCCATTGTTAAGACACCAGCTTATTAAGTTGTCAATGTCATACTGAATCTTAAAATATTCTGAGGGACCTGTGATTCTGGGAAATAATTTTATATCGAGAGCAAACAATAAAAATTTACAATCAGAGAAACACTCATGAGTATCATTATTGAAAATATTAAATAGCAAAGGTCCCAAGTGAGAACCATGTCGCACACCCGACAAAACTTGTATCCAATTGGACATAAAATTCCCTACCCGCACCAACTGATATCTGTCAAAAAGGTAACTACCTATCCAGCTGTAAAGATTGTAATCTTAAATACGTTGGGCAGACTAAAAGAACCATTGGAACTAGATTTCGTGAACATCTGGCACAGCTGACATACGGTAATGTAGACAAGTCATTCGCGGACCAACATATTTGGGATAATAACCACCACATTCATAAAGAAAATCTAAAACTTATCAAAAATGTTAGACGGTCAGCGGAGCTGGATGCATACGAAAGTATTTATATTCCTAGGGCAGTGAAAAACAAGAGTTCCTCAAACCGAGCCTCTGTTTGCGCTTTGTCTTGGATGCAGATAAACATTCCGAAACCTGTCAGGTAAAGTGACAAGGGAAGTTCAAAAACCTCGCCCGGCAATTAAAACACAATGATACACAGAAAATTTGCCTGCGACTTAGTATACTTATCGGTATCGTTCTTTACCTAAGATTCAATATAAAAGGTGATGTTAGAAGTAAGTATTTTAGAATTTCTCATCCTCTGATGACGCTAACTTTGTTAGTGAAGGGATCGTCAGGTCTTTAAAAAGATGTGTTGTGGTGATTTGGGTTCCCCAAGGGTACTTATAATGGTTGTTAAAACGAAAGCATGTGCCTGTGTCAAATAAAGATTATTTTGATGATGGCTCTTTTTAACATATTTGTTGGACGAAATACTATTATTATACTTATTTTGAAACAGCTCTTGTTATCCAGTTAGGAATTTCTCAGGGTGCAAGTTATACGAACGCTACGAATAACTAAGTCCTAATTTTCTTTCCGATACAAAAGTGTCCTTTTAAGTTAGTTCTTTCAGTAAGTCACTATTTACAGAGACACTGGGTCAGTGTATCACTGCTGCTTTGGTCGGATACAGTGAGTATATAGCACTATAACAGTTGCTGCAGTTTTATCCTACATAGTTTTGTGTCTGGAACAAAGACCTGGAGTTTCCCTGGCCACTTCGAAGGAATGCAATCTTCTTCTCCCCATCGTCGGAACAGTGAGGGACTCAGGTGTGCTGTCTCTCTCTTTTTCAGGCCTGCAATAAAAGTGATTTATACAGTATTGTAGAGAGTATTATAGGGTGGATTTAGAAATGGGAAGATTTATATCCTTGGATATAAAAGAAGTAGTATTATATAAATCTATATTACAAGAGATACTGGAAATATTTACGTTATAAGGAAATTAAAGTTATGTGCGAAAAGGTCAAGTAAGTTTTGGTTTTTCTAAACGGATCCGTTCAGAGATTTAATGGAAACGAACACTAAATTCTAAGAATCTCAGGTATTGTTATACGGGTTATTTTTTGAAATGCTTGTTCATTTTAATACCGAAAAGTAATAAAGAGACTTATTTGGGGAAACCAACGGACTTTTTAGCTTATAATTTACTGTTTCTACTTTTTGATATATTTAATATTCACTTTCAACAGATTTTCTGAAAAGGTATACCAAATTATAATAATCTTATGTCTATTAGACAGGTTACTTTTTATAATGCTCGTTCGTTTGTATACCCAAAAGTAATAAAGTTACTCATTTGGGGAATGAAAGGATTTTTTAGATTATAATTTGCTGTTGTTACTTTTTGACATATCTAATATTCACTTTCAACAGTTTTCAATATAAAAATCTATCTGTCTATTGCCTAAACATATCTATACTGCAGGAAAATTTAATTGGTGTTTTTAAATTACTTTGCATAAGTTTTCCATTCATTACCAAATTCATTTGAAATAATGAACGTTGGCGCAGGAAAATTAACAAAAAAGAAACTATTGTATGAATTTCAGGTGAACAAAACATAAATTGTTAAATATAAAATTAGTTTAGAAACATACAATTAAGTAGGGGAAAGTTGCCTAAAATGGAATACTGTGGTAAAATGGGATACCTTAATTATTTTGTAGTACATGCAACGCCATTTATTGAGGAATAGACCTAATACTCCCTATTAGTGTATTAGTAACGTACAGCAGTTTGACCAAAATCGTGACGGGTGCAACGTCGCTAGGTAAGTGTTTTAAGATTTTAACATATTTATTGTAAAACTTTAGATCTGCAAACATAAGCTTTTTGTCTTTGTGGCCAATGAGATAAGGGCGTTAATTTTTTTAGCAGTTGCTAGGATATAAACGACTACTTAACGTATGAAATTGCAAGGTTCTATTCTTACATGGAAAACGTACAGGCATTGTTTGTTTACATGTTGATGTGTTGATAAAATGGGACGTGGCATGTGCTTCTAAAACGGGATGTATCCCATTTTAGAAACACAATGCTCATATTCTGTTTTAATTTGAATTTGAATACTCTTGCGGTGGACATTATTTGTAGGTATTTTTTTAAATTTTAGAATCAAGTTATTCGTAGCAAATATGGCACCTCGGAAAACAACTCGTCAGTCTTGGTCCGAAGAAGCAATGGCGAAAGCAATTAGATCGGTTTCAAGTGGCAAATATGGTTACTTAAAAGCGGCAAAAATTTTTTCGGTACCAAAGAGCACACTTGAGCGGAAAATGAAAAATTTGAACAAACGAATTACCGGGCATGATAAAGGTTTGGGAAGCAGACAACGAACTTTTTCGCGCCAAATGGAACAACTAGTTAACTACGTAAAAACTATGGAGAGTATGCTTTTTGGATTAACGGCTACAGATGTGCGTAGGTTGGCGTTTCAGTTAGCGGCCAGGAACAATTTGAAACACTATTTTAATGAAAATAAAAAAATGGCTGGCTGGGTTTGGCTCCGATCATTTATAAAAAGAAATCACCTGTCGCTAAGGAAACCTGAAGCAACATCGGCTGCTCGCGCTATGGGCTTTAATAGATCTGCGGTGAACAAATTTTTTGATTTGCTGGAGCCCCTGCAAGATAGATACGCGTATACACCATCTAGAATATTCAACGTCGATGAGAGGGGCTTAACAACTGTACAGGGACGTCCATCCAAGGTGATTGCAATGAAAGGTAGAAAGCAAGTAGGAACGTTAACTTCAGCAGAACGGGGAACACTATGCACTGCGGTAATATGCATGAATTCTGCAGGGACATATGTTCCACCCATGGTCATTTTCCCACGAGTTCGGTTCAAGGAAGAGTTTTCGATTGGGCTACCACCCGAATCCATAGTTGCCTGCCATCCATCTGGTTGGATGCAATTGAATCTCTTTGAAAAGTGGTTTGACCATTTTTTACAATATACCAATGCATCGAAGGAGAATCCTGCATTGCTTATAATGGACGGCCATAAAACTCATACCCAAAACATACCTGTCATAGAAAAAGCGAGGAATCACGGTGTTACATTATTGTGCTTACCACCACATTGTAGTCATCGCATGCAACCGCTTGATGTTTCTTTTATGGCACCTTTGTCGACATTCTACAGTCAAGAGGTTAAAATATTTCTAAGAAACAATCAAGGTAGAGTCGTTACAATTTACCAAATAGGCAGATTATTTGGAAAGGCCTTTCTAAGGGCAGCAACACCCAATAATGCAATTAATGGTTTTGAGAAAACTGGCTTATTTCCCGTTAATCGTCACGTTTTCACTAACGATATGTTTATAGCTGCTGATCCCACTGATCAACCAGAGAATGAATCACGTCCAACGGAAGAGGGCTCACCAGAAAGAGAATCACCATTTCCAATCCGGCACCACACACCACCTCCATAAACTTCGACCCACATACAATCACAAGCAAAATCAACTAGTCCTCGTGAGTCAGATGACAACTTTTCGAGTGATGATGAACAACCTCTGGCCAATATTCTTCAAGATAGTGTTTCACCAGAAATGATTCAACCATACCCAAAAGCAGCATTAAGGCCTGCTAAAACTGCAAACAGAGGTAAAACTGCCATATTAACGAGCACACCTTATAAGGATGAATTGAATGCCAGTATAGAGGCCAAACGACGTAAAGTGCCAACCAATAAATTGCCATCGTTGAAAGGAAAGGGACTATCAAATGGAAAATCAGTAAAGAAAATCTCCAAACCGCAAAAAAATAGTTCGACCGAAAAGAAGACTGATGAAGCAACAAACAAGACTAGAGACCAAAAAGATGTGAATGGGAAAAACAAGACCAAAGACAAAAATACCGATGAAGAAAATCCCGTGTGCTTTTATTGTGAAGTAGATTTTCGAAGCAGCAAACCTGGTGACCAGTGGATTCAATGCAGTTTCTGTCGTAGATGGGTCCACGAAGGTTGCGGTGTACCAGACAACGAAGCCATTGATTTCACATGCGATCTGTGCCTGCAAATATAGTCCCATTTTAGAAACACTACTGATCCCGTTTTAGATATATATGTTCCTAAAATGGGAAATTTGACTCGCTCAAAATAATATTTTTTTTGTTCATGTATAATACGTTTCATATGTTATGTTTATTTTATGAATAAAGTTATGTTTGGTATATCCATTACGAGGGTTGTCCGTGATTTTGTACGTAAACTTTTTTTAAAACCAGGTCCAAACACTAAGTATCCCATTTAGATAACTTTCCCCTACTTACTGTTATCCCGTCTCGTAAATTAAAAAGAAGTTTTTATTTAAAAATAACTTTGTTCAACCTTTGTGTATATTCTGTTTGGTTACGTTTCGGTATATTTAGACATTGCAGCCTCAGTGTTTACGCTTTGACAGAGTAGACTTAAATTACTTGTAAGTTGCAGCAATACAAACAAACTTGTGATGAGATTCCAAGTTATTTCACTTTATAAACTAGAAACGTTTTTAACATTCATTAATTAAAACCAACTAAACTTTTATCAATTTATTTAGTAAACAGATAATTCCGTTACAAAAAGTTTTTGCAAATAAAGAAGCACAGCTACACAGTAAAACAAGCAAAATTGATATTAGAACACAATATAATGAATTCAGTAAGTAAGCAACTAGACAAAAACAACATCACTTTTAAGCTTGATAATCAGAAAGGACAAAAAACCAGATTCTATTTGAGCGTGACTAGGTATATTTACACACTTTAGCTATCAGTTGTTTCTTGAATTAACTAATTAAAAAAATCCAGTAAAACATAATTACCCAGCGAGGGCAGCCATGACACTGGAGATCCATTCCATAGTTTGTGATGTGGAATTACACGCGAAACAACGTATTTTTACGTGTATAATTACCAGGTACATGTACAAATCAGGACAATGGATTACCGATTTTACAACCTTGAACAACAGAATGGCATCCAACTATTTTTTTCGATTGGTCAAGAATTATACCTTCAACATCGAACACAATTCACTGCGGGAATAATCAAGCAATATCCAGCTTGTAAGCCATATATCGTTAAAGCCTGCTCTGTACAATCTTAATGTGATTTATATACGAGGGCCCAACAGGCCGGTTTTCATCTTATTTTGTCAACCAGAAGATTAGAGTAGTTCTTCGACCCCGTCCGTTCAATATTTACACAATAGACAAATGATGGGTCGACCACTATAAGGTTTACTTCGGATCAGTGCGTTACCTAGGTGCGATATAAATACACTGTAGCTGTTGATTTTGATTTTAGTATTTTTCATCCTCTGATGACGCTGACTTTGTCAGCGAAACGATCGTAAGGTCTTTGAAATATGTGTTGTGGTGATTTGGGTTCTCCAAGTGTACTGATCAGTGCTCATCACAGGTTCCAGTTTTCACATAGTTCATCTTACTTGTTGACACCACAACGCCCCGAACACATATCTCCATTTTCCCAGCATCTCTCCGTTATTACGCATGTATCCTTATATTTTTGTTGCACTGACAAGTAAAACTAACATCTTTTACCAATTTTATTGTACAATTATTTAAATTAAATGGATATATTGTTAATATTTGTTTGATGATCGTTACAGTTAAAAGGGTTTTACTCTGTTTATTGATAATAATATCGGACATCTGATGTAAATCCATTTTCACGCGTTGTTTATGTTTAAGGTTGTCGGTGAAACAAATGTCATCGTTCTCCGATGCCGCTACATCGAGTCGATGTCGACGTTAGTGGACTCTCGGCTTCTGACGTTCGATGCTCAGTGTTATTCTTGCGGTATTTGTCATTACGAATTTGATGCAGTACATTCATTATATGCGCATTGAGAAACTTATAGTTTATACCGCCTTTTTGTTGTTGATAGTTGCTATGTGAAGTAGAAACGGTTTTTGTTAAACCTTTAAATAAAAACAGATGGATAAGATGGCGATAATATTTTACTGCCTTGTTCAGGGCATCCTTGTGTGTGTTTCTGCGAGGAGAGTGTTAAAGAAAACTGTGTAATAGAGGAATATAATACCTCCTTGAATTTTGGGGTAAACCTATTTGTATATGGGAAATTGCAAAATTTCATTCATTTGTTTAGTTCTGCTACAAATCGTTTAGAGAAAATAAAGGATTAGAGGAAAACAGGAATCACATAGAACTAGTGTGAAGCCAAACGACAACTGAGGTAATTACAGTTAGGAATTAGTTTCACTGGATAGCCAGAAATGTTTTATAATACATTTATAGCAATGTTTTTATTTCTTTTAGGCCTCCTTTTATTCTGTCATTTTTATGGTATCTTCATAACATTTTTTTTGGAATCTTTATGATGTCCATATCTTTACTGCCACTGTATATGGTTACAAATTACTTAGCCACAGTAACTCTGTGAAGCTGTTGGATGCTAGTTAGGTTTGTATTCCTTTGAATTACTGGAGAGTCGTTAAATAGTAGAAGTCCAATAAAAGGTCAGGATATATAGAGTAAACCACTCGAGAATTGGAACAAAAACTGGTAACACCACTCTTTAACTTTATTTCTTTTGAGTTTTATCTGCCAACCTAGAACGGATCATGAACCCCATTTAAATGAGAACCGTTAGGTTTTTATTTTTGTCATCTTTATAAGAATTACTTTTATTAACAAATTTAATATACCTATATTGTGGACTTTAACAAGTTCAGAGCTCTGCTTCACACCTGGAACCCGTCTGGTTGATCCCAGACGAATTTAAACTATATAGTAGATGAAATTGTTCAACTTTGCTTAAAATATTACTTATTTGAAAACTATAACATGTAAAACAAGACAAGGTTATTGTGATTAGGTTACACCTTGCTAGACTTAACAATTTTGACTTATAATTTGCTATTTTTCAAATTAAAGCTCTTTTAAAATGGTAAATATTTTTGGTATCTCTGGCGTATCAAGTCAACTACCCATCGTTAATAAGTGTTAGTTTTGGACTCAAATTGAAAGGGCCGTTGGTGTAATTGGAATAAACTGTTTGGTAATTTACTCGTCGCCTACTACGCTAAAATTACCTGGCGCCCTTGATATAATTCCAGTGCCTAGGCTTCACTGAACGTATTGTGATTTTAAGAACCACATCCTTCTCCACTGTACCATAACCGGTTGCTCAAGCTTCTTGGGTAAGTTATATCGTCCCTTATAAATTATAGATTGCTATCCAAATGTTCTCTAAATGCGTTTATATATTTATAGGTGCGAGTGTTTGGGATAAATAAAGTTGATGTCACAATCTGAGTAGTTGGATAATAGAGTTGTACTCTGTGTATTGAAGACTTTGATTGATTTGACGATAGGTTAGTCATACTAGGTGAACCCTAGCCTACTTCTACATGCTTCAAAGTGCCTCTAAAGGTTGAAACTATTGCTACACGTGCTACCCGATTTTCATCTGGAAGAAGGTCACTAATGCGGCCTAGCAATCACCTGTAAGGAGGTAAGTGATCATGTCTGATTAAGACCACTGCACCAACTTCTAATGGAATGGTTTGCTGCTTCCATTTGTGCTTTTAATCAAGGGAACAGGTATTCCCATGACCATTGCTATCAGAAACATTGGAGAATGTTTTGCAATAGCTGAAACCTGGTAAACGATTAACTAGCGTTTGTGAGCCACCAGGCTCTGGTAATGTCATTAATGATTTACGCAGAAAGAATTTAGATGATGTTAGTGTCGATAATCGTTAGGGTCTGGCGATAGTGGGTATAAAGTTCGGGAGTTTAGAGTTGCCTCCACCTGCACGAGAATAATTTGATACCCCTCATAAGTAAGTTGAATGTAATAAATGATACTTTACTCTCTTACTATTAGCTTCCTACAAGCCACTAAAATGTGGAGACTTAGGTGGTATAAAACGAAAAGCATTGTTATCACATGCAAACAACTTGACCAGTCCATCCCCAGAATTTAGGAAGATATGACGTAGCTCTTTTAATTGTATATGTGTACCTACAAAATTAATTCCATTAATAGAATATATGTGGTTTACTCCGTCATTGAAAGTGGCCGCAAAGCGACTTTAAAAGAATTACTTGTGAGATCTGTAACAAGCTCTAAATGAATGGCCTTACTGGTAAAACAAACAAAACAAACAGACATACAGTTTTTGTTAAACGACAATCCTTACGCTTTCTGTCCTTAACAACAAATCAACCTGCATAGTCCAATTCTTCACATGAAATGGATTTATGACTATGACACGTTCCTTCGGCAAATCAGTCATGATTGGTTTTCTTTCAAATCTTGGCTTACGTTTAAAACATTGAATGCGATTTCTTGTCATTTGCTTTGTAATTGACATACCTGATGTGCGCCAATACTTTGTCTTACTGGATATAATAATTGTGGTCCCGCGTGCAGCAATGCCTTACGTTCATGCTTAAAAGGGAGCCATGTTGAACCTTGTTTACCATCAAGCAATAAAGTGTGTGTTGACCAGAATGACCAAAATGATATATTAGAGTATCTTAGTCTTACACCAACACGAAGAAGTTCGTCGCAATCAATAAATAGAGACAAACTAGATAAATTATTCCTGACAGAAAGGTTATCTTTTGAGTATAGTGCGGCTCTTTCAGTGGCAAAGCATTTATCTTGTGTGAACTTTATCAGCTACTTCATGCCATCTGACAATTACCTACCTTATGGTAAACATGTCAGCAGAACTGTCTTGTTTAGGCGTTTTGCAGTTATTGATCAACCGTAGGCAATAGGACATTTGTGTTTAATTCTTGTCAAACTAGAAAACTTGTTCAATAAACAAAAGTTATTGTGAATTGTTACCATGCTAATAATTTTCTTCTGTGTTTCTGGTATTTCGATATCCAATGAGACTGTAAGAAGGAATTTCAAGTAGACTCCTCTTTTGCAGCCAGGAAGGAACAGACCACCATAAGAAAGGTTTGTAAATAATATTTTTATAGACTTCTCTTGTAGCCACGCCTGCAGGATTATTGGTTGTGCAGACGCAGTTCCAGTCTTCAACATTAGTTAATGATTGTATCACTGCAACTCGATTACTCACAAATGTCTGTAAGGTTTTGAGTGAAGTCCTAATCTAGCAAAGGACGATTTGGGCAACACACCATAGATGAAATTTCATCCTTAAGCTGACTAAGTCTTGCACCTTTTTTTTACCAATCGATTCAGACGCAAGGCGCCACACAATGTTCCAATCTGGGTATCGTAAGGGTCTTCCATAAAAGATTCGCAGTGATGTTTTCACATTTGCTTCCTGTTTTTATTTAAACATCAATCCTAATCTTTCTAGCATCTCTCCGTTTTCGTTGTCACCGAGAGATGGCGCTTTCTGCCGATCTGCAATGCGCCATGTTCAAACACAAAGTAATTGTCAATATGTGTGCACTGTCGTTCCCTCAAAATGCTTACAGTTATTTTAAAAATAAGCCCCCAAGAATGGGTAAATGCATTACAAAATACATACATAATTCATAATAAATTTATAAGTCTGAAATGCAATAATCATTTATAAGAACCCTCGTATAAAATTAAATGTGCAAGGCAAACTTCTTTGTTTAGACAAGGACATATTTTTACCTAAAATAATTAACTATTCAGTTGAATTCTGCAATCTAGATTCCACAGTACATTTAGTGTTAACTAATAATCACGAGGCTGAAATTTCTAGACAGTATCAGCCGAACTTGAATAGAAATACATAAACAAATTTATAATTAAATTATGACTATACGTAAATTGCTGGATAATAATACTCTCTTTCTCACCACATTTGCTAGCTAATATCATGGAGACCACAAAATGGTTACTAACAACAATCAAGTGAATCTCACAATTTTATTATGTACTAGATTTGAGTAGCAGGTACTTACTCTTAAACCCAGATAACACTAACGTCCTACCCAAAGTACAGCATCAAAAATAACGTGTGAACGCGCCCTTAATTATTATTTGGTGGCGCTACCTATCGTAGACTTTAGGGAAGGTCTACTTTGTCAAACGAATTGTGCAGGGTGTGAATAGTCTCAATTATTATTAACCAGTGCGCTCTCAAATATCAGTAAAAATGGATGATCATGGCATAATATTTGCAAGGTAAGTAGCTCACAACAAGTTTTGCTTATTTATAAGTGTTTCTTAGAAGGAGTAAGTAAATGTAGTTGAATTCAAAGACTGGTGTTTTCATAACCTAGAAATAATATGTAGTGGCTTCGTATCATGTAAATGAATGTAGTAGTCGTATATAAAGGACGTTAGGGGTATATACCACCTTATAGGGGCATAGGATAAACATAGTGATTTGTAAAAATATACAATGATTATGTCTATTTTACGGGTTGAGCTTTACATAATGCCTTAGCTATGGTAGAGGATGAAGAGTTTCAGCGTGAAATAAATTCGGTTGTACTTTGCTCGTACCACCCGAAAACGGCATTGACACAGACGAAGACTCCGATGAAGAAGACAATGTGACGCCTGATAATTTGCCCCCTAGTCAATTTAGAGCCTCGGCTGAAATTGAAGTAAATGACAATGAAACTCAAGCTCATGCTACTGAAGAAGGATATGACTCTGAGGATAATTTTTCATTGGAAAGATCTGTTGGTACAACAAATGAAGCAAGGCAAAAGTTTCGTAAGTCTTACCATTGGACTGATGATCGCCTAGAGTATCCATCTGAAGAAGTCTTGTCTAACGAAAAGAATTACCTAGACGATGAAGAAAACTGTCCCATCTCCCTTTTTTTGAAATTACTTGATCAAGATTTATTCAAATTACTAACTGACGAAACCAATAGGTATGTTAACAGGATGAATAAATCTGGGAAGTGTGGGACTGCAAGAAATGAAATATTTTGTTGGGATTTTTATTCTTAGCGGTTATGTTCTTTACCTGTGCAGGAAAATGTTTTTGTAAAAGACCGAGATACTCACAATCAACTAGTTGCCGAAGCACTTTCTAGAGACAGGTTTGATTATATCGTGAGTGTGTTCCACATGGCAGATAATGATAATTTAGACAATACTGACAAATTTGCAAAGTACGTCCCCTGTTCAATATATTGAATACAAATTTCCTCAATTATGCCAAACTTGAATACACCCATAGTGTAGATGAGGCCATGGTTCCCTGTTTTGGGCGTCATGGCTGTAAACAATTCCTCAAGGGGAAACCTTTAAGATGAAGCTATAAACTCTGGGTTGGTTGCACTACTAAAGCCTATGTGAACAGCTTAGAACCTTACCAAGGAGCATCAACACATATATCACCTCAGTATACAGATGTCGGTGCAGGTGCGGGTGTGGTACTCACGTATGTTGATGCTTTGAGACATAATAGAATGAAGAAAAGTTCCATTCGTTCTTCGACAATTATTTCACAAATTTGCCTCTATTTAAACTATTGGCAGAAAGATATATAAGAGGGGCAGGTACTGTAAGAAGAAACCGAATACCAAAGAATCCCCTTAAAACGCCTAAGGAAATGAAGAAGTATTCCAGAGTTACCTATGACCAAAATACTGAAGGTGACAAAAAGCTCCCAATTCTAACTAGGAATGATAACATTATAGTGTCTTTATGTTCCAAAGGAGCTCGAGTTAACCAAATACGTATGGTTAAAAGATACTCTTTAATATTAGTTCCACGGCGTTATATGATCAAACTCTATAACCAAAGCATGGAAGGGGTGGATAGATGTGATCAGAATATCAGCCTATAGAGAACGGGTATTGGGGGCGAAGAATGGTATTATTGTTTATTGACCCAATGTATTGACATGGCAATTCAAAATGCATGCCAATTACATCGAAACAACAAAGGAACTTTGGATCACTTGGCATTTCGCAGGCGTATTGCCACTTCCATATTACAGAGCAATGCTAGAAGTATAAGTTCATTGGTCGGAAAACTCAGTGAAAGAGAAAATATTGATTCTCGATTGGATGGATTGCATCACTACATGATTCCACAAGATAAGCAGACAAGGTGCCGTCATTGTCATATGAAAACAGCGACAAGATGTAAAAAATGTAATTCACGTGAAGTTTTTTATGGAATATCATACAAACACTAGTAGTGCAAAATCCTAACGTCCTATATATAGGACCCCATCTTTTTTGCTCAGAAGATTCTGGTTTGTTTGTTCGTTCTCTAGAAATGTTTATTTAGTTACAATATAACATATTATAAGCAGCAATTTGTGTTTTTCAGTTACTTAATACTTCAGGGATAAGTGGGTTAATCATTTACAAATTTACCCTACAGATTTTAAGATTGATCCAAGAAAACCTCCAGTTCAATTTTGGTGGGTGTCAATGATACTTCTTTATTGGTTAAATCTAGTTAACGTACAATAGAATTATAAAACACACATCTGGAGCGTATCTCTACATCAATGTCGGAACAATTTCATACTTCCCATTTTATTCCAACTGCCAGTTCGTTGCTAATATATGATTTTTCCGATACAAAAAAATAAAATAGCCAACGGTGCTTTAAACCATGCACCAGATACTAAGTTGAAATAAGTTCCGAAGCTTTTCAGTGCTGCGAGAACTCTCCATTAATTTATTTTTTAAGAATCGTTATCATCGAGATTAAAACAGATAAAGAAACCAGGTAACAACGTACTTCTAGACCTCAGTATTACTTCCGGAAGAGAAAAAACTCTGGACGCAGCAAGTGCGTTATGGTAGTGAATTTTCATAGAAATGATCTGGCACAAAATATTTTATTATAACTTTTTTTTCTTGTAACATAGAAATCTAAATTTTGGTGTATAGTTTACTTTTTATATCGTAAACCTACCTACCAAATTTGGTTATCATAGATTTGTTATTTTTTAAGATAAATTTTTTTTTCAAATGAAAACTCAAAATTTTTCCAGAAAACCTTGTCCGATTTTTTTGATTAACGAACTTATCAAAGCCATTTACAAGGGGAAGGTACATGCGAAATTTTATCAAAATCGGCCTATTATTCTTTGAGATAAAATTTTTTTTCGAATTAAAACTCAAAATTTTCCCGGAAAACCTCGTCAGATTTTCCTGACTAACAAACCTGTCAAACCCATTTACAAAGGGAAGGTACATGCCAAATTTTATTAAAATCGGCTTATTACTTTTTGAGATAATAATTTTTTTCGAATGAAAACTCAAAATTTTCCCGGAAAACCTTGTCCGATTTTCCTGACTAACAAACTTATCCAAGCCATTTACAAAAGAAACGTACATGCCAAATTTTATCAAAATCGGCCTATTATTTTTTGAGTTATCGGTGTGATACATATATATATATATATATATATATATATATATATATATATATATATATATATATATATATATATATATATATATATATATATATATATATATATATATATATATATATATATATATATATAAACATATAAAAATTGAAACTGACCCCGGTTATAGGTTCTAGGGGTCCTAGATCGCGCTCATTTGAAGAAATTTTTTCAAAATTCAAAAGTCGAGATCTCCTCATTAGTGACTTTTTTCTAAGAAAATTCACTAAAAAGTCAATTATGAACTAATAAGACACGCTGATATTTTGGGATGTAGGATGGATGACAATGGCCAAAGAAAGAGCCCCCGGTGAGGCTCTACTAGAGTACTTGGCTACAACGAACCTAGAGGTATTAAATAGAGGTACAGCTCCAACCTTTGTAAATCGTATCCGATAGGAGGTGATCGACATTATGTTAGCGAACAGAGGAATAACCGAGGATATATCTAACTGGAGGGTGACGGAACACATATCAATGTCTGATCATCGTATGATCAGCTTTGAATTGGAGGTGGACCGTGAGAGTCCTCCCTCTAGGAGAAATCCAAGGAAGACCAACTGGGATGCCTACGTAGCAGGCCTCGGTGGGTCGCCAAGAAGCCCAGAGGGGAGAAAACTATATAGGCATTAAATAGCGAGGTCGAGGCCCTAGAAGGTAAAATAGTGGCAGCCTACGAGGCCGCGTCACCACTCAGGGAGGAACCGTCCATTAAAGTTAGATGGTGGAACAGGGATCTCGCCGTACTACGCGGGCGGACTCGGAGGGCCTTAAACCGAGCCGTCCGAGAATCGGGTGAGGCGGCCTGGGACGAGTTTAGGACTGCCAGAAGGGAGTTTAAGAAGGAATTACGACGGAGTACACGAGCTGGTTGGCGTGCGTACTGCGGGGAAGTCAATTCCCTACCGGACGCAGCCAAGCTGGTACGGGTACTCAAACAGGAGTTACGTAGTAATGTAGGATCCTTAAGCAAACCGGACGGGAGCTGAACAAGCACCGGTGAGGAGACCCTGCGTCATCTCGCCGAAGTGCACCTTGCGGGCGGTGGAGCCCTCACGGGGGCTCCGACCTGGGCCTGTAGACGGTCCCAAATGCGGACTGGCTGCTGGCGAAGGGGATGGTCACAGATGGCCCTATAACCTGGGCGGTGAGCGAGTTCGCTCCATTCAAGTCCGCAGGCTGTGTGGGATTTTTCCGGCCCTACTCCAGAGGGGCCTGGATGTATATCCAGGCCCCTCTGGAGTAGGGCAGTATTGATTCCCAACATAAGGGAGGCTTTACAGGCCAGCCTGGCGTCTCGAAGGCCTGGCGCCGGGTTAGGGGGGTCTTCATTCCCAAACCGGAAAGGGAGGATTACAGGCTGGCTAAGGCGTACAGGCTAATCAGCCCAACATCCTCCCTGCTTAAGGCATTAGAAAAGATAGTAGATAGGCTAATGTTGGGAGGGATCCTCAAAGATCACCCTTTCCATAAAGGTCAGTACGCGTACCAGCGGGGGAAATCGACGGAGACGGCGCTCCACGCTGTGAAAGGGCCCTAAATTACGGGGAGAGCACATTAGCTGTGTCCCTCGATGTGGAGGGGGCCTTTAATAAGGCAAGGATGGATACAGTCTGTGCCTCCCTACAGGATAGGGGAACGCGGAGGTCCCCAATAAGCTGGGTGGCGAGCATGCTGGAGGACAGGAGAGTTTCGCTGACCTTGAGGGGCCGGGGGCTGGACGTTGTGGTGACGAGCGGCTGTCCTCAGGGCAGCTGCCTTTCACCTCATCTATCGTGTCTGGTCATGGACGGCCTCTTGGAGCGGCTCTCCGATAATGGCTTCTACGCCCAGGCGTACGCTGATGATGGGCTGGTCTTAGTCACCGGCAAATTCCTCGGCGTCGTCTGTGAGTGCATGAAAGCTGCCTGTAGCATAATTGAAAGGTGGTGTGGTAGTCTGGGACTCTCCGTAAACCCGGCGAAGACGGTGACGATCCTATTCACCAAGAAGAGGAATGTAGTGGGGTTCAGGGCGCCCGTGATGTTTGGAAAACCTTTAGCTTTAGTGTGGTAGGTCAAATATCTGGGGGTGATCCTGGACTCCACACTAACATGGGGGTCGCAAATAAAACGAGTAGTGAGGAAGGGAGTAGTGACCCTCTGGCAGCTGCGTCGAGTGCTAGGGAGGACCCGGGACCTAATCCTTGGATCCTTCATTATATTTACACTGAAATTGTCAGGCCGAGAATCCTATATGGGGCGTTAGTCTGGTGGTGTGGTGTGAATTAAACTACCAGCAGGAAGCTGGCCAAACTTTAAAGGCTGCAATCCTAAGTATCAGAGGCGCTATGAGGACGACACTCTCAGCCGCGCTAGAGGTCTTGTTTATGCTGCCACCGCTTCCCATATGCATCAGAAGGGAGGCTATGGCGTCGCATCTTAGAATGTGAGACTCTGGAAACTGGTGCGGAGAGGGAGCAGTAATAGGGCATGCAAGAGTCACCAAGGAGGTGGAAAAGGAAATTCCGATTTCCGCCATCAAGGTACGGGATGCCGAGGACGTTGACCAGGCCATATACCCTCAGGAGCCCCAGTAAGGATCAGTGGAGGGAAACTGGGGTTGCATCCCAGCCTGCAAGCCTGGTCTGTTTCACCGACGGATCGCGGCTAGAGGATCAACCATCCTCCGGGGCAGGAATATACATCGAGGGCCTGGGGGTGCGCGAGAGTTATGCTCTTGGCGCACAAACCACGGCATTCAAAACAGAGGTGTGCACTATCCTGTCTGTGGCCAATAGACAGGATGTGACGAGGAGCCTCGAGAAATGTGTGTACATTTGTTCGGATAGCTAGACGGTCCTCCCGGCAGTCTGCGCGGCCAGAATCAGGTCAACACTGGTCCAGGAGTGCGCTGACGCTCTCAAAGGACTAGCCAGGACAAAGGAGGTGCAACTGGTGTGGTTTCCGGGACACTGTGGCATAGCGGAGAATGAGGTGGCGAATAATATCGCAAGGCTTGGTGCCCGGCGGCCGTTCTGAGGCCCGGAGCCCTCGATCGGTAGGAAGACGGTCTCTGTCGCCTTAGACAGGTGGACAGAGGAAACAATGGAGAGGCACTGGGGGTCGGTTCGCTGTAATTATCATGTTCCTGAAACATGGAAAAAACAAGATCCACCCATTAAGCTATAGGCCTATCAGCTTGCTATCCACTTTAGGCAAGCTTTTCGAAAACTGATACTGAGGCGACTGAACGAATTTATGGAAGAGCATAATACCCTACCCCCCACACAGTTCGGGTTCAGAAAAAAGCATTCAGCTCTTCATCAACACCTTCGTTTAAATGAAATTATTGTCAAAGGATTTGAAAACAAAAAATATACCACCGTAGCATTTCTTGACGCAACACAAGCTTTTAATAAAATATGGATCGACGGGCTCCTCTTCAAATTAGCTAAAATCCAAGACTTACCCTCCTATCTACTCAAAATCTTTTCCAGCTTTACACACAATAGAACATTTGCAGTAAGAATAAACGCTGAATTTTCCACAACTAAAGCAATTCACGCAGGAGTACCTCAAGGTTCCATATTGGTACCTACACTATATAATTTATATGTAAGCGACATACCATGCGAACAAGGCTCCTTAGTGGCGATGTATGCGGACGATACAGCGATATCAACACAATACAAAAGCATAATCGAATCCAGGAACCTTTTACAAAATTCCTAAAACAAAGTTACAAAATAGTGCAAAAGCTGGTGAATCACTATAAACTCATCAAAGAGTCAAGCTAAAATCTTTACGCTCTTAAGAGGAACAAATCCACCACCGTTACAAATAGATAACAAAGCAATCCCTTGGAATCACAAACACGAATCCGTCAAATATTTAGGCCTACATTACGATCGTCCCTTAACCTGTAGGCATCATATCAAAAACAGAACTCCGCAGGCTTATGGACGTCTAAAAATGCTGTACCCTATTATAAACAGAAAATCATCACTGAAGATTGAATGCGGAACTCTCATCTACAAAAGTATTCTTAGACCAGTTCTCACATATGGCTGTCCAATATGGGGAACAGCGCCATATTCAACAATAAATATGGCACAAACCTTCCAGAACAACGTGCTACGAATCACCACCGATGCACCGTGGTTCATTAGGAACACGCAAATACATCGCGAATTAAACATACCAGTGATCAGTGACTTCATAAAAACAAGTGCAATCAACTTCCTGAACAACTTAACTGGAGCAGTACATTGCAATCTTGGTGCAAGACTACAACAAAGAAGACTAAGAAAAAGACTCCCACAAGATGTGTTTAATGGTCCATGATCAAAGTTAAAATATAATTTAAGTATGTAAGGGTATTTGGGCGCATGGGAGTGTGTGTGTGTGTGAGTATGGATGTGTACATATGGGTAAAATTTTTATATTAGGACAATTGCATGTCCAAAGTCATTTCTAGTAAACTATTGGGCCTAAAAGCATAAACTAAACATATATGTCAAGCCCAAATGGATATCTAACTGATACACATAAAATGGAAGCCACGTTAATTCATATTTTTTTAGAATTCATCAATATATGACCGAAATCGTCATTCCGGTAACTGTCCGAAACTCGATTTCTGAACTTTAAAAGGATTGTTCCCCTAATATATTTATCTAAGGTATTACAAAGTATGAGCAGATCAATTTTCAAAGTGTTTGCTATCAATATATATACCAGTATTCTTCCGATTAAACATAGGTATAACATTTTAATATTCCATTGTTTTTTGTCCGGAGAGACGCTCGTCATTCCGGAAACACGACCAATATGTTTGAATATTTCGCGCCTATAAACCTGAAATCACCGCGCATGTGCACCTAGATATAGTTTGTGTTATGCTAAGTCCAGAAATGCCGGTAAGTTTTTGTCAATATTTATCATTTTTTTTAAATAAATTTACGAAGGACGGGATATTTTCGCGTACCTTTATTGCCCATCAATTCGGAAACATGTGCTGATAACTGTATTCTTGTCTTTTGAAGTTTTTATGTGATTATTCTAGTAATACCGATAATTGTAAACATAACCTCACAATTTCACATTGCTCAGTCGATAAATTAGGTGTTTACGAGAAATTTGGTCAGATTTCGTCATTTCGGAAACGTCATTACCGAAACAATTTGTTAGGCGCAAAATTGTTTCCGAAATGACGGAATTGTTTCCGGAATGACACAAATTTACCTTTAAGGTTTTTCTTAGAAATTTTGCACTATCTTTCAGAATCTCATAGAAGAGCAGAGATTTATTGATTTAAAGAAAAAATTAGAAGTAAACCGTAAGTTGGCGTTTGAGAAAATGGAAACTGAGAAGAAAAATAAAAAAAGCCTTAAAAAATCTACTCAAAGTTTAAATTTCAAAATTAAATTAAATGTGGGTAGCAAAAACAAAAAAGATCAGTCGGAATCCATCGGAAGTAAGGACAAAAATATAGATTCAGTTTCTGATAATATTCCAAGATTGCTTGAAAACCAGTCTAATGAGCAAGTTGATGAAGCCGAGAATAAAGCTCCAATATGTGACACAATAGTGTTACCAAACAAATAAAGAAGACATCAAAAAAGTTAAATAATCAGATAGTAAATTCACCCCAGGTGAAAAACCGAAAAACAAAGAAAAATACAATAGAAGTCAGTACAAAAAGAGTTCAAAAGTACAGAGCTAAAATAACCGAAGAACAGTTAGAGGAAAAACGGGAGAAAGGATAGGGAAAGATATGAAAAAAAGAAACATGCAGGTACTGTTAAATCTATAGAGACGCTTAGTGACAGGGAGAAACGGAAGCAAAGAAAAAGATGGAAGGAAGCCAGCCTGAAATACAGAAATAACAAAAAAATACAATTAGCAACTCAACATTTTATGGAAAGTAATTCACCTCCAAATAGCGAAGACGAACAATTGGAAGAAAATAGACCTGGAAAGAAAACAGAAAATGTTGTAGAAGTTAATAGAAAGGTAGAAAACTCTCAACAGGCCGCGAATGAGAACGAAATTGATGAAAATCATAACATGCCATTTGAAACTCCTGGAACGTCTCAAACACAAAACTCGTCCAAAAAACAAGCAGGTCGAAAGAAGGTTAAGCGCGATAGAGCGACGTGTTACAGGAAACTAGAAGAATCTAAGAGAGAAATTGCCGAATTAAAAAGAAGACTAGAAAATTATAGAAAAAGAGAAGAAAGGCAAAGATTGAAGATTATAGAGCTGAAGTCTCAAAAACGAAAATCTGGAAATCAATCTATGGACTCTCCAAATACTAAAATACACCAGATGACAAAAGCACTTGATGTGCCTCAGGAAGTTAAGAAACAATTATTGTTTGGTGAAGTAGTACGCTCCCAATTATCTCATAATGTACAATCGCTAGACAACCAAAAGAATAAACAAATTGCATCGAAATTAATCAGTGGTAAAATACTAAAAAAATATAGGATGATTGGTCAGGTTAAAAACATTGTTTCATACAAGATGCATAAAAAACAAATTAATAGTTTGCATTTGAGCAAAAATGATAGACAGGAGAGAAATAGTCATACCGCACAGAAAATTAGAAAATCAGTTCAGGAGTTCCTCGAAAAAGACAGTAGCTCAAAAATGTGTCCAGGAAAAAGAGACTATATCCGAAAAGGAAAAATAATAAAACAAAAGAGATTACTTCTCGACTCAGTAAAAAATTTGCATACAAAATATATTGAAACTGGAGGAATCAAGATCTCACACTCCACATTTCAAAAATATAAGCCGTTCTGGATCGTAAGACCAACTCAACGGGATCGGGAAACATGCGCGTGCATTAGACATGAAAATATAGCATTTATTGTATCGAGAATGCATTTAGAAAATCTGATAAATGCAAAATGCCCTAGAAAGTTAATCAATGAATTAGTGTGTGATATGACAAATGTCGATTGTATGTTTAGACGTTGCCTTACTTGCAAATTAAACGTATGTTATTTAAAAGATGAGTCGAAACATCTTTTAAGCGAAGAAATTCGATATTATCAGTGGGAAAACAAAACTGAGGAAAGAGATATTAAAGGTACTAAGAAACAAATTAAGAGAACTGTAAAAACTGAAAAATATTCCACAGTAAAAACACTTTTAGAAGTACTTAATAAACAATTAGTAGAATTTATGAAACATGTTTTTATAATGGAGCATCAAATGGAAGAACTCCAAAACAAAAAGGAAACACTTACAATGGATGAAGTAATAATTCAGGTAGATTTTTCCGAAAATTACGTTGCGAAATATTCGTCAGAGATACAGTCAATGCACTTTGGTGCATCTAAAAAGCAAATTTCCCTTCATACAGGAATTTATTATTTTCGAAAAGATGGAACATCAGTCCTTAAGAGTCAATGTTTTTGTTCGGTTAGCGATACTTTAGATCACCAGTCTCACGCCATCTGGGCTCATCTTCACAAATTGTTGCTGGATTTAGCTACACAGAGACCAAATACTTCAGGAATACATTTCTTTTCTGATGGACCAACGTCCCAATACAGAAATAGATTTAACTGTCACTTTTTTATTACGAAGGTTCCAACTTACTTTAAAAATGTACAGGAAATAAGTTGGAACTTCACTGCAAGCGGACACGGTAAGGGCCCAATGGATGGTGTGGGTGGCACTCTAAAGAGAAAGGCTGACAGTTTAGTTTTATATGGTCATGACATATCTTCGGCTACGACGTTCATTGATAAGGTTTCACCAAACAGTTGCATAAAAATTTGGGAAGTAACTAGTGATGAAATACAAAAATGTAAACTAGACATGGCAGAGAGTTTCGCATCTGTCCCACAAATAATGTCTCTTCACCAAATAACTTGGTCCAAAGAAAAACCTGCGGTTGCTTTCTTGAGGGAAATTAGTTGTTTTTCTTGTCCTCTTGGTGGAATATGTTCACACTTCAGTGTTGTAAGAACACCTATGGTCACATTAGTGCAACAAAAACACAAAACAACTAAGGTCAACTTGGAGCCAAATAAAACTATTAGGAACATTGCGACGCGAAAGACAAAAGTCAATTTGATAACTGGGAAAGAAAATGTATGCAGTTTGTCACCAGAGGCAACAAGTTTAGTTAGTTTGGAACCAGAACAACAGGATTCCGTCGGTTTGTGTCCAAGAAGTATCCTTTTTGTATTTGTCCATCTATAATACATTGTATCCAAAATGTTCATTTATTTCCTTAATTACTAATAATCGGTTCGAGAAAAGTCCGAGTTCTCAGAGTCCGAGAAAAAAATTCATATTTTATCAGAAGTTGTAATAGTTCCACCGCAAGAACAGATTGACAGTTTGCCACCACATGGTATCCTTTTTCATAAGAATCAACTTTTTATTAGTTCCTATATTTTTAAACATATTTTTCTAAATATTTGTATTTTATTTAATGTAATATCAATTACATTTTTATTCATTTTCCTCAATTAATAACCTAGATTTTCAGGTAAAAAATTCCGAGGCGGTAATTAATATTACATCAGATATAGCAGTTGTTGCTCCACAAGAATTTCCTCAAAACAATAAAGTTCAAAATGGTCTATGTTTTACGTGTACATTTCAAATATCTTCAAGAACTGTGGGTATCAAATGCTTGCAGTGTCAACGCTCATATCATATTAAATGTATCTTGAAGCATAATCTGAATAAGAATGGAAATGTTTTTGTTTGTCCGTCATGCTTAGTTAAAAAAAGTGACTGACACTGTGTAACAGTCACTTATTACCATTAATTTTTTCCTCATGCCATGTTAATTTTGGCTTAGTGTTTATTTACTCAATAAAATTATTTTACAGAAACTAGTTTTTACATTTCAAGTCCTATTATTACAAATATTATTGATCTTACATCATTTCGGCAACATTACGTCATTTCGGTAACAGTTAAGTTTAATTTAATTGTTGAAAAAATAACCAATCTAAACACTTATTAGCCTAAGATGTATTCACAGTTATAATATACTAATGATATAAATACAAGTACACCATATTTAACGACCTTAATATGGCCTAAATTAAAAAGTAACACTTTGTTTTTTAAGGGATTCTAAAACAGGTATCTGTAAATGCGTTCATTCACCTTTAACTTGTATATAAATGAGTAAATATTTCCTACTTGCAAATTCCTTATAATATGCTACATGTTCTAACCAATTTTATTACAAAAATATTACTAGACAAACCACTATAGGCACTTTTTCAACCGTTTCCGAAATGATGATTATTGTGATACCTGCAAACACAAACATTTACAATTCCTAAACTACTGGATATCTTTCGTGGCCACTTTATATATGTGTTTAGGACAAATGAAGGTTAAAAAAAATATATGAATTGCTGGTCAAAAAGTAATTTCAGTTTTGAACTTTTAGTTTTTGGTAATTGTCCCGTTATAAAAATATTACCCATATAAATGTAAGCCTACCAATGTAATGTTACTAACTTATCAACCAAACTATTTTTAATTTAATTTATGTTTCTAACTATAGTATCTTATCGTTATCATTTTATGTTGTTTCCTATATTAGACAATAGCCCATGGCAGATCAAACAATCATGAATAGCATACATGTTGCTGAACTGGTGTGATCTGCAATAAGAAAAAAAATAAGAAAATGTGTTGAAAACCCAAACTTTGCGCAGAACATCATATGGACTAATGAAGCGTGCATTAGCAGCGCTGGTATTTTTAATAGATATAATTGTTGAGATTTGACTTTGGAAAATCCACATATTACAGTAGAAACACAAAATCAAGGCCGATACAGTTTTAATGTTTGGGTCGATACTTTCAGAGGAAGATTTATCGGACCCTCTATATTTGGGGGTATCCTTACAGCAGCGCGATATCTAGAAATAGTAGGAGAATCTATTGAATCATTCATGGATGATTTGCCATTATCACAAAGTGAAACCGTACCATTTTAACAAGACGGAGCACCGTATTATAATGCACACATATTATAACTACGTCTTTTAACCAACAGTTTGGAGATAATTGGCTTGGTACCCGGGGCCCTGTTCATTGTCCGGCAAGATCCCCGATCTCACGCCACCAGATTTTTACCTCTGGGGAAGGATAAGGGACCTCATTTTTAAACGCCATCCTGAATCTCGAGAAGCATTGGAAGCAGTAACACGATATGCTTTTAAATCAAGACCGGCGGTTAAGTTAATTGTTGCGGTTAATAATGTCAGAAAGCAAAGTGAATTATGCCTTAATTTACATTAATACTTAAATTTAACACATGTTGTAAATAATTTTTGCTACAAGCGTGCGAAAAATCCCATTTTCCGGACGTTTGTAGGAGAAATAATGTTCATATCACTTGCGAAAAACATTTTCAGACCTAGTTAGGAAAATAGATAATAATAATGTAGTTTTAATGTTATGTTGTTTGCTCTTGTTTTTTTTTTTGTGTTGTTTGATTGAATCAATAAATTACAAAAAAATTGCCAATAAATGTTTTATAGCATCTTCAAGTTTATTTCGTTATACTTTTCAAGCATGTCACCCTAGATTTACAGAATTAATCTATAGTATTTAAAAATCAGAAATAAAATGAAGGTTTAAAAAGAAAAGTAACAAGTATTATATATATTTGGAAAGATAATTTCATTTAGAAAGAGCATATGCAAAAACATTTGCTTTTTCAGCTTCCAAGATGTCTGCATTATATTTAGCCATTTTATTATGTTTTCTAGGTATGTAGGTTGCAACGTATTTATTTCAGCAACCAAGATCTTTTGTAGGTGCACAAAGATGTATTTTTTTATTTTCTTTTTTAGCTCCAGGAGGCTGAGAAGAGCTGTGAATGTTTTTATTGGTTTAGTAGTAATCCGTTTCTTATACACATTTCTTTATAGGTTGGGCGTTGAAAAACTGGCCTTGGTTGGACATTAACATCGCAAGGTACTCTCCACTAGGAGGTAGCTCAAACATGGAGCTACCAAAGTCAATCTCCAACAAAAAGGCCGTGCTGAACATACAGAATAATGACGAGCGGTGTTTTATGTGGTCGATCCTAGCAAACCCTGTAGATCATTTAGAGCATCCTTATCGCATTCATCATTATGGGCCTTATGAGAACAAGTTGGATTTTTCAGGTATAAAGTTTCCTGTTTCTTTAAATCAGATTTCCAAATTTGAAAAACAGAATGGTATATCAGTTAACGTTTACGGATTAGAGAAACATTTTGATAATGGTAAATTTTATTACGATATATGTGGCCCCCTATATTTTACAAATCCTCGCAAGACGAGACATATCAATTTATTATTGTTAACAGATGAAATCGAAAACAAGACACATTATTGTTTAATAAAAGATATGTCTCGGCTTGTCTTTTTCACTATTGAATTTGAATTGGAAAACCAACAAAAATATGGCTCCAACCTTATATAATGGACATACAGACAAATAATACTACACATAAATCATCAGCACCCGGCTATTCCACATTGGAGCGAAAGTAACCGACTGACTGAATACAAGACTCGAACCCGCGTCCTCTTATACAGAATTCTAGAGGCTACTCACCTCGCGAACTGTGCTATTCGACCTGTTAATGTGTGTATATGTTTTGCAAAAATCTAAATGGCAGAGTATTTGGGCATATAATATATGCAGAAGTAGCTGCGTAGTTAAATATAAATAAATTGCCTATATTATAGAATATATTATGCTGATATACCACACGTTGGTAATGTTGTGAATATCATTGGCTTAGAAAGCGTTGGTGATTATCAGAGCGTAAATATTCTTTATAAATATAATAGTTTATTAGTGAAATACAGCTTCCACAGCCGTGATCGTCTAGTGGTTAGGACCCTACGTTGTGGCCGTAGTAACCCAGGTTCGAATCCTGGTCACGGCAATGTGAGAACATTGTCACGGGAGGCTATTTTTTTAATGGGTTTCAATTGAAAAAATTTAAAAAAATCATATGTTTGTAAAATTATATATATATATATATATATATATATATATATATATATATATATATATATATATATATATATATATATATATATATATATATATATATATATATAAGCATATAAAAATTTAAATTCACCACTAATATCAATTCTAGGGGCCCTAGATCGCACTCGTTTTAAGGAATGTTTTCAAAATTTGAAAGTTTGGATCATTTCACCAGTGAATTTTTTTTCTTTTTTACGAAAATTCTGGAAAGAAGGTGAAGCTTTTTACACGAATTCTAACTGAAATTTTAACTATCCACTACTGAGTTATTGGTAATGGAAATACTTTTTCACGCTAATATGCTAATATGTGATTTTATATATATTATCTGTGCACGTAGTGTTTAATGTAAATGAAATTTGTCTAGTTTAGGCTTTAGACGTTATGACTGTGACATTTTTAAATTTGTTATGTTGAAACTGGTTTAGGTCAAACTAAGATAACCTAAATAATGTAGGGTTTTAATTTTTAAGTCAAATATCTGGACACCTGTATAACCCGAAGACTATTGTAACTTACTCTACTTTTTTTTTTCATTCAATCAGACTCTACCAACAGCTCACACACAAAATACCTTAGCTCAACTCTAGTCAGGCGTTGCTTCAGTTTTGCTTGACTGGCTGTGAACTCAGCAAGCAGTCTGGCTAGCCTGGTTTGCAGAGTCTCCACGGTGTACTCCAGCTTCTTTATACTATCTGCCATCGAATCCTGACTTTCCCTCGCCTTCTTGAAAACCTCTTCATCGAGCAGCCCGTCTTTCCGTAACAATTGACAGCCACGCTCCGTTAACGTCGCCCTTGCCTGTAATGGAATAGATGTGTATAATGATAATGTTAGCTTTGGGAAAGTGATTCTAGTCTGAAAGCTTTGAAAAGCTTGAAAGACATGCTTGGTCGACGATTTTAGGATCTTATATTTACTTATATTTTTTATAAAGGAAGGAGGAATAACCTAAATTTCTTCTTTTATTAAATAATACAAAGAAAGTTGTTGAAACATATTTCTTATTTAGAAACGCTAACAGAGGACGATCAGTTTTTAAGCGCATATTCAAGTTGATTTTTTTTCCATAGAAAGCTTTGTATTTTTTATTTATTTTGGGTACTTTAAAACTTGTACTTTGACACAACACAAGCTTTAGGTTTTTTGTCTTGTATGTTGTACAATTATGCTCGATGAATACATAAAATTAGTAAAATATAAATTAAGCTTATTATAGACCCCACATGATCTGACTATAATAATTTTTCGAAAAGTAAATTTTTATTCGGGTAAGTCAGAAAATATATTACTTAGTTACTTATTCAATAACAGTTGATATATTTTAACGAATTTTTCTGGAAAAAAAATTCTTATAAAGAGTTCGCGACTAGAAGATTACAAAAAATCAAATAAGCACTAATTCTGACTCCTAGAACCTAACTTCAGGGTTAGTTAAAATTGTTATTTGTATGATACATTGCCTTTGTCGATGGTGTTTTATCAGATGACTTAAAATTTAATGCGGGTGTCTCAGAGGGTTCAGTTTTGATCCCCACACCTTTTTTCTTGCATAAAATGACCTTTTGTTGACTGCTAATAATAGTACTCTTCGTAGTTTCAATATCCCCACAAATATCTACTTCTGGGTCTTTGTCAATGAGAGTCGAAGTAACCAACTCCCTGCGATTTTGCAAATCTACGTATGATTAATGTCTCAAAAACACAGAATTACGTCTTCTCTAGGAAAAGTAACACGCAGGATCCAGACGTTCAAATGGCTGGTAAAATACTTTACAGAAAATATACAACCTCTACATTGGATATACCTGTTACAGATCATATTTGCTGGCACTCACATGTTTCTTACCACAATTTTATACCTGTGGACCCATACGTCCCCGTCAAGTTCAACGCATATATCTTGCCAGTGTCTTATTTTCTATCCCTTGATGAGTTTCACAAGCTTTTGTTACACTCCCTGTGTTCTTGTAATACGTCACGTGGTCTATAATATCGTCCCTTCTGTTCCCTCTATATGCCCTTGTCATCGCTATTCTCTTTTCGATGCATAACTTTCTTTGTCATTCGATGTCACTGTTCCACCAGTAGGGAACTTTAAACTTCTCGTTTCTTTGACGTATCTGACTGATGCTGCATATTTCCTTGAGTATCTTGGTGCATCTATGCACGTTCTCCTCGACTTTTCTTAATACTCTTTTCTCTGTTCTCCACTCGAGTATAGTTCTAAACAGCTCCCAAACATACTCCACTTTAGTTTTTTCCATGTTTTCATCTTGTTTTGTCTTGGTGTCACTAACTTTGAAGTATATAAATCGGTGGTCGCTGAGAGAATCTTCATTCATAACGTGCCAGTTCAGTATTTTTTTAGTGATTTTCTGTGTGGAACATGTAATGTCACTAAAGGACCCACTGGTGCCTCTCGAGACCGTCGGTTTCTCTCCTTTATTAAGGACAATCATCGTCGCTAACCAATTTGTCAGGTATTCTCTCTTACCTGTTGTAGGTGATCCCCATTGACCTTGCATTCAGATTGTCTAGCACTATAGTTTCTGTTGCTGCTTTTTTTTTTTAGTCCAGCATTATGCCACGATTTTCACTTCTATATTGCTCTATGGGTATATTTGGTGAAATTTAACACCAGTATAGGGTGATGTGTTCAGTTTGATTTTTATATATTCTTCCTGCCGTCTGATGTTCAACACTTCCAACTTCCTATTTCGAAAGAGAACGACCACATTTCCTTTCTTATCTTTTATCCATCTGCTTCCTTCTACTCTCTTTTTGTTGGGCTCGCTTGCTATAGGTCGGCGTCTCTTTCCGTGGCTACTGCAAGAACTGCATCATGGCTACTGCCAGATCTCATCAAGTTTTCTTGTATAATATTTATTGTTCTTTCTTACATCTTTATTGCTTAGCAATGTTGCTGTACCTTGCATGCTGAAAGGTATTGCTTGACCTCCTGCTCGATATATAATCTTGTAGTGACAGCATCTGATTGAACCTGCCCTGTGCCCATCCTTGTCACACTTGATGCAATGCATGCTACTGCTAAAGTCACTTGCCTTATGTCCTTTTTTGGCCGCAATTGAAGCAGTGATCTGATCTGTCAGGGCTTATGCATTGATGTTGACTATACCTGATTTCTAGTCATTTGAGACACCTCGTGATTCTAACCCTTTCTTTCACTCGGCAATTTACCCACCCTATCTTGACTCTTTCTTTCTTCAAGATGTGTGTAGCTGCAGCTTTGCCAACCGTTGTCACGGCCACTTGATTACCATTCATTGAGGGTCTTAGTTCGCCAACCGTAACTACGCCTCCTTGCTCGCTTATTTCAGCCTTAACTGCTTCTTCCATCTCTTTTCTACCAATCGCCTCATCTACATCTGAGGTATGTAACTTAACTTCACCTTTGTTTATGATGACTTTACTTTTCGATAGCTGTTCTTTGAACTGCTTGTCCAAGGCATCAGCCGTATTTTTGTCTCCTTCGACAGTCATCATGAGGTTTTCTGAAGTGGTTCCCATTAGTGAGTTTTTTCTACGAAACTTCACTAAACAGGCGGAGACAAAATCACCCAAAATAAAAACTATTAAAAGTGTGCTTCAAAACGTAAAAGAAGAAAGTTGCGTTCTGAAAGCAATTAAGCCAACGAAGGCAACATCTACATATTCTCCGACGGAAAAATTCTTTGACAACATCACTTGGAGAAAAATAGGGCTATACCAAGAGGAAGACTTTTAAAACACAAAATATACTTTATTAAGTGCAGAAGTTGCAATAAAAGGGAAATAGAGAGTTAAGGTAGCGATGACAAGGGAACATCGCCTTTAGACTGTGATTGTTATGTATCAGCAGTCCCTCTATCACAGAGTTATTACTTTTGTATCCTTTTTAATAAAACAGTTTTTACAAAAATTTAATATTTAGTATAAATCGTGTAATAATTTGATTTATTAATAATTAAAATTAAACAAATTTTTATATTGAAAATTATATCTGACCTACTTCTCATTGTTTCAGGGGAACAAGTCTCACTGCCAATACAGCCTACTTGTATAGATCTCTACAGCTTTCAAAGCATGTTTAATTAAAATTCCATTCCCAATTTAGACACAAACAATTGTTCTTTAGACGCAAATAATTGCACGAGAAGCACTTCTCATTAACTTATTCTGAATTGAACCACTACGGTACATAAAATTGGAGCTTCCCGGGATTGCTATGCCGGTACTAATTATTCGGAGATTAGCACGGGCTTGTTGATCTGTAAACTTGCAAACTGTTAAGGGAATTATCCAGCTCTGAGTGACTTTTCTTACCGAAGCGGAAATGTTTTGGATCACAACAGATCAGCTAAGATAATATAACAAGTGCTAAGTATTTGCCGCTGCAATCCCAATTAGATAAATCGAATGATGAAGACTTCAGTGATTGCTAATTGCTTTCTTAATAGGACTAATCGACAAGAGTGAATGTCTTCAGTAAATCAATCAAACTTTGTTCCTCAAATTAGATTTGTGAATGTCTAAAGACGTCCGGTACCTACATTTGTACACATTTTCAGCATTTAGCTTGTTTTTCATTTATTTCTTAAGAAGGCTACGCATCTCAGGAAGGCTGTTTTAATTTGGAAATTACGTTTCCTTCCTCGTTCCCCTAAACTCCGTAGTGCTTCAAGATTCACAATAGTTGAACTGTTACTCATATCCAGCTCCTTTGGGATGTCTGCACACACTAGCACTTAATTGATTCTGGGTAAGTTGACCACATTAAAGGCTATTTGGCTGCCTCGAAAAAAGTCTATACATCTCGCGTCGTGTTGATATTCTTAGAAAAGTACCAGCCAAAATGTTTTCAATATTTTAAGCAGTTAAATGCAGGTACAATAATGTAGAAGAATTTTAATACTCAAGATGTATCCTACCTACAAGGAGGGATGCCAAGAAATACCTGGGACAAGGATATAACTGTCGCGCTAAAATAAGATAACACTACAAACAACTGTTGTCCATTCACCTGAGGTTAACTTTAAATGATGGATGTCGGAAATAGAGATATTAATAATGAAGGGAATAGCGAACCTTCTGGCAGCTGCGCCAGACAGTTGGCACCAACTCAAATTTACGCGCCAAGAGTTAAGCTCTGTATATTCAAGCACCTGGAAGGCTTAATCTGTAATCTAAACAAACTAGACAACTAGAGATAAGCTTTCTAAGTTGGTTTCTCTTTGCTAGGTAACCAAAAATATAACTATCTTTTCCAACCTAGATTAATTTTGGAATGTGGGGATTGAAATTTCTTTTTCCATCCCCTCGACATTTAACACCTATTCAATAATTACTCGATATTATTAGCTGACCACATTTTTAAATGAGCCAACATTACCTTTAAATACAGATAAAAAGTGGTGGCAGTATTGGCGGGATCACCCGTGCGGCTGTTGGCGTCGTCCTCATTGTGCCAGTAATATTCACCTACTCAGCATTTATAGTTTGGCTAGGCTGAGAGTACCAGTAGAGCTCAAACTGGTCTATCAGATCACTACGCCAAATGGAGCCCTTGCAATTTAAATCCGATGGATGATTCGCTGGCTTAGTTTTCATTTTCCAAATCATGCCGGCTACCTGGATCAGCTGCCAGATTGTTCGTCTTTTCCTTTATTACTGTTTCCTTTTTGCGACGTCCGTCATCTAGCGCCAACCCCGGGTGAAAGGACAACAGTTTTTTACAGTGTCATTTTCTTATGATGATAGCCATATCCTCGTTCCGGGTGTTTCTTGACAGTTTACCTTGCCGGTAGGATACAGCTTTCGTTTTAAAATTTTTATACATCAATGTCTCCCTATTTAATTACTTAAGATAATGAAACAAAAGTTAGCAGTTTCTTTTCTGAGAATTGCAATACTGGCTGAATTAAGAGTACTTGTGTTACCATATGTTCGAACCCTTTTCTTTGGTAATGACCTCTAGCCAGTTGAAGACTTTATTTAATAAGTTAGTCTGCCACTTGCATCTAGATTAAATTATATTAAATGGGTGAAGTTGGCCATGCAGCCTTTGTCGCCGCACCTCTAAGGTCTGATGTGACACTCCCATGCAAATATCTAAAGCAGTCTGTCTCTTACATTAAGGTTTTTCTTCGCCAAAATACTAAAACTTCCACCTTGTCAGGCCTTCACATTGGTCAAGTTTACTAGGCGCCCACAGTTGAATTTAAGCGCTCATCTGCTGACTACCGATACATCTCATTTTGTGACGTTTGTCTATCATTCCGCTTGGACAAATCCATAACAGTTGAGTTCCAGCACAAACTCTGCAGGACTGGTAAACGCCTACATTGACACAACTATTCAACTGATGGAGAGTGTTGGCGCCTGGTGAACTCAGACATTGGTACAAAACTTAGAGTGAGGTATTGTTCCTGCAGTTATCTGTAAAGTGACTGAAACTTCAACCTTCTTAGGTCTTTACATTGTTGCGTCCTCTTGACGGTAGCTGCAGAGTTTTTTGTCTTCCAGACCTATTTGGCCTATATGTTTATTAAAGCTAGAGTATTCTGTTAAAAGACCTACTAATTTCGCGAACCGGCATTTCTGCTTCTTCCTAGTAGGTTCTTTGTAAATACTAGGCGATGGTTTTTGTCCAATTGTAGGGAGTTTTTGCCCCACCTTGGTGCTTTACTTCGGATCCATTTATGAATGGAAATTCTTTTGTTAGGTCTGATTGGACCGCCAAAAGGTTCGGGACTTATGATTAGCCTATACTTGCCTTCCTAGACCAATTCATTTCATTTATCGTTACCTTTATAGCCCATATGTGCTGGAACTCATGCTAGTGTCACTCTGCTTGGACTTCTTAGTTCCATCTGGGTTGTCAGACAGTCTCATACTGTATTTGAATTGACCTCCACGGGATCTAGTGTCTATTCGAGTTGGTTTTGACTGGTTTGTCACTTGTGCTCAATACTCTATTTCCCGCAACATTTAATTGCGGCCATCTTGACGTCGTGACATATTGTTGTGTGTTTTCCTAAGCTTAATTATATTTTGTTTGTGGGCCCCGTTCTAACATCTGTATCCGTCTTGGATCCGCCGGGGTCCCAGATTATTTGTGCTGTTAGCGCGGGGCCATTTTATGACCTATCTTTTTTTAATATTTATATACTTAGGGACCATATTGTAAATACATTGTTTTCTCCTGCCTGGTAGTTCCATAAAAGGTGAAACTGGTTGCGTAGAAGAAAACTAGCACTTGATAAGTCAGAGAGGAAGCTAAACATATGTATTTCATATGAAACGGTTTCAACAAATAAGGGCAACAACAAATAATGCATTACAGAGCTCTGCAATAAGGCAACACGTGCACATAGTACTCGGCCACAGAATATAAGTGGCGTTAAGGGCATGCTCCAAGGTAAAATGCCATATGTGTGCGTATAAACGTAGTCGTACTTCAAGGTGTAGTTTCGATATTTTTATTTTTTTATTAAAAACACTGGACGCCGCCAGTGTGTTATGGATACCGGTATAATCTATATAGTAGAAACAATGTACCATATTTTATCAAAATAACTTATTCGTTTAAAAATGTAAATAAATTTTCTGAAAACAAATCTAAAATTGTTCCGAGAAAACCGGTTTCCTAGCCAACGAACCAGCAAATTGAGTTATTGAAATTTGAAGCATTTAATGAAAATTCGCTACCAAAACGCACTTACTGCATCTAGAATTTTGTTTCCTACAAACATGCATTAAACTTAGGGGTATGTAAAACACTCTTCTTGCGATATTTTTCATATATAACCTGTATTCGTTTTAGGCTTTTTGCCTAAATGTTGCCAACTTGAGGTTTCAAATCGCGACTTGAAGAGAACCCCAATTTTTTTTCTTGAAAAGGCTATAAGTTTTTTGTCTTTTAACCTGCAGACCTAAATTTTGATACATCGTTTACCCCTTATGATACAAATACGGATACCATTTGGTTGCCCCAGCTTTGTTATGCCCGGAGATATAAAAATTTACCCGGAAAACCTGCGCCGACTTTTCTGGTTAACGAACCTATCCAAGCCACTTGCAAAAGGAAGGCACTCACCAACTTTAATCAAAATCGGCCAATCATTTTTATCGGTGTGATACATACATACATATATATATATATATATATATATATATATATATATATATATATATATATATATATATATATATATACATATATATATATATATATATATATATATATATATATATATATATACATATATATATATATATATATATATATATATATATATATATATATATATATATATATATATATATATATATATATATCGCTATAAATAGCAAATTGAGCTTAAAAATACAAACCTCTTTTTGAAGAAAAACGAGTTATGTATATACAATTTATGCATCCTGAAATTTAAATGCACTGCATAGTTAAAAGAGTGTTGGATATTTTGGTGAAATAATATTATTGGAATCTAAAGAATAGAAAACAATGCGTTGGGTTTACTTATAATAAAATTATTTTGGTTCAGGAACATATTTTTATATGGTCGAATTGAAAAGACGTAATGTATGTATAGACACACTGGATTTAGGAGATAAGGTTAAAAGTAAAACTTATTGTAATTAAATTCAAAAAGGCACACAATGTTATCAGTGAGACGTTAATATGGTTTTTTCCCCTGGTAAGCAGTTTGGACGTTAGCGAGGTAGCGTGCTAGAGAGCTCTGTCGCACAGCCTGTGTTAAAAAGAGAGAGGTGTTTTCAGTTCATAGAAGCGAATATTTTTAAAGTAGGAAGGCTGCGATTATTTAGGGGCATTCGAGATGGAACCGCCAGAATGTAAGGTAACAGTGGAATTGAGATTCGACGTTTACCTGTCACAAGGACAGGAAATAGTGTAAATTAATAAATCCCTGTTTGACTGCCAAAAAAAAGGGTAAAGTGATGATTTTCAAAAAGAAACTTAGCTATTCTATTGCTAGAATGTCAATGTGATGATTATGTTTTGAACTGCAAGAGTGTCAAGACAAAAGTTTAGGGGAATAACTTTGAATTAAGAAAAGATGGTTTGTTCAGTATGATTTGCACGCGAAAAAAATAATTAGAAAGAATAGTAAAGATCAGCAGTATACGGATATTAACAAGATAATGATAACCAAGATAGAAAAGAAATTTCAATACCAAAGGGCCATTCAAAATAAGCTCTATAATAATTAATTACCACATGTAATGGTGGCAATAATAAAATCCTATATAGACGGTCTACTAGCGAATAATCCAAATCTCGAATGAAGAAGCGATTAGAGACATCTTAAGCAGTAAGTCCATTTTGTAAATATTGCTACTATAAATGTGCGGATTTCTACATTGTATATTTAGTTTTAAGGATTCTTACATTGATGATTTTTGTGTATATTCATAATATTAATGAGGATACCCTTATAAAGGCCGAATTAATGACAAAGTCACAGAATATAGGTTGATTCATTTGTTACAACAAGATTTTAATTTGTTGGATTTATTAGCAACGATCAATATTTTTTATGTAACTATGTTTTGAAAATAATTTAAATTATCGGAAATAAAACATTATAGATTTTATTTATATAGTCTGATTAATTTGATCTTAAAAATATCACTAAATAAGCCTATATCTAAATAATTATAAATTAAAAGAAAAAAATTAATAAAAACTCAATTAAAAATGTTCTAACAAAATTTCTAACACTCTGGATTAATATGAATATGACAAAATGCAAATCAGTTACATCAAAACAAAAATTCTAGCCCCACATTAGACCTCTACCCGCGAGAAAAGAGAAAAATTTGCAGATACAACGGTAAGTAAAAGAATATTAGCAATAATTTTATTTTATCAATGTTAATACTTTAAATGAGCAATAAAAATAAGTACAAGAAAAACCATAATAATTAAAAATTCTCATGCTCAACAATTAAAATTGCGTATCATAGCAATATATATATATATATATATATATATATATATATATATATATATATATATATATATATATATATATATATATATATATATATATATATACATATAGAACGAACTGACCCAGTTTATGGGCTCTAGGAGGCCTAGTTCGCGCTGATTTGAAAAAAAAGTTTTCCCTTCAATACTCGCGATCTCATTAGTGAATTTGTTTTAAGAAAATGTACTAAAATGAAGGAATGTCACTCGTTAGAAAAACATTGAAGCTATCCTAGAGCAAAAAACTGCTTTCTAGGTAAACCGACGGTTTGAGTCGGTACAGATGGCACAAAAACAAACAGTGGGTATTATAGGACCCTGTAATAGGGCGACGTGTTCACGTAGTGCTCGGCAACAAAGTACAGATGGCGCCAGGGGAATACCCCGAGTATAGTAATTGGCGACTATTGTGCATGTCAGTTTTTATTAGGTTTGGTCATCACATGGTCCTCGGTGGCCATTAGTGTCATTAGTCACTGCTTTCAACTTATATTTGAAGCTTCACGTCCCACTTTAGATTTACGTTTAACTTTGAGTGTTGCTTGCCCTCATTTTAATACCTATTTTCTTCATGTTCTTTGACAACTAATGGTATATGGGCAGGGCTTGTGTTCTATTGTCGCCAGTGTTTTGTATGTAGTCACTGTACCGCCAAAATCGACCGCCAGACCGACGTCCTTGGACGTAGTTTTACGTCAAAATGAAGTTTTATTTTTAATTCTTTTAAGAAAAAATCAATAAATAAGCAACATCTGTCGTTTTTTTTTAAGGTGAACCAAGGGCTTCAGTATAAACGACACAGGTACACAAATAATAGGATTTTAAAGAGTGGTCTTTGAAAGGATGGAATAAATTAATTCAAAATTCATTCTCTATTTTTAAATAATAAAAAACACCCAGACTAGTCATTTATTATTTTTAGGTGGGCATTTTTTACACTAATTTGCATTTATACAGGGTGAAAAAGATTTTAAATATTTTATTAAAAAGATTAATAACTAGGTAATGACAGTCGTTTAAATAACATTCAAACTAGGTTAGGTTAGTTAAGGTTAAGATACATTTTGAGTGGGCTATTACAGTCCTTTCACTACGACCTAAAGGTCTACTGTGGCTCACGCCTAATTGCCTGATTAGGTATAGATAGCCGGTTCTGGGACCTCCACTTCCTCCACTTGGCCATTGCGCCGGCGCGAAGCGCCGGAGTGACGTTACAGTGGGCGGAAACACACCCCTTTTGGGCGGAGACCCACCTCGCCCTTTTGGGCGGAGCCCCATACGCGACCACACCCCGACCACACCCCGACTACGCCCCGACTACGCCCGACACACCCCCGACCATGCCTCGACCACACCCCGACCACGACCCGACCACGCCCCAACCACGCCCCGACACGCCCCTACCACGCCCCTACCACGCCCCTACCACACCACTAACCAGCGCAAACCTGAGATGACGTCATCGAAGATGGCGTCCAAGATGGCCGACCAGAAGTGAAAAACGCGGGAAAGTGAAGCCTTTTAACGACAGATGGCTCCACCCGTCAATGTAAGAGGACCCGCCATTTTGATTTTTGTTAATGTGACGTACGCACAAATGGCGGTTTGCGCATGCGCAAACCCAACTTTTTTATTAAGTGTTGTAAAGGTATAGTGTTTGGTGTCGTGTTACTCTTCTCAACGAGTTGAATTCAAATATGACATTTTTGCATGCGCAAACCAACTTTGTATCTTTTTAAATTAACCCCTTCGTGTTTGGTGTCATGTTAATCATCTTGATGAGTATAATGCAAAAATAGTATACACGCATGCGAAGACCAACTTTTAAACTTTGGTGCGAAGGAGACCAGATTGAGATGCTGGAGGTAAACAATGAAAACCAGAGACTCTATTTTCAAATATTTAGTAACAACATGTCACACATTTATTAAAGTATTAAATGTATTAAGTTACAAAGAATCTTCATAGTCTTCATTTAGGACATATTCGAAAGTTGTTAGTTTCTGCAAAAGTTTTCGCAGTTGTTCAAAAACAGTTTCACTCGGGCATTGTTTACCAAATATAGCAGGGTCAAAATATCTTTTCTTACGGAAAAAGTACAACATACCATTGGTGTAGCGAAAAACGCTTTCGATTTTTGATGGAATGTCCGGATAGAGGTCTGATGTAAAGCCAGCTTGTAAAGTTGAAAACTTGGTGAAACTCATGATCACATATGCATCTATATTATGGTAGCCAAAAGCAGACCAATCTCTCCAAGGTACAACCAACGACAGATAACTATCTAGCAGGATAGACAGCTGTCTAGCAGGACAGACAGCTTCCGCGAGATGCGTCCGCGGCGCGTGGCTGTTCCGACCCGACGTTCCCGCGACAGTGTGGAGGGGTCTAACCTGAGATGACATCAACAGGGTGGAGAGGTCTAACCTGAGATGACGTCATCGCAACACCGCCAGCACTGCACGTGCGCGCAGTGACGTCACAGGACGGAGGGGTCTAACCTGGTTGGTGGGATGATTGGTCTGAGGAAGGATTGTTGGCAGGTCAGAAGTGTGCAACTAACCTGAAAACCTGAGATGCTGGTGAGATCATTGGTCTGAGGAACGCTTGTTTCGTCAACAAGGTGGATTCATCAGAGGATGAATGAGTGAAGAAGACTTAGGAGGATGAATGTATGATCTAAAGAGATGGTTCCTTCGGAATAGAGTATCACATACACTTAAAACGATTGTTTAGTTACATAATTTCATAAAAATTCGTTAGCATGGATAGCTGTCTGTCGTGCTAGACACTTGTCCAACATCTTTCTGTCCTGTAAGACAACTGTCTGTCCTGCTAGACAGCTGTAAGACAGCTGTCTGTCCTGCTAGACAGCCGTAAGACAGCTGTCTGCCCTGCTAGACAGCTGTCTATCCTGCTAGACAGTTATCTGTCGTTGATTGTACCTTGGAGAGATTGGTCTGCTTTTGGCTACCATAATATAGATGCATACGTGATCATGAGTTTCACGAAGTTTTCAACTTTACAAGCTGGCTTTACATCAGACCTCTACCCGGACATTCCATCAAAAATCGAAAGCGTTTTTCGCTACACCAATGGTATGTTGTACTTTTTCCGTAAGAAACGATATTTTGAATTTAACGAATTCACCAACATCTTAACCAAGGTGGCACCTTTTGAGCCTGCTATTTTTTGTATACAATGCCTGAGTGAAACTGTTTTTGAACAACTGCGAAAACTTTTGCAGAAAATAACAACTTTCGAATATGTCCTAGATGAAGACTATGAAGATTCTTTGTAACTTAATACATTTAATACTTTAATAAATGTGTGACATGTTGTTACTAAATATTTGAAAACAGAGTCTCTGGTTTTCATTGTTTACCTCCAGCATCTCAATCTGGTCTTCTTCGCCAAAGTTGGTCTTCGCATGCGTGTATACTATCCCCATCCTCAACATATGTCAAACATAATTAGGTGCATTTAAGCGAACCTGCATCATGGTAAGGCTGCAACAAACGTCTTTGGTATGAAATTAGAAGAGGATCAGATAGATATTGTTCTTCTCTAAGAGACCTTCGGATTCTACAAAATTCGATTATACAGATTGTATCATAATCTATGTTTAAGTTAGTTTATTCTAAAAAAAAACAATTAAATTGAATTTTTTTTATCTTGATTCTAAATAGTAAACTTGTCAATGACAGGCAATCGGTGTCAATGTCAATGTGAATTACCGTAGGTAACAGGTAAAGTTTTTGTTATTGCTATTCGTTTGAGTAAAGTTAATTATGTTTAACTCTCAATATGTACAGTTTAAATGAACAGAAGTTTTTTAAATTGATTTATGAAAAAAAAAAACTTTATTTAGACATAAATTGCGATACATATAATATGATCAAAATTTTTCGTAGAATACGAAGATAAGAAATGGCGTTACTATTAAAAGAAAACAAAGTGTGACGTCTTTACCTTTTTTGGCACCTTGTATAAATAAAAACTAGTTCAAAGTTTTTATTAGTAATAAAAATTGACGGTTCCCAGCGTTTTTTTTAAATGAATAATGCATTTTTTTGAGCTCAGTGTATATGTAACTAGGTCTCACAAACAAAATTGTGAATATTTTAAATACCTAGTAAATGTTTTGACCTATTTACATTTTGTGGCAAATGGGTAATAAGTATAAACCCGAAAAAAGACCACTACACACAAATTATACATGTATATACAGGGTGGCGCATTGAAAACGAAACAGACCGATTTGCGTCCAAAGACATTTTTTAAGAAACGCTGAAACACGTCAATTTTAATATTGAGGAGGACATGTTTTGAGATAAAACTCAACTTTGTAACATCAATCCCTTAAGGGTGGTGATAACAACCCTTATATTTTAAGTAGGGAACATGGGTTGAGTGTTACATCATTTGAAAGCTCTTTCTTTTCTGAATTCAGCACACTAATTTTTTTGGAAGTTTTATCAACTTGTTTAAAAATTATTCACAGTTGGAGTTGCAAGAACATATTTTATTCATTGTGATAAGTAATGCACTAATTAGCAATTTTTCGTTAAAAAAAACTAAAAAACAAAACCAAACGTTCAAAAATGTGTATTCAGTTAAGTAACTATTCAAATTGTTGACCAACAGCTTCCATACAAAAGTACAAATTTTGTTCAAAACGAGCTCTGACATTGTGGAGCATTTGTGGAGTTATTAGACAGCATTCTTCAACAATGCGTCGTCGTAATTCTTCCAGAGACTCCGGTTCTTTTGCAAAAATTCTAATCTTTAAATGGTCCTATAGAAAGACGTCTAAAGGAGTTAAATCCGGTGGTCTAGGGGGCCACTCAATAGCACCTCTACGTCCAATCCATTGCTTTGGAAAATCTATGTTCAAAAACTCTCTAACACGTTGTAAAAAATGCGGAAGAGCTCCATCTTGTTGAAACACTAATTGATTTTCTTGATAGTGATCATCATTTTCAACAATGACAATTAGTAGAGGGTGAACGATATCTTCTAGTAACTTCAAATACGTTTCGACACTCAAATTGCTATCAAGAAAAATTGCTCCGATTAAACGGTCTCCAAAAATGCCAGTCCAGACAGTCAATTTCTGTGGAGCTTGAGTGTGGACTTTGATTATTATCTGCCCAATAACGACAATTATGACGATCGACTGTAGAGTTTAATAAAAACGTACACTCGTCTGAAAAACAGATATTGAACAGAAAGCTCCCGTTAACAGCTATTCGTGCAGTCATAACTTCACAAAATTCCAGCCACCGATCAAAATCATCTTCATTCAGTTGTTGTACAAGATGAATTTTATACGGGTGAAATTAATGACGCTTCAATATTCGCTGAATAGTTCTTCTTTTGATGTTTGAAACAATGGCCAATTTTAGCATGCTCAAAGTTGGATCTGCAGCAATTTGTCCTAAAACTTCAATCTCAGTAGTCTCATTTCTAACCAGAAATTCACGTTCAGGATCCCGTTTTTTGTTGCCTACTGAACCACGTTGTCGAAACTTTCCAACTAACTCCAAAATGAATTTTCTGTTAACATGTCTGTTCTGATGTCGTTCATTAAACAAATTTGCGGTACGGTTGGCACAGCCATCGTTTTTGAAAAAAAGAGTAATTATTTCAACTCTTTCTTCTACAGAATACACCATTGTGAAATTAATTTTCGGTAGTACTATCAAGTATCAAACCGACCGATAAATTGAAATAATAAACCACATTTCTCTCATTCCGATAATAAATGTTCTGATAGTCAATTTTTTGTTTACAAACCAACAAAACATTGACTATCAGCACATTTCTTATCGCAATGAGTAAAATGAGTTTTTGCATCTTCAACTGTGAATAATTTTTAAACGAGTTGATAAAACTTCCAAAAAGATGTGTCTGCCGAATTCAGAAAAGAAAGAGTTTTCAAATGATGTAACACTCGACCCATGTTCCCTATTTAAAATATAAGGGTTGTTATCACCACCCATAAGGGGTTGATGTGACAAAGTTGAGTTTTATGTCAAAACATGTCCCCCTCACCATTAAAATTGACATGTTTCAGCGTTCCTTAAAAAAATTCTCTGGACGCAATTGGTCTGTTTCGTTTTCAATGCGCCACCCTATATGTATAACAACATGGTTATCGGCATATATATATATATATATATATATATATATATATATATATATATATATATATTATATATATATATATATATATATATATATATATATATATATATTTATATATATATATATAAATATATATATATATATATATATATATATATATATATATATATATATATATATATATATATATATATATATATTTATTTATAACATATAACAACTCCTGTATATTTGAATTGTATTTTAGGTGAATAATTCTTCTCTATAACTTTTTTAACTTAATATACCTTACCTCAGGGTAATCGGCTAGAGCAACGAGCAGATCATCCTTGGCCAGACAAAAAAGATCCGAATAGCCTAGGGAACGGACGTTAGCTGTCCTCCTGTTTCCTGTACGGTTTCCTGCTATGTCCAGCACGCTCACTTCTCCGAACACCGATCCCGCTCCCAGTGTGGCCAGGACAGTTCTTCCATCGTCGGCCACAACTTGTAGACGGCCCCGTTTCACTATGTACATCTCCTTTCCTACATCACCCTTGCGACAAATGTAGTCTCCCGGAGAGAATACCTGAAAAGGAGAGAAGGGAATTTATAACCAGTTCCCAGTCTTAAATAATTGTACAGAGTCGTTCACATGATACCCCGTTAGTTCGATAACTTTCTCTTAAAATGTATTAAATACGATGTATATGTATTAGTGAAATCAGATAAATAGCAAGTTACAAAAAAATAATTATGAATAGCGAGTTCCAGTTAAAACTAGTGCTGCAAATTGAATCACAACTTCCACGTAGCTGTGATAATTTATTTTCTTCAGAAAGACATTCTCATGTAATGAATTTAGGGCCCATGACTTGATCTCAAAGAAAATGTTTATACTCCTGTACCCATAAACTGTTGAAACATTAGATTACTCAGGTTTCATTGAAAAATGTCACATTTCACCAAATCAGCCCTTAAGTATCCCCTACCCACTGAAGCGATCTTACCCAAAACCAATTAGAAGCGTTCCTTTGTCGGGTACTAACTGGATACCAAACTTGAAGATGATATCTCAATTCGTTCGTAAGTTATTGCGCCTATTAACAGACAGACGTACATGCCGACAGACCGACAGATCGACCGACCGGATGACCGACAGACAAAAAAAGTACGTTCTAGAATCTACTTTTATACATGTTTTAAGACTTTTTACGCCGTTTTAGCAAAACAAATGTCGAAATTTCTGTAAAAAATATTCCACCCGCACACATTCAACCCCCTAATTAAATTTTAGCACAGAATACCACATATTTGATGAAATTAAAAGTTCTGTAATAAATAAACCCTAAAACGTTATATTACTCGAGTTTTAACGAAACAATATCAATTTTCATCAAATAAACCACCATTCATCCCCTACCCCTAAAGCCATGTTACCCAAAAACCATCCGAACTATTAGTTTGTCGAGTGCTAACTGTATACCAAATTTGCAGACGATATCTCAATTCGTTCTGAATTTATCGTGGCTACAAACAGACAAACATACATACCGACAGACCAACAGACAAAAAATTTCGTTCCCAAATCATGTTTTATACATGTTTTGATACTTATTACGACTTTAGGCGAAAAAAAAATTTGAAATTTTTGTCGCCGGTTAGATACTTCCACACGTGACGATGTGGAAGTAATCTGTTAATTGGTGACTTAAAAGCGCAATTCTGAATGTGAATTAGAACACTTTGAAATGTACGACATAGACGCCATCACGGTGCATAATTAGGTAGTTTTGTCACCACAGATCTAATGAGCACAATTTTTATTTATTTATTTATTCAATTAAATACCCAACAGAAATAATTTTCGCTTACATGACATTAAAAATAACACAATGTAATCAGAATACTAATACACAATAATCTATATAAACATTAAATACATAAGCATCTGTGAAAAACAACAGCATAATTAACAAAAATAAAACAATAACATATACAAAATCCAGTTTTTTCGATGTTAAGTTGGCTTTGAACTTTTCTTATTTTTAAAAGTATGGTTTCCAGATTACCCAAATAATTTGTAGATTCTAAAACTACTGTGACTACTGTGACTATAATGAAACAACGTTAAATGAGACGGAAACCATTTCAAGTTAAGCGATCGAAAAACATTTAAACAGTAAAGTAAGCTTTCGTACTCAGAAAAACAAAAAAAAAACAAACAAGATTCTTATAAGCCGTAATACAATAGTACATAATAGTCCACGACAAATGTCAGATCTACTTTCAAAGTGACATGTAAATAAGTATTTTGTTTCTGACATTTGTAATACAAACGTAGGCATGCTCTTCTTCTTACATTCATATTTATCTTTGGCCATCACAATTTTACCCATAGAAAGGGATACAATTTTAGTGACTTTTGAATCTTGAAAAGATTTCTTCAAATGAGCGCGAACTAGGCCCCATAGAACCCACATACGGGTTAGTTTCAGTTTTTATCTGTTTTAATATATACAGGGTGACGCATTTCTAGGGTGAAGCTCAATATATCCATTATTATACAAGATACGATAATTTTTTTATATGTTAATTATACGATGTCTGGAGCTGCGCCTTATAAAAATATTTTTACAATCACAGGTGGCTGATAAGTCGCTGGTGATGCACTTTTTTTCATAATAGAACACGCCTTATATTATTGAAATTTTTGCATTTTTCATCGAAAGATAATGCATGTTTGTAAAGAAATAAATGTTTCTTTCGATGGCTTTATTTACTATTAACCTAAGGTTCGTTGGCCAGGAAACCAGTTTTTTTGGGCACATTTTAAGTTTATTTTCGGAAGATTTTTGTATATTGTCAAACAATAAAGTTATTTTGATAAAATATGGTACATTGTTTCTCCTATATAGGTTACACTGGTAACCAAACTTGATGCAAGCTTTCTTAAAAAATATATATTTCCTATTAAAAACATTTTAATGAAAATTCACTACCATAACGCCCTTGATGCGTCCCGCACCTTTTTTTAATAATAAATTTTTCTCAATATGCTTGGGCTCCCCATTTAGTTTTATCACGCCCCCATCCATAGAGGGACGCACGCCAGAGATTTAGAATCGCTGGGTTAAGATAAATAATAACACCCTGAGATAATATAAATAAGCAAAATTGTAATCTGGGGTCCTGAAATCAAAGCACAACCCAACCTGCTATATTCATGGCTATAAAGATTAACAGATTGAGGCATTAAATACATTTAATTTATATATTATTTAACATTGTTGCTCTAGACATATCCAAAGCATTCGACCAGGTCTGGCACGCAGCGCTGCTTAATAAACTTCCGGCCTATGGCCTACCACCAAAACTCTGTATGTGGACAGCAAATTTCCTCTCCAACAGGAGCATATCTGTTGTTGTGGATGGCCATTCCTCTAAACTGTATCCAATTAATGCAGGAGTTCCTCAAGGTTCAGCTTTAGCCCCTACTTTGATTCTTCTCCACATCAATGACCTCCTCTCGAGCACATCCAACCCAGTTCACAGCTACGCAGACGACAACACCCTCCATTCAAATATACAATATTCTAAGCCTGTCCCTTTAGCACAATTAGATGAGGATCGCAGACTCATGGAGGGTTCTGTCTCCGTGGATCTCCAAAAAATATTAGTCTGGGGAAGTAGAAATCTTGTACAGTTCAACCCCACCAAAACTAAGTCTTGCTTTCTTTCTCACAAGAGATACACCAGCACTAAACCCATCACAATGAACAACCAAGTTATTCAATGTAATGAGTCCTTTTCTCTTGTTGGCATTTCTGTGGATCTAAATCTTAATTGGCACCAACATGTCACATAAATTGCAGAAGCGGCTGCTAAGAAATTAGGTTTCCTCTTCCGGGCTCGCAAATACTTTTCACCAGCTAATCTCTATACCTTATATACTTCACAAATAAGGCCAAACCTCGAATACTGCTCCCACATCTGGGGTGCCGCTGCCGCTTCTACACTCGCTATCCTGGACTCCATTCAAAAGAGAGCTATCGGTGACCCTACCCTCACCCAAAGGCTGCGATCCCTTGCCCACCGACGTGCCGTTGGTGACCTCTCTCTCTTTTATAGATATCTGCACGGGCACTGCTCAGAGGAACTTTCCTCCATAGTTATCCCACCTGCTGCTCCCAACAGATCCACCAGGGGAACAGAGCGAATGCACCCTTTTACTGGCCAGGTCACCAGACATAAAACATCTTGTTATGCCCGCTCTTTTGTCCCGAGGACTTCCAAGTTGCGGAATTCCTTGCCGGCACATGTTTTTCCTTCTCCTCCGAACCTCCAAACCTTCAAGTCCAGAATTAACAAGCTGCCTCTTTCTTCTTGTCAACACCCACGGTACGATAGTATTTAGGCTGTAAGCCCTCGTGGTGTGTTGTTGAAATTAAAAAAAAAACATGTCTTGAAAATAACTGAACGAGACCGAAATGCCGACAGTTAAACAATTTTATTTGCAGTTGAACCCGGGAACTAAAAATTTGCCACATTTATTGTAAACCGTTCCATACACACAGAGATAAAACAAAATAGCATTTGTAAGTTTTTTCCATTAAGCCAAATATATAAAGCTAATAATTTATTTGCGCATTAGAACGGAAAAAAATTTATTTTACTTTTTCGCTTCGAGACATTCTGTCTTTTTCACAATCTGGCGAAGAACATATATTTTTCTCATCATACGTAAACAAAAACTTCAACTCTTAAATAAAGTTTACGAATTCTTCCATTTTACTGCGGACTTAATTCGAGTGTAGGCTTGCTGAAGCTGAACCGGGCTCATCATGGGGATCCGATGTAAACATAAGTTGCACGAGAAATAAAATCAATTAACCCGAGTGGAACTTTTAAAGGTATATTCCGCTGCTGAAGATGATATATTGGAGAGTTCGCAAGTCTGGTGTTGAGGGAATTAATTAAAGAAAATATAATCCGGTCCAAGTTTGACAGAGTTTGACGAGAAAATGGTAGAACGAGGTAATGATGTCACATGTCTGAAAGCCCCATCTTTATATTGTGAAACTTTTGTAGTTTCATTAAAGTGTATTCTTGCGTATACACCTCAAAACAATTGCTATATTTAGCCACCTTTGAAGATATATATTGTGGGTTTATTTCGTTTAATATAAAAGTAACAATGAAAAAATTAATTAATTCTTGTATACTCAGTTTTTACGCATTTCTTTGGAAAATTAAATTTTATTGTAATTTAGTAACATAGGTTATTGACCACTAGATAATAAATGTAAACAGTTAATTTTGTTTTTACGTTTCGACATATTAGTGAATATTTTTAAAAAAGTCCTCAAATGAGTATATATATATATATATATATATATATATATATATATATATATATATATATATATATATATATATATAGGGTGGCGCATTGAAAATGAAACAGACCGATTTGCGTACAGAGAATTTTTTTTTTAAGAAACGCTAAAACACGTCAATTTTAATATTGAGGGGGACATGTTTTGACATAAAACTCACTTTGTCGCATCAACCCCTCAAGGGTGGTGATAACAACCCTTATATTTTAAATAGGGAACATGGGTCGACTGTTACATCATTTGAAAGCTTTTTATTATATGAATTCAGCACACTAATTTTTTGGAAGTTTTATTAACTCGTTTAAAAATTATTCACAGTTAAAGATGCAAAAACGCATTTCACTCATTCCGATAAGAAATGTGCGGATGGTCAATGTTTTGTTGGTTTGTAAACAAAAAATTGACTATCAGAACATTTCTTATCGGAATGAGAGAAATGCGGTTTATTATTTCAGTTTATAGGTCGGTTTGATGCTTGAAAGTACTACCGAAAATTGGTGTATTCTGTAGAAGAAAGAGTTAATTACTTTTTTTTCAAAAACGATGACTGTGCCAACCGTACCGCAAATTTATTTAATGAACGACATCCGAACAGACATGTTAACAAAAAATACATTTTGGAGTTAGTTGCAAAGTTTCGACAAAGTGGTTCAGTAGCCAACAAAAAACGGGATCCTGAACGTGAATTTCCGGTTAGAAATGAGACTACTGAGATTGAAGTTTTAGGACAAATTACAGCGGACCCAACTCTGAGCACGAGAAAATTGGCCACTGTTTCAAACATCAAAAGAAGAACGATTCAGCGAATATTGAAGCATAATAAATTTCACCCGTATAAAATTCATCTTGTACAACAACTGAATGAAGATGATTTTGATCGGCTGCTGGAGTTTTGTGAAGTTATGACTGCACGAATAGCTGATAACGGGAACTTTCTGTTCAATATCTGTTTTTCAGACGAGTGTACGTTTTTATTACACTCTACACTCAATCGTCATAATTGTCGTTATTGGGCAGATAATAATCCAAGAAATTTACACGAACTCTACACTCAAACTCCACAGAAATTGAATATCTGGACTGGCATTTCTGAAGACCGTTTAATCGGACCAATTTTTCTTGATGGCAATTTGAGTGGCGAAACGTATTTGGAGTTACTAGAAGATATCGTTTACCCTCTACTAATTGACATTGTTGAAAATGATGATCGCTATCAAGAAAATCAATCAGTCTTTCAACAAGATGGAGCTCCTCCGTATTTTTCACAACGTGTTAGAGAGTTTTGAACAGAGAGTTTTCAGAGAAATGGATTGGGAGTAGAGGTGCTATTGAGTGGGCCCCTAGATTACCGGATTTAACTCGTTTAGACTTCTTCCTATGGGGCCATTTAGAGAGTAGAATTTTCGCAAAAGAACCGGAGTCTCTGGAAGAATTACGACGACGCATTGTTGAAGAATTCCGTTTAATAACTCCACAAATGCTCCAGAATGTCAGAGCTCGTTTTGAACAAAATTTGTACTTTTGTATGGAGGCTGGTGGTCAACAATTTGAACACTTACCTAACTGAATAAACATTTTTGAATGTTTGGTTTTGTTTTTTATTTTTTTTACGAAAAATTGACTAATTAGTGCATTTCTTATCACAATGAATGAAATACGTTCTTGCAATTCCAACTGTGAATAAGAATTTTTAAACGAGTTGATAAAACTTCCAAAAAAATTAGTGTGCTGAATTCAGAAAAGAAACAGCGTTCAAATGATGTAACACTTGACCCATGTTCCCTATTTAAAATATAAGGGTTGTTATCACCACCCTTAAGTTGATGTGACAAAATTGAGTTTTATGTCAAAACATGTCCCCCTCAATATTAAAATTGATGTGTTATATATATATATATATATATATATATATATATATATATATATATACATATATATATATATATATATATATATATATATATATATATATATATATATATATATATATATATATATATATACATATATATATATATATATATATATATATATATATATATATATATATATATATATATATATATATATATATATATATATATATATAGAGACACATACTACAGGTAGCCGTTCGTTAAAAGTTTTTGCGACTTTTCGTAGGAAAATTCGCTAATGAGAAGAATACGACGTTTGTATTTTGAAAATATGAGCTATGGAAGGAAAATGTCGCAAGAAGAATGTTTTACAAAGCCTAAAGTCTTAGTTTCAATCGTCATTGTCCCACATTTTACTAAAATATTCCGAGAAAATTCATTTCATATAGACCCTTTCTCTGATGCTTTGGCAGTAGTGTTGGCTATAGAGTTTATCGGTTAATGGTATATCAATTTTGTCGAATTTTCCTAAAAAATCGTTAAAGCCCAATATATCCGTTATTATGCAAGATACGAAAAAAATTATATACATTAATTATAGGGTGTCTTGAGCTACATCTTAAAAAATATTTCTACATATACAAGCTGGCCCATAAGTCGTTGGTGATTCACATATTTTTTTCAGTGAATTTTCTTAAAAAAATTCACTAATGGGGACATCCGTGTTTATATATATATATATATATATATATATATATATATATATATATATATATATATATATATATATATATATATATATATATATATATATATATATATATAGACACATACTACAGGTAGCCGTTCGTTAAAAGTTTTTGCGACTTTTCGTAGGAAAATTCGCTAATGAGAAGAATACGACGTTTGTATTTTGAAAATATTTCTTCAAATAAGCGCAAACTAGGTGCCCTGGAACCCACATCGCGGGTTTGTTTTAGTTTTTATCTTTTTACATATATAAATATATACAGGGTGATGGATTTCTACGGTAAAGCTCAATATATCCGTTATTATACAAGATACGAGAAAGAATTGTGTACGTTAGTTATGTCTTGAGCTGCATCTTAAAAAAAACTTATTTTAACAATCACTGGCAGGCCCATAAGTCGTTGGTGATAGAAATATTCTTTTTTTTTTCGAACATCCCTTATATCATTGCATTTTTACATTCTTCATCGAATTTTAATATATGTTTATAAAGGAAATTGACAACGTCATCGTTTTCAAGTTATTTCAATTGTCTTGCAACTTTTCACATTTTTGGCACATATCAATAATTATGATACGGTCCTTTAACCAATAGATCATACAATCCCATAAAACTGACACATTTAGAGAGGTCTTGGTTTATATTATTCGTCTAAAAATTTAAATGCCGTATACAGGGCGCTGTCAAATAATGACTGCATTTAAAAAAGGTCAACTGCCGTAACTCAATTGTGTCAAATGGAACATCTTTGTGTTTCAGAAGTGAAGCGCATAATAATATAATATAATAATGTTTCATAAGTTTGTGTAAAGACATGTTTTCGGGTTTTAGAAAAATTGTTTTTAAATTTTCATGCAAAAATCTTTTTGCGAGTTTTGCCGAAAAGATCTTGGGATTAAATAGCTTAAAGAAGAGCCTTAGCCATGAAAATCGAACCAGTTTTATCGGGAACTACTAAAACTCTACAAACAGAGAGCTAATGTTGCAAGCTATATAAAAGAGATCAAAGAGTTTAAAGAAAAATGAACGAGTTTATTCGAGATTGCAGGCTACAAGTGCATCTATTTTCAATAAGGTATGTGTGAAAAATTTTAGAATATATCTGTTTTAGAGCGTGGATTTCTGATAGATCGGCGGAGCGCCAGAAAAATGATGATAGAGAACGTTGGCAGAAATACCACGAGATAAACGGAGAAAACTTAGAAAAGGAAACTACAAGGGCTAGCATTGTCTAGCATCGTAAAAACTGTCAAGCTAATAAGTACACTTGGAGAACACCCAAATCACCACAACACATATTTCAGAGACCTTACGATCGTTTCGTTGACCAAGTCAACATCTTCAGAGGAAGAAATGATTTGGGTGTTCTCCAAGTGTACCTATTAGTGCTCATCACAGGTTCCAGTTTTCACATACTGTCAAGCTACAAAAAGATGCCAATGATCCTTAAATTAAAGAGTCATTGGAAATGAGCCTTAGTTTGCCATCAACTTTTTTTGAACCTTAGGCGTAAATTTCGTAAATGTGCTATAGTTTGTTCGTCATTTTTATGGTTTATTAAAATAGCTTTGTTATGCTCTAATAATGAGATTATTGAATATGGTCCTGAAAATTGATTTTTTTGTTTTTTGTGGAATTCGGGCGGAATATTTTTATAGACAATGTCGCCTTCTTTGAATGGTTGGTTATTGTGTTTGTTTGTCCGTTGTAATGTTTTTAATTTCGAGTTTTCGATCCGGTTTCTTACTATTTCATAAATAATTTTCATTAGTACCTTGTGTTGTACGTTATACTCTTGGGTAATTTTCTTGGGTATTTATTTATTAATATTATTATTACTTCCGGGTCGTAGTTGAACATTTCCGGTATATAGCCAAATATTAAATCGAAAGGTGGTTTTAGCGTTTGGGAATGTATTGTCGAGTTAAATGCGAAGATACAGTATGTTATTAAGTCGATTGGTCTCATATTTTTAAATTTAGCTTTAAATAAACGATATTGTTCCATGATTGTGCTGTGAAATCTTTCAATTGGTCCGTTTGATGTCGGGTTTTGAGGTGTGGTTGTATGTAATTCTATTTGATATGCCACAAGTAGCTCTTTTATTACTAAGTTCGAAAACTTAGTACCTGGATCTGCAATTAGGGTTTTACACGCTCCATATTGTGAAAAGTATTTGATTAGGTTTTTCGCAATTTCGGTGGTACTTTTACTTTTGATCGGAAATGCTTGGCCAAATTTTCTAAATGGATCTTTTACTGTTAAGAATATGCCTTGTTCAATTTGGAATGTATCTAAATGGAGTATTTCTAAAGATTTAGATGCTGTGGGGGTGTGTTGTAATGCGATTTGTACCGGGTTTCTGTTGTACTTGCACGTCTTGCATAATTAACAATTTCGTACATACTCTTCTATATGTTTCTTTAAATTGGGATAGTAGTATTTTTTATTTATTCTTAGGTATGTTTCTTTCGCTCCCCGATGATTACTCTACCCCTCATGATATTTCATGATCGTCTCGGTTAACTCGTCCTCGTTAATTTCATCCCTAATTTCCAAACATCTATGAAATGAGCCTTAGTTTGTCATCAACTTTTTTTGAACCTTTTCCAAAACCTCCTATTTCTATTATATCTGTACAAGTGCGTAAATCTCAGCCAAATTTAGCACGAGAGTGCCATAGATAGGGTTTCTCTGATCGCGGAGTAGCTGCGGTGTCCTCAGCATTACTTGACGACTTATGAGTTGTGACTAAGGATCACATTTCATCAGTTATAGATCGCAGTAAAGTAAGACGCGAAAGACAGAAGCGTAGAGAGCGAAATTAATCAAGAGATGAAAAATATCTCATGCTGAAATCAATATATTTGGATGGCCGAAAGGATTTAACAAGAAAAACTATTTCAAAAAACGACGTCCACCACCTTGTAAATGTTACTGAAGAACATGTGGTTTTGCTGTAGGAGCTGATGTTTGAATATTTAGGATATGTAACTTTTTCTATCTGGGACATCCTCCAACATGTTTACGGCTATTACAATTTTTTTATTTTTAAAAGGGTACAAAACTGATGAGCTAGTTGCCATTGGATGCGACAAAACTAATGTAAAAATACTAATGTAAATCAAAACGCTATTACAAAAAACTTCTTCATTGGTTTTTGTGTCTCCTACTTACAAATCAACTTCCTCTTCGGCATCTTTTAGTGGACTTGGATGGTGCAACGCATGGTACACAATCGTTCTCTGCTCCTATAGGTAAAGTATTAAAGCACTGCATGCAACTAGTTTTAAAATACACGGTAATTTAAGGAAATGCGTTACTATCAGTTGATTTGGCGCACTTAAGTAATGATCAGAATTCCTAACACAAGTCAAGCCTATAAAGAATTAGATAGTTCAGTCATATCTAATCAAATGTTCGAAATGCCCGCATTTTTGTGACTGACAATATCCCAAACGGACAACAAATTCTTGTTGGATTCTGTCTATAATCTCAGGAGAAATGTTGGGACATTCAGTTCTAATTCTTGTTTTCAATTCGTCGATAGTATCTGGTTTACTTTTGAACACCGCATTCTTCAAATGGCCCCACAGAAAGAAATCTAAGGGAGTTAGGTCAGTTGATTTTGCTGACTACTCGATTGCACCACGCCTGCCAAATTATCTGTTGGAAAAATTTTGACGCAGATATTGTCGAACATTAACGTCATAATGCACGAGGGCACCATCCTGTTGATACCACAAGTTACGATTTACCATACCAGCATTGTGTCCATCAGGAAATAAGTTCAATAACGTCGGAATGAGATATTACTGTACAAATTATATATATATATATATATATATATATATATATATATATATATATATATATATATATATATATATATATATATATATATATATATATATATATATATATATATATATATATACTTCTCCATGTAGTGCAAAAGTAGATTCATCCGAAAACAGAATATGCGGTACTTGCAAAGAGTTATCATTACATTTGTCCATTAATGTTGTACATACCTGTCGTCATCGGATAACGCCTGCAAAAGCTCTATTCTATAAGGATGAAGTTTTCTAAGTTTTACTACCTTTTTGTAATGTCTGAAATGGAATTCTATTGTCTCGGACCATTTGCCGAACATTACTGTCGAAATTCTCTCTGGCAATAAGACGTTTAATTTCACTTCTACACTTATAGAGCGGCGACCTGTTTTTGGCAAGTCTTCTACGCTAGACGTTTTTTCAAATGTATTATCTATTCGACTAACTGTTGATTGATTGGTAGACATATCCAGATATTTAGTATTAAACAGAATACACACCTCTGCCTAAGTTCGGAACCAGTCACAATAACCAATCATTATTAGAACTCCAATTTTTTGAGCTATTGATAAACGCATTTTACCAACAATTTAATAATTAATTTGAAAATCTAAAAGTTGAAAATTATATGTATTCACTTTGCGCGACAACCAAAAGGTAAATTTACTACTATGTATCGTAAAAATTATCAAACTAACGCTCAATTAGTTTTTATGACACATGTCACACAGCAGATAATTGTTATCATCAGTCGATTGTTACAGATACGACATAGTATACAACAAAATATCTAGAGTTCTTTTCGCACAAGAAGCTCAACATTTTGAACATTGTCTACGGGCTTTGAGATATTGGCGTATCATATTTATTTATTTATTTATTTATTTATTTACTACAAATACTCAACGGGAATTATCCCAAATTAAGAGTATGAATAAAATACATATCATACACTATAAAAATTAACATAGTAAAGTTCTACTAATTACCAAGCAGCGATGCAACGTGTCTCATCTCAGACTCACCACAACACAATATGTCTATTGACTGATGCACGCTGTTATAAATGGAGCACGATCTGTAAATCGGTGAGTTAAGCCTAACATTGGTCCTAGGTGGCGGTAGATAAAAGAAGTCGTGTCTTCTAGAGTTGACTCTAGGGGTGTGAAAAAGCAGAGTGCGCAACAGTTCAGGACAGACGATCCTACTGTGCAGTAAATTATGTATTAGGGAGAGAGCAGAGTAAACACGCCTAGCCTGCAGAGATTCCAATGAGAACCTCGACAGTAAATCGGCCTGTGGTGTACCGGTAGCGGGATACACCCGATCCGCTCTGTATGCAAGGAACTTTACAAATCTTCGTTGGACACCCTCAATGGACGTCATACAGAGGAGACCAGACCACACAGGCATATTCCAGATGCGGCCGCACATAGGCACAGAACAGGAGCCTCAAGGTGTCTGCATTATGAAACGAACCGGAATTGCGAATAAGAAATCCGAGTGTCTTCGATGCCCTAGCAATAGCATGTTTACAGTTCTCCACGAATGAGAGTTTCGAGTCAAAGACGACACTCAAGTCTTTAAAGGTTGCAGGTCTCAGAAGAGGCTGTCCATCCATGGAGTATGGGAACTCGATTACACGGCGGTTGAGCGTATAAGATTTTACAACACATTTTTTAATATTCAGTGGGAGGTTGTTAATGGAGCACCAGTGTTGAACTCTACGCAAACATCTCTCAAGCACTGAACAATCGCAGAGACCAGCAACGGATGAGAAGATTTTTACATCATCCGCATACAGAAGATGGGGTAATTAGATAACATCCGAAATATCGTTGATAAACAGATTGAACAGCAAGGGTCCCAGAACAGATCCCTGAGGAACACCTGATTCAGCCATATCATATGTAGCATAAAAGTATCATAAGACTGGTGTTCATGGAACAGAAAACTATCCAAGAGGACATTCCTAATCGTGAAAATATATTTAATATTATTTTTATATTATAATAGTTATAGGAAAATTCGCTAGCATACATCCAAATAATATCTTTTATAATTAAGTAGGTCGCATACAAATTATAATTATTGACCTGGAATTGCTCAGATTACATGTTTAGATAAATAATAAACAAGTTAGAATTGCAGAGTACAGTATAAGGAATGCTGACTGATGAGGTTTGCAATTTTTGTGAATTATGTAGACCAAGCAAGGTTATAAGTAGTGGTGTTGGTAAACATAAGCAAGACTTTTGCTTTGAAAATGTAGAGACTTGTGTGTGTGTGACGTCAGATTGCACTGGCTGCGGTATGGTTACCACTCGCACATTTTAAAAGCCTTTTGTTACATCTAGTATGTGAATTCAACAGTTCATATGCATTCTGTCATGGTGCATTGAAATTTGTTCCAACATGTAGTTTTGGATATTTTTTATTTTATTTATTTGTATAATAATATTAATAGTGGTGCTTTTTATTCTAACTTAAGCCTACTTAAGATCTAGATATTACTTAAGGGATTTATACAGGGATACATATTCTTCATGCCAATGGGGCCTATCATGGCAACTTTTCTCTTTGACATACAAGAGGGCCACTAACGTCATGGGTACATATAAAGGATAGACACAAATGACACATAAACTTAAAGCCTAGTTTTTTTATATTTTTAGTTGGAGTTTTTAAATTAATTTATATATAAGCAAATATTTGTTTTGATTACTTTCCAGTTGCAGAAGTTGTTCCAAATTGAAGGGTTGCTCAACGTCTTTTAAGTTGTGTATTCTGTTTAGGAATTCATTTCTGTAATCCCATCTAATTGAGCACATGTAAAACATGTTGTGCGCTTCCTTCTTCACCACATTTGCAATATGGGTCATTTTTAAGGTTGAGTTTGTGTAAATGCGTAGGTATCAAGGAGTGGTTAAATCTAAAACGACATATGCTAGTTACCAATACTCTAGGATATCCAGCAAACCATAGCTGGCAAGGTAAATTTGGTACAATTCTTTTATAAAATATACCTTTATCTTTTCTGTGATAGTCAGTTTCCCACGACTGTCTTTGTTGTCTGAAAAATAAGGTTTTTATGTCTGTCCATGGACAGCGATATTCTAAAAGGTTTTCACAATTTAAAGCTTCTTTAGCCATTCTGTCGACAGTTTCGTTATTTGTAATGAGCTTTGATCCATGCAAATCTAACATTGATCTCCATCTCTTCCAACTCTATTAAAATGTGGATAATCTGAATAAAAATGTGGAACGCTATACGATTTTGCGTGTCATCCTTGCGCAGGGGCCATGCTAATCTTGTCTGTATCGTTCCAATTTTAGTATATGTACCGCCGAATCGAGTACAATGTAGAGACTTTTGCTTTGAAAATCTAGAGACTAATATCAGAGACTTTTTGATTTTAATTATGTAGAGATTAGTAGAGATTTTAATTAAGATTTCATTATCTACAGATTTTGGTTTTAAATTCATTCAGTTAAATTAGTTGTAAGAATTATTGAAGTTTATTTTATTTATTAAATTTTATTACATCGTTATCATGTCAAAATTATCCTAGTTCTAAAACTTATTCCATAATTATCCTCCGCTCCGTGAACTACTGGACTATGTAATTCTTTACAGGCTTCACTTGTGTTAGGTGCTACTGATAAGAAAAATGTTATTACTCACTTGATTTTATTCCTATACTCACTTGATGACATTTTTTTAAACTTCAAAAATCGCGATCTCGCGATTGTTTACTCGGAAGGACCGAGGGTAAGTCATAGTATTTCCCTCGGAGCCCATGCAACGGTGTTTCAGGCCGAGATGTACGCCATCCTGCACTGTGTGCGGGAGAACAAGAGGAGGGGCTACACCAACAAGCGGATCCTCATAGCCACAGACAGCCAGGCAGCCCTTAAGGCACTAAGTAGCCCACGGGTAAATTCCTGGCTGGTGAGTAAGTGCCGAGACGAGACGAGCGACCTGGCTGGGCAGAATGAGGTGACCCTCATCTGGGTGCCGGGTCACTCGGGGGTTAAAGGCAATGAAGAAGCTGACAGTCTCGCGAAGAGAGGGTCAGCAGAACCATTTATGGGACCAGAACCGGCTCTGGGCGTGTCAAAGAGCACTGCCAGGGGAGCCATTAAGTCCTGGGTCAGAAACCAACACAAGGTGTACTGGGCGGACTGTCCAGGGCTCAGACATGGGAAGTCAATAATTGACGGACCCAGTTCAAAGAGAGCTGTGGAGCTGCTAAACCTTAGCAGAGGACAGCTCAGAAACACAACAGGTCTCTTGACGGGACACATGGCCGTCAAGAAACACCTGCATAAAATGGGGCGGTTCGAAGGGGACCTCGCATGCAGACTCTGCAGCGAGGGGGAGGAATCAGCCCAGCACATCTTGTGTGAGTGTATAGCTCTGGACCGGAAAAGACAACTGATCAACGGTCACTCTAGACCGGAGACAGAGCAATATAAAACTTCACCCTACCAATCGCTGTGCAGACTAGTTCAAGGCACAGTGATCTTGGAATGGGTGGAGTAAGACTAAGGGTATGCACAATCAACCAAGGGTTGCGGTGCTATCGGGGCGGCAAGGCCGCGGACGAGCCCTGAGGGAACACAAAAAAAAACAAAAAAAACATCGATCTCCAACTCTATTAAAATGTGGATAATCTGAATAAAAATCTGGAACGCTTCACGATTTTGCGTATCATCCTTGTGCAGGGGCCATGTTAATCTTGTCTGTATCGTTCCAATTGTAGTATATGTACCGCCGAATCGAGTACAATGTAGAGACTTTTGCTTTGAAAATCTAGAGACTAATATCAGAGACTTTTTGATTTTAATTATGTAGAGATTAGTAGAGATTTTAATTAAGATTTCATTATGTACAGATTTTGGTTTTAAATTCATTCAGTTAAATCAGTTGTAAGAATTGCTGAAGTTTATTTTATTTATTAAATTTTATTACATCGTTATCATGTAAAAATTATCCTAGTTCTAAAACTTATTCCCTAATTGTCCTCCGCTCCCTGAACTACTGGACTATGTAATTCTTTACAGGCTTCACTTGTGTTAGGTGTTACTGATAAGAAAAATGTTATTACTCACTTGATTTTATTCCTATACTCACTTGATGACATTTTTTTAAAATTCAAAAATCGCGATCTCCTTACTAGCGAATGTTCTCTACGAAAATTTATTAAAAAAAAACTCTATTGTAATACATATTAATGTTTTTTTAACATCAAGGGTATAAAGCTTGAGAGAGCCAACAACCTAGGTTCCTTGTTCTATACACTTTTCAGACTTAACGAATTCCATTACAACAACAAAATGTAACACGTAGAAAATATCTGAAAATTTATTTTTAGAATTGCATTTGAATCTGTTTTTGTTTCACATCAATTTGCTGGCGGTCATTGTGTATAGATGTATATTAAATTAACATGTGGGCAGTGAGACATTGTGATGTACCGATATACCACGAGCAGAAATTAATAACCACGTCCCACAGTTGCATTGAGTTGTATATCAAGTAAATGACCACTTGAAACCGGGGACGGCGAAGCACGGGTAGAAACTCCAGTCTATGCGTCAATTAAATCTGATGAGCATATTGTTAGTCTTGCAATTTGACTCAAACTAAATGAACGTTACCTTCTAGCGTAATCAGCAAGACAAATGAACGTTTTTTTCGCGCCTCTGTGATGACGCTATTGTTTAGGTTCAAAAATAAAAAATATAGACTTTTATACGTGCCCTTTGTTTCGCTATAAGTCTACGCAGAATGCAAACATTAAATGGAATGGATAAAACAGATTTACTCTGCCATAAAGTTTATGTCAGAAAGTCAAGGTAGTCAAATCATATAAGTTAGTCATATATTTTAAAAACATTATTATCCATATAATTATGTAAAATGTCTGCCTTAATAACGAATTGCTAGTGAAATAATCGCCACTTTTGAATTTTGAAAAAAAAATTGCTTAACTTTTCATAAACTCACTGGCCGAGTCTCCTCAATAATAACATTTCTCAACCTGTAGAAAAAGTTTCTTTCATTTACGATAATATATTAAAGGTTTCACTGTTAATGGGGTCACAGAAGCAGTTTTTCTTTGTCTAAATTGTTAAGGGCATCTTCAAATTCTTCTTCTGAAATAGGAGGGTTTAGCTCATCTGTGGTTGTCTATTTCCTTTATATACTCCATTTCGCAATTAAATTGCTCTCCGTAATATCGCTCTTCTAGGTAGGCTTTCCCATGATCAGCAATGTCTTAATGTACTAGTAATAAACTTTCGTGATTGTCTTTTATGACTTAACTTTTTATTCCTGATTCATAGTGTGATTTTCTTGCCTCTTGAAAGGCTTGATTTGACCGCAATTTTTTTTTAATTTCAACAACACACCACGAGGGCTTAAAGCCTAAATACTATCGTACCGTGGGTGTTGACAAGGAGGAAAGAGGCAGCTTGTTAATTCTGGACTTGAAGGTTTGGAGGTTCGGAGGAGAAGGAAAAACATGTGCCGGCAAGGAATTCCACAACTTGGAAGTCCTCGGGACAAAAGAGCGGGCATAACAAGGTGTTCTAAGTCTAGTTTCCTGGACAGTAAAAGGGTGCATTCGCTCTGTTCCCCTGGTAGATCTGTTGGGGGCAGCAGGTGGGGGAACTATGGAGAAAAGGTCCTCTGAGCAGTGCCCGTGCAGATATCTATAAAAGAGAGAGAGAGGTCACCAACGGCACGTCGGTGGGAAAGGGATGGCAGCCTTTAGGTGAGGGTAGGGTCACCGATGAGACGTATAGCTCTCTTTTGAATGGAGTCCAGGATAGCGAATGTAGAAGCGGCAGCGGCACCCCAGATGTGGGAGCAGTATTCGAGGTTTGGCCTTATTTGTGAAGTATATAAGGTATAGAGATTAGCTGGTGAAAAGTATTTGCGAGCCCGGAAGAGGAAACCTAATTTCTTAGCAGTCGCTTCTGCAATTGATGTGACATGTTGGTGCCAATTAAGATTTCGATCCACAGAAATGCCAACAAGAGAAAAGGACTCATTACTTTGAATAACTTGGTTGTTCATTGTGATGGGTCTAGGGCTGGTGTATCTGTTGTGAGAAAGAAAGCAAGACTTAGTTTTGGTGGGGTTGAATTGAATCGTCAAAACTAAATTGGATCACGCATTTGAAAAAAAAACTCTCACAAGAGATACAATGCCAATCTGGACTTACCGTAGACTCGTAGGGAAAAAAAGGTTCAATCCCAGGATGGAATATTGGACATACCAAAGTGTGGTTAAATCCATTGTCACATATTTTTGTATAGTATGATGGCCAAAATCGGAAAAAGCCTCAGCACAAAACAAATTGCAAAAATTGCAGAGGCTAATCTGTCTTTGAATAAGGGGGTATCATGCCCTACCGCTCCAATGAAAGAAATGCTGAATCCGACTTCGCTGCAGATATGCGTCAGGAAGGAAGCAGCACTTAGCGCCATCAGACGATTTCAAGCAGACAAATTTAAACCAAGAGACTTGGTTGGCCACTTAAAGATTTTGGAAGTATTGGAGTCACTCGCCAAATCAGTAGATCAAATGCAGGCTAGAGTAAACTTCATAGTTCCATTTGACGTGGTTATAAGTGACCACCAAGCGTGGAACAGAGATAGCGAATGGCTGACAAACAACTATTCGTATGGTATGTAGACGGGACTACTAAATGGACGAAGCAGGACTGGGAATCAAGGGAACCAACTTCATACTCGCTAAGTGCCTAGAAAAACATTCACCATCTTCCAAGCAGAAATGCTTGCTATGAATCTCTGTCTACAAGAATCTATACAAGAAATACTAAAAAATATAGAGATTTATACTCTTTCAGGCAGTAAGACATTACTAAAGACTCTCAAATCATTTAAAACCGTGACTTAACTGACCGCGTACTTCAAAGAATCCTTAGAGCAACTGGTTGCGAACAACAAAGTAACTTTAATGTGGGTACCAGGACATTGAAGTAAATGAAGAAGGAGACAGCTTTGCCATTTTTTTTGGCTTAATAAAAAGCCATGTAAGAAATTAACTTGATATTTTGAAGAAGAAATAAATGCTGTAATGCTAAAAGAAAACGCCAGGCATACAAAACGGTTCACCATTACACCAATAACGATGTCTAAACTGCTTCTTGAATTGAACAGGAACGACTTGAGAATAATCACAGGGCTTTTAACGGGACAGTGATCAGTAAGGTAGTATCTTATGAAGACGGGTATGTGAACAGTAAAAAATACGGATACTGACTGAAGCAATGGAAACAACAGAATATTTTCTATGCGACTGCATGGCTCAGTTTTGCAAATGGCTTGAAAACAATGGAGAGATGACCTTAAAACCCCAGTAAATACGTAAAATAGCCTCCAATAAGATAGTGTGAATTTTTTGTGCAACTATGAGGAAAATAAAGCCATGCAATAGAGCCTCGGTAGTTCAGTGGTAAGAACGTGAGCCTCTGAACCGAAGGGTACTGGGTTCGATCCCAGGGTTCTACTTTCACTTTTTCAGTACATACTCTAACATTAAAATTAACTGAGGTTGTGGCATTGTATTTGAGCCAGTTAAATGTCTGCATGTTCCGCCCTTCGAAGGGACGTAAAGCTGTCGGTTCCGTGTCCATGAAATGTTGGGCACGTTAAAGATTCCTACCGTCATTACAGAAAGGCAGGGGTTCGGCAAAATTTCCAGGATAGTGAGGTGTAACTGCTTCCTAGCGTCGGTTATTGGGCACAGTCGCAGAAATAGGCCGACGTTAAAGAAACAAAACACACACACACACACACACACAAAGTCACGCAACAAAAGTTCCACTGAGGTCGTGGCGCCAAGTCAAAAGGCCTATACGTCTTACTTGGCAATCAATAATCTACAAGTTGTTTAAGGGTATTTTCACACCGATAAGTCAAAAAATAATGGGCCGATTTTGAACAAATTTGGTTATTACCTTCCCTTTGCCAGTGGCTTGAATAAGTTTGTTAGCACGGAAAATCGGCACAAGTGTTTCCGAAAAATGTTGTCTTTTCTTTCGAAAAAATTTACATCTCCGGAAACAATAAAGTAAGGGCAACCAAATTTGGTGCACGTGTTTATATTATAAAGAATGAAAATGCATTTAGATCTGAAAGTTTAAACACAAAGAAGTTATAGGCATTTAAAGAAAACAAATTTGTGGTTATCCTTAAAACGTCCAAGCCACGATTTGAAACTTCAAAATTTGCAGCATTTAGGCAAAGAACCTGAAACAAATACTGGTTATGTAAACAAAATGTCGCAGGAAGAGTGTTCTGACAAACCCTTAATTTTCAGCTTCAACCGCCATTGTCCCCCATTTTACTACAATATTTCCAGAAAATTCATTTCAAATAGTCCCTTTCTCTGATGTTTTGGCAGTAGTTTTAAGTTTTAAGTTTATGGGATAACGGTCTATAATTTTTAGTTAATTTTCGTAGAAACAATTTACTATTGAGAAGACCGCCACTTTTGAATTCTAAAAATATATTTTTTTGAAACAAAAATTTTCCCGGAAAACGTTCTGCGATTTTCCTGACTAACGAACTCATCCAAGCCATTAATAAAAGAAATGCATATGGGTTCTAGGGGTTCTAGTTCGCGCTCATTTGAAAAGAAATTTTTTTTTTGCAAAGTCTTTTCATCGATACCTCGTTATTAGTGAATTTTTTTAAATAAAAATTCACTAAAAATGAAGGGCTCTCCTATTTTTCCCCCGAAAATGTATTATAAAGAAACCTACTTACTAAACTTAATAATTATTAACTACTTACCAAGTTTTCCTCTAGTTAGTTATACGTTATAGTAAATAAAAAGTCCCTTAAAAAGTTCACCTTTAAATTTAAAATATCCACTGAATTAATCAGAGTATCACAATTATTTTGTCCACTTATTAAGCAACCCGAAGTAGTAACCATAATAATGATAATAATTGTCTTGTAAGAACATGTAAATAACAATGAAATGATCTAACTAAAAATCAATTCGACGCGAAGACGAAAATTACTAGGTAGTAGGTACACACGCTCTGCCAAAACTCCACTACAAACTGGAAGTGTGTAATTTTATAGCGCACAACAGATTGCTTATTTGGTCGTTTTCGACGAAGATCATCAAGATTCGGCGATCATTTCGCACTGAAGTATCGCATTGCCTGAGAGCGCCGAAAAACACACACCGCCGCCCGCCTGCTTTATATGGTTATGGATGTATATAACGTCTGCAACGATTAAAACTATACTTATTCTGATTCTGTATTCTGTATTAATGGCTCCCGACTCTCTGCGATCCTCGATATACTAATTTTGTTTGTTCAATGCAGGAGCTAAAAAAGTAAATAAAAATTTTTTAAAATTTAGCATAGCAAAAATATTATTTTTTCCACGGAAGGCGGCAGTGCGCCCGCACAAATTGATTGAAATATGTGAGATATGTAAAGCATGGTTTAGTTGCCACTTTAGGACATTTATTTTGCAAGCCATTGCAGCACTATGATAGAAGCTATTGCAGCATCAAGGCATCAAGATGGCAGCCACTGCAGTACTAGGGAAGACATGGGCCAGGGCAGACAATTTACAAAATTGTTGGTTGGTTGTACAGAGTCTCGATTTTATAACACTTTGTGTTATTTGGAGCTGTCGTGACAACATACTAACTGGTTCCGCACCGAGATGACGACCCTTTCGTACATCTCACAATGTGCTAACAGGCCCTTCATTCAGCTTCGCAGAGGTGGCTGTCCAGCAGAAGCTGAAGTCTTTGTATCTTATTGAGATTGAGCCCCAGGAAGTTCTAAAGTGATATTGAAATAATGTTGAGCCATGCATCATTTGTTATTCTATTTGTATGCTAAAGCCCTGCATTTTATGAAACTGTGCACACTTTGTGCAGGTTTTGTAGTTTACATGTGGTTGAAGAAACATGTTCTGTAGCTGTGCACTCTTTGGCCCATGAGCAAGATGTTAAATCACTTAGGACTGCATGGCCGATGTTATTGCAGCCATGCATATAGTTGAAAAGAGGACACGCATGAGGCAATTTCTGCTGTTTTTAAGTATCTTAAAAAGAAAGACGACAGTTATACCAACTGTAAATGGCTACCAACGGTGGTTAAATTAAGAAACTCTAAGACATCAGAGAGGGATATAGCGTTTCCTATGAAGGTGTCTATGCCAATAGAATAAGGTATTAATAATGTAGCGAGTTAAATAAACCAAGGGACCGTTACGAACGTTACAACTTAATATAGGTTACTAATGAAAAAAATATTGCTTACTGGACGAAATAAAATTTCTGCTATTTATTTATTTTTTAGCAGCAGCAGTGGTCATCGTAAATTTATCTCTACCCTCGCGGTTATTAGTTTTTAGGTGTATTACGACATAAGTCGGTTTTTCGAAATTTTGCAAAAACTGGGTAAAAGTGCGTGCTACTTCTTATATGACAGTGACACGGTTAAGACTTTCACAAAACTTCTCAGCCATATTAGAGCAATTTGTAATCTTTATCATTCATATATTTAAGAAAAGGTAGTAGTGCTATTTTTACAAGAGCGTATAATTCTCGCCTCAAAAAAATATTGGTCACTTTGTAACGTTTGCATTTCGTTACTATTCTAAATATTCAAAATAAACCCGTAAGAGACTTAATTAAGAGCCGAAAATCCAATATCTGTAAGGCAATTCATGTTTTGATGTCAAAAATTATTTGATGAAAAGTCGCCAATGTCTAACTACCCTGAACACCGTACTGCATTTTAAATGTGTAGGGGAGGGTGGGCACAGTGAGACAAAAAATACATATTTCAAAATAAAAAGTTTTATTTTATTTATATCATCAAAACAAATGAACAGATATATATGTTTATATTTTAAGAACAAATTGTAGACTATACAGTTGTTGAAATGCGACAATAAAAATGGCAGCAATTTTTTATAAAAATAATATTTCTGTCTCACTGTGGCCCGAGGTAAGGGGTACAATGAGACTACCTAAAAATATTACTGTTTTAACAGTTTTAATATAGAACAAATATAAAATCATTTGAAATACAACCGTAAATTAAACGTAAGAGGTATCAAACTAAAAAAATACACAATAACACTTTCAGCGGATTTCCAAAGTGTCCAGATTGACAGAAAATTTAATTAAACGACCTTGTCGCTTGGTGCGTCCAGTAGGCTGCGGAGGTGGCAAAATCGCTTTAATGTCAGATAAGTGAACAAAAGCGTCATCAGGAATAATTGGAAAAATGAAACTATCTAAACATTTTGTACTTCTTCTCAGATAGCTCACCTCAATCTCACTTTTGTTGTCAATAACCTTGGCTATGTAGTAAATTTTCTTTTTAGTAGAAAACTCCACTAGAATAAAATCTCCTACATCTGGGTTTTTGGACAACGGCTCCAAATTAATTTCATTTTCTGTTTCTGACATGTCAAAATCATCATCATTATCCGTCTCTATGACTGAAGTTCTTTCAATCTATTTTTCTTCTGTTTGAGACCAGACTTTTTCAGTGAATTTCTTCTAAGTTTTTCTCTTTCTTTTACTTTTATAACTAACAATTCAGGTGTGTCAGTCATTATGGCACTTTTTCCTTTAGTTCGCCTCTTCCTTTCTAGTTTCAGTTCCTTGGCTTTTGGAAAACCAACTAATTCTTCTGGAGTAATGAATCTTTTAGAAGGTGGTGTAGTGGGAGTAGGCGTGACAGATCGATTGGGCTCATCGTCTGAAGCATGACTTGGTCCGGTAACAGGTTGATTATTGGGCTCTGGAGGCCGTCTTAAGTTTCTATTCGTCACTTCACTACAGAGAAAGTCATCATCTGTAAAAATGTTTCGATCATATGGATAGATGCCTGTTTTTCTAAATCCGGCTATAATATTTTTTGGTGTCATGGACCGTTGGAAAGCTTGGCCCACACATCCCGCTATCCCATAGATATTCAAAGGCACTCCGGGATGATTTAAAAGCCAACTATCTACAGCGGCATTATAAAAAGCTTTAAATGAATAAAAAACTGTGACATCTAATGGTTGAAGCTTATTAGAGCAGTGAGGTGGCAAAGTCACAATTGTGACTCCATTCTCTTTGGCTAGAGTTATACTTTGGACAGACAAATGACTTTCGTGATTATCCATCACTAATATACAAGGATTCTCGAGAGAACTTGCACTCTTTTTGATGAAGTGCTTGAATGTTTCAACGAATAATTCTGTGTTCATCCATCCAGAAGGATTTGCTAAGCCCAGAGTGCCTGGTGGAGCCCCAATTAACATATGTTCTTTAAATTTTTTTCTTGGAAAAATCATTACTGGAGCAAGGCTATTCCCAGCTGCATTTATGAAACAGCACGTGGTAACTAAGGTTCCTCGTTCACCACTAGTAGCTTTATTGACTTGCTTCGTCCCTTTTTTTGCGATGATCTTTTTTGGTTTATGGACAGTTGTTGTTGCCGTCTCGTCCAAGTTATAAATCCTTGAAGGGTCTCGAAGTTTTTCAGACCTCTCCATAATTGCATAAAGGTTATCAAAGAACTTTGAAATATTATGTCGGTTGAAAGAAGTTGCTCTGGATAAGCTGCAACCCTCGGGCTGTCTGATGCTGAGTATGGGGTGTCTTTTCATGAATGAACTAAGCCAGTCGACTCCAGCTAATTTGTTTCTCCTCCAGCTCTCTGGAATAGGTTTGGAATTGGCTGTAGCTAGCTCATAAGCCAAAGCGCGAACATTTTTGGTGGATTTTCCATAACACATTTTCGAACATTCCAGAATGTAATAACACAAACTTTGTTCTTCTGCCTTAGAGAATATTTGACGGGAATTGTATTTAGGGGTCATTCTAATTTTGCTTTCAGGTTGATCTTTCTGTCTCTTAACATATCGTGCTAAAGTTTGAAATTTAACACCATTCCGTTCAGCTGCTTCACGTAGTGACAATCTTTCTACAATCACCTGCCTAACAGCACTTTTCATTTGTTCCTCTGTGAAATTTCCTTTTTCAGTCTTTCTTTTTCTTCCTCTGGACATGATGCTAGCTATTTCAGGGAAAAACAAGCTTTGTTAAAAAATCTTTAAATTTCTAAGTACCTACATTTAACACGGATTCATGGGCCACAATAAGACAAGTCTCATTGTGGCCCACTAAATTGTGTCTCATTGTGGCCCTAACGCAAGTCGGAATAAAATGGTTCACATTTTACTTAAAAGCGAAATTAACTCAACATAACCTAGCGCGTGATGATAAAAAAAACTTGCAGTAATTACTAAATAAAACGGCGAAAACTTAAGGCAATAGATACCACAGTTATTACATGCTAAATTGAGTATATGGAAAAAGATTACATACCCAAAATTAACGAAAAGCAAATAACAATGTCGTATGTGCTGTGAACTGCCGGTAAGTTGGATAGAAAATGAATCATGGCAAACTTGAACTTCTGTTAAAAAGGCAGAGAAAAAAGCGTGCGCATTTGAAATTTATACAATTTGTCTCATTGTACTCCGCGTCTTATTGTGGCCCACCCTCCCCTATGTTAAAATTCAATATATGTTTGCCATGGAAAACTACCTCGCGTTATTACTGAACAAATATTTCCAGGAACTAAATAAGCATTGAAAATATACGTGAGGAATATTCGATAACAAAATATTGTTTATCTTGGAAATCCGTATCGGTGATGTCACCGAAGAACGACCGTTGAAGCGTTGAACAGAAGTTCCCCGCAAAACCTTCAACTCTAGACACAGGAGGTGAAGCGTCAGGAAAGCGGGGCGAGAGCTGAACGACACAGCATGTTACCTCGCGGAGTCTCTGCCTGGCGCTGGTCGAATAAACACCTTTTAGTTTCGGTGGCTAAGAATTATCCTAAAACGGGGTTATAATATTCTTTATGTTATCTGTACTACCTAGTGATTATTCTCAGTGATTGTTGAAAGTAATGTAAACGATTTTCGAGTTTGAATAAACATCGTATTCAGCATAAAAACGGGAGTTAAGTTGTGGCTCTTTGTTCCGACCTGTTGATTTCTTGCCTTAATCAGAAAGAGTTCTTGGTTATTGCAGAACTTTAAGTTAATTGGCAGTGAATTTCACTTGGGCCAATTCATGTTTTAATTGCGATTGGCAAAGTTTCCGTCAAGTAAATTCAGAACATCGATATAGGTGTCAAATGGTTTTATAGTATTGGAGCAACAAATCCACCGGCCCAATAACCGCTAATGGGAAGTACTACTCGATTTCCCCAGCTTCTTCTCTCTTATTGGAGTCTCTGGAACCTGTGTCAGGCATTCATAGTTGATCCCACTTGGAAAGCATCTTGACGGGGTCATCAGGTAACTCAATGCAGGGAGACTGGGTGAGTCTTTATAAAAATTTTCTCCGAACCAACAGAATTTTTCGTGCAGCATTCTAACATTTACAACATCTAACAAGTTTTATAACCTGAACATTCAAAATCACGTAATCAAGTTTGAGCTAAAACAATGTGAGGGAGGTGCTGTCAGAATAACTATAAATTTCCTGTTTAATCGCTAGGATTTTGTCAATGTTGTAAATTTTTGAAATTGTAATTAGCAAATTTTGTCTGTAAAATATCTAACCTGTGCATTCTTTTTAATATCTCTTATTTTCAATAATTAATGTAGAAATTTTACGTAGGTATATATTTTTATATGGAGCCTCACTCAAAGAACTGGCCAGTAGAGTAATTGAAAAATTGATCAAATTGATTAACAAACGTTAAGTAATTTACCTTATAATTTATGTTTATTTTTTTGGGCTGTAAAATACAGCATTTGATCTTTAATATACCTCAAGTAATTAACATTAACATTTTAGTAACATGTAACTATCTTCATCTTATTGTTTTGTCATATGTATGTGAATTAATAATTTCTTGTTCTTGAAGTTCTTGCTGCTTATTTGATTTTTATTTGTGTGCAATTAATGTTTATTTGAAATTTATCAACCATGTTATTTCATTTTGTTCGCTATTCCAAATTTAATTTATATGAATAAATTTATATATTTTGTTATATTAACATATCTGTTTAATTGAAGAGAAATTCCTCCCTAATATCTCCTTTCTTTTGGCGTCAGTGCAAACAATTATTTTTAACTAACGGTTATCTAGATATCTAAATTTCTATATAACCTGGTACTAGTTTGGGGAGTCCACAAATATAGGACTCCAGGCAGTGCGAAACAAACAAAGGAAAAGAACGTGAGTATCAAACTACATCCAGATCTGTCAACCTCCTAAAAGTATTGCCAATCTAATAAATATGATAATCTGATAGATAGCTATTTTAGGGTAGGGTGTTATAGGCAATCTGGACCGCACTATTGAGCAGATCTATATCCACCTGAGGTCAATCACATATACCATGGTTCTAGTTTCTAGTTTTTCTTTGAAGAAGGTTACAACTTAAAGCCATCAAATCTTCATTAGTTTCGCACAACGAGTATTAGTTAATATTTGGTAGGTAAATGGCAACTGCTTAAAATAAAGATAAATCGTATCCTGGAAATGCTAGTGTGTTTTAGCAAAAAACTATTTTTTTTGCTAAACATGTAAACATATAAATGCTATTGCTCAAACTAACTAAAAATTTTAAGTAATAACTAACTTACCTGCAGTCTAAGCTTAAGTACCAGAGCCTCCAACAAACCTGGTTCGCAGTCTTGGAATATTCTCACTTTTCTAAGTGTGTCCAAATGCACCCTTATAGCAATCTCTGCTTTCAGTTTATCAGGTAACGCAGATAGTACCCTCTCCTCATCCAACGCACCACTTTCTGCCCAGGTGTAGGCAAACCAGCGGATAACTCGTGCCTCCAACTCACGACCCACTTTTCTAAAAGCCATATATTGCTTCACACCATCCATACGATTCTGAAAGTCCACTCGGGCCACATTCATATTGGAAATCATTGAACCGATGTTACCTGAAAGAAAATATAACCATGTAAACAAAAATAATAGTAGATATGTATAATAAAGAAGCTCAAACAAAGATAATGAATAAAACTAGTTTTCATGGTATATCAATTTCAAATACAACCAACAGTTCCTATTTTTTTAGTGAATTTTCTTAGAAAAAATGCACTAGTGGGACGATCCCGACTTTTGAATTTAGAAAAAACAATTTTTCTCGTGGATTATTCATCGCATTTTAGAATACAGCCTCAGGGAGGAGTAACTCTTAGTCCACGCACGTATGGGACACCATATATATATATATATATATATATATATATATATATATATATATATATATATATATATATATATATATATATATATATATATATATATATAGATATGTCCAAAAAAGAACAAAAAATCCATAGTTTCTTTTTTCCCAAGCTTGTTATTGTTTCTTTGACTTGGATACATGTTGCAAAAAATTCATCCAAAACCATATTTAGAGGCCGCAACCGCGCTTGAATTTTACTATACCCTATTCTTATTTGATACGCAGCCTCATAATAATATTTTAGACACGTAATTTCGCGATGTACAGAGTATAAGTCTGGAAGCGTTTTTGTAATACCACACGTCGTAGTTCCGCCAGTGCCTGGCTTATTGGGAAGCCTAATAGGGATTTATGTAGCTCATGGCTTCCACCAAAAACATATGTATTATCCAAGTTCATGATCCACCACATGGAGGAGAAGCTACCCATCAGCCAACGCCTAAAGTTGTCCGTCACAGCCGTTATCGCGGATACCAACACAACGCTTTGACAATGTAGAGTGGAAGCTAAAGAAACTCTTTGAAAAGTATGTGCAACTGAAAAAGGGCAGGACAATTCAAAAAGACAGCTGTCACATGAAGGAAGACATGTTCACAGAGGATCTAACAGAGCTCTTTGACATCGCTGCGGCGAACGCCATGGATACAATAACTGTTAAAGAGGACAAAGTATTTCTTGCTATGCAGAGATAATATACTTAGCGCCAGCTTTGGCGACAAGGGCAAGAATTTCGCGGAACAAGAAGCCAGAAAAAGTAAATGATTTATGGCAGAAAATATGAGAAAGAATAAAGCGAAAGTTGAAAATTAAAAACGATACAGAGTTTCCTCAACGTCTGCTCTAGCGGAATGACGGAGCCTTCCTTATTACATTTACAAAGTTTCCGGATCAACCAGTGACCACTCTGGCAATTTTCGAAATAACTTGTCATGCTAGCAATGTTTGCTACTATCGGCCAAACCCAAGTGATGAAACTGCTAGACGCCAAGTTTTTTGTCACTACTAGCGCTCTAGATTCCTATGTCACAGAGAAAATGGCCAATATCTGTGATTTTCTCCTGAACAACGGTAACATGGCAGTAGAGGATTTCTTGCTTAAGGAACCCAGTCACTGGCCAGATGATACAACCTGCAAGCTGTTAGAGAAGAAATCTGCTTAAATAAAGGTGGTATATGACTGCGGAGAGAGCAGAGTCGCCCTGATCCAGCAATATAATCAATGTTTCAAAAGATAGGACCAAGAAATAGTCCATTCTGCGCGTGGTGGAGCTCCATAGTAAGGCGCATCCTAACCCTTCTAAAGGCGTGTTATTTCAAAAGTCATCGAGAAGCTGCCCATCAGCCAAAGCCTAAAGTTGTCCGCCACAGCCGTTATCGTGGATACCAACATAACGCTTTGACAATGTAGAGTGGAAGTTGAAGAAACTCTTTGGAAAGTATGTGCAACCAAGTGTTATGTTCATTATAGCGTTAATGGCAATCATAGTTTGTGTTTGTTCCAATTTATGAAGTAAATTTCTTTATATAAACAACAAATATGGTTTTTCCTAAATTTTCAAACGTATTCATAGAGTTTAATATGGTTGTGATCTCTAAATAGAATCCGAGTAACCTAAAATTTTGCAAGTCTTATCCATTTTATGTAAGGAAGAGGAGAAACAAATTAGTAATTCAATTTTTTTTAGACCACCCTAATATATATTAATGTATATGTATATATATATATATATATATATATATATATATATATATATATATATATATATATATATATATATATATATATATATATATATATATATATACAGTGTTTTAATGGTAGCCGTTCGTTAGAAGTTGTGGTAAAAAAAACTTAGAATTCTGAATTTTTGGGCAAGGTCATTTAAAATTATCTTTCATTTGAAAATATTTTCAAGATCATACCACTTTCGGGTATACCGGAAGTCGCCATTAGCTTTCTTCTTTTAAACAGAACGCTCGGTATATTATTTCATTTTTGGATTCCTGAGAAAATTTTAAGATAAGTTTCATCAGGTTTCCCTTCACCTATTTTCAACTGTTTCTTAGATATCTCGATTCTTTTGAGAATTTTGAAAGATGTAGCCTTATTTTCAATACTGCGTCTTTTACATTATAATTGGTTTAATATGGTTTAAGATAATATAAATGATCTATCTCCAAGAACCGTGAGTTGCCCAACCTAGTTACGTCAAGAGCTCTTAGATGTCAAGCCACAATATCCACCTTTTATCGAATTAAAAAAAATCGCTAATGAGGAGCTCTGTATATATATATATATATATATATATATATATATATATATATATATATATATATATATATATATATATACGACCGGTAACTCAAAAAATAATGGACCGATCTTGATCAAATTTGGTAAGTACCTTCCTTTTGCAAGTGGCTTGGACCAGTTCGTTAGCCAGGAAAATGGGACCAGGCAACCAAATTTGGTACGCGTGTTTGTATTACATGGAGTGAACTCTGTACCAAAACTTAGCTCTCTAGACAAATAAGTTATGGGCAGTTAAAGAAATAAATTTTGGAGTTTTCCTGAAAACGTCAAACTCGCAATTTTAAACGTCAATATTGGCAATGTTTAGGCAAAGAACGTGAAACAAATACCGATTCTGAAAAGAAAATGTTGCAAGAAGAGTGTTCTGCATACCCTTAAGTTTCAGATTCAACCGTCATTCACCTTAATTTTACTAAAATGTTAACAGAATATTCATTTCAAATAGACCCTTTTTCTGATGCTTTGGCTGTCGGTTTAGTTAAGTTGATGCTTTCGCTGTAGGTTTAGTGAAGTTTATGGTTTAACGGTCTATAATTTTTTTAGCTAATTTTCGTAGAACAAATTCGTTAAGGAATTTTTATCGAAATATGGTGCGTTTGTAAGAAAAAAATCTGGACGCAGTATGTGCGTTTTGGTAGCGAATTTTCGGTAAATTTGCAGTTTAGCTTCCGCGCGCTTTTCAAAAAACTGTTTTCAGAAACCTGCCTAGGCCCCCCTGGATCCAAAAACCCCAAGAAACATTTCTTGTTCACACCCCTCAAGGAAGTTACAGGACCAGGAGTGAGAGGGGTGCTGGACGGGATAGGTAGTAAAAAGGAAATATAAGCAGAAAATGCGAATAAAACGAGCTTGAAAGCAGTCTTTTTGACATCTTGAAGCCATATCCCCCTTAAACCCTGCCTACCCCGCATAGCACCCCTATCCTTCCAGGTACCGTAACTTTCTTGGCGGGTAGGAACAAGACATTTTTGTTGTGGTTTATGCAGCGAGGGTGGTTGTATGTACGCGAGGGGAGAAGGAAAATCCCCACGACGAAGCAGCATATTTTAAAGAAAATTCGCTACCATAACGCAGTTGCTGCGTCCCGAAATTTTTTCTTTGGAACAAGGACGACCTAATTAGTTGAACAAAATTTAATTTAAATTATGTATATTTTGTAAAGTGATTGGCTAGCCAAAAGCCACTTATTTGAACGTTTCTTACTACAATATATAAAACACTTTTTCTTCTTTTGTATTTATACCATTTACATTTTTATGTTCTAAAATAGTTAACTAATTTCATTTCATTTATAATATATTTCAATCAACCTTTTTAGTGGTTTTTAGGTTATGAAATAAGACTCACCTGGCGCCCTTTAATTGTGCCTTCCTGCATTTTTTTTCATTAATAGTTTTTTTATAGTGACAAAGGTTTTTATAAAATAAGAGTCAAATTCGAGATATTATCTATAATTACCGTCAAGAATGATACTTTCGAAATCCACATTGACAATTATTGATTTATCGCATACAGCCTGTCCAATATTTGATGACCAATTCTATCATTTCCAAAGTTGAAAAGGTTCGTTCTTTCAAATGTGACACCATGTATATTGTTGGATGGTTGGATGCAAAATTTAATTTTGCATCAATTTTCCTATACCCATCTCCAGCGATTATGTTGTTATTTCATATTTTCTGTTTTAATATGCTTCCTGAAAAAGTTCGTTCTTTTAGATATGACACCCTGTATACCATTGGATGCAAAATTTGATTCTGCATTGATTCGCTATAACTTTCTCTGTACCTATTTTCAACGGTTATCTCGTTAATCCATATTTTCTATTTTACTGTGATTTTTGACAGAAACCGAAACATCGTTTGCTTTTCGAAATAAGATGAATATGACTGAAAGGACAGAAATTCACTTTAATTAGAACATTAAAACAAAACGGAAACATAAAATTTGGAACGTCACAACGTATGAAAAACATAAGAAAAATTGGAACATTATGACTAGAAATAATAAATAAATGTAAAATTACAATATTTTTTCTATATGACCGCCATTTGGTTCAAACACTGAATAACTCCATCATATACTCCTCGAGAAACAGATCTCCGGAGTTCCTCTGGACTTAGGTTAGTAACCGCATCGTGAACACGGTTCAATAATTCCTCTCTAGTTTGCACAGGCCTAGAGTACACTAGTCCTTTTCTACGGCCCCAGAGGTAAAAATCCAAGGGCGTCAAATCTGATGATCTGGGGGACCAGCTATAGGGTCCATGTGGGCCAATCCACCGATCCTCGAACGTCAAGGTCAACTGTTGGTTTACAGCTGTAGTGGAATGTGCTGAAGCACCTTCCAGCTGATACCAACTGTTTGCTCTGTCACGTGGAGGTGAGCATTAAGAAACTCACTAACAAACCCTTTGAGTATCTCTAGTTATCTAGCCCCACTCAGATTTTCATCGTACACATGATATGTCACTATATTGTCCATCATTATACAAAAAACATTAAAGCTAAAGTGGTCGCAGTTATCTCAGAAAAAGGATGCATTTTATGTTTTATTAATATTCTGTGGATTGATGCTCTTGAAAAACACAACTCCAGAGCTGCTGCTTGAGTAGAACTCCGTGGATAACACTAAACATCGTATGAAACGGCTTCTCACCAGACAACAAATTTATTCATTCAATCACTTCCCAACGCGTTTCGACCTCCAAGAGGTCATCCTCAGGGGATAAATCTATAATCACAATACGAAGGTGTGTCAGAAAAACATTAGTTTTTCCGGTAGGCAATTGTGCACGTTAGAGCATAATGATGACAACATATTCTCTACAGAAAATGTCCAAAGTTAAAATCACAAGTCACACAGTAAAATGTTAACCAACAGTCAAGCTAAAATCTAAGAGAGCTACAAAATAACACAAGCAGATAGAGAAACACATGCTAAAAACTATGTTAAAGCTAAAATTAAGCCAAGTATCAAAGCAAAATGAAAAGCGTTGAGAGCCACAATATTGCAAAAGTCCACTGTCTGAAACAATTAAGTATTAAACTCTATTGTAGAAAACAAAGCAGGCGAATAAGTAAAGCTGACAGGTCAAACAACACAAGCAGGCAGGCACAATCAAGCAGAAACCCAGTGAGAACCACTAATTTAAAGAAATTTGTGAAAAATTACTAGTGAACAAAACAAAATGGACACCACTTACTTGAACAATTCTCAAAAATGGTACTTGAAAACTATACAAAAGGTTCAATAGGCCAAGACTTCATCCTTTGTATCAGGGGGCCTGCAACACTACATCTGAATTCGCGAGAAAATTTTTGTCTCTATACAAAAATCAATAAGAAAGATCGGCAGTTTAAGAACGACTGCATTCTTGAGGGGAAGCCATTGTTCTACCTTGAACATGCCGGGGCAACGGCGCAAGTGCAGAAGAGTGAATGAGAAACAAATGTCAGAAGCATCACATGTCAATGACAAACAGAGTAGAAAATGGAAGGAGAGCCACAGAGCAGCCACCTTCAAGACATCATATTTCTGGTCAAATAGAAAACCATAGAGTTCAGTAGCACTTATTACGCTAATTGGCCATAGAAGGAAGGAAAGTTAGTTATATCAGTGTTGGACAAGTTCAAAACTTCACTGGCTTGGTAGCTGAAATGTTCGAAAATCTCAATTTCTTCTATAACGAATTGTTCTACACCAAAACTTGAGGGGTGTAAAATCTCAGCATCTGTATTTTTATTAAAGCAGTGGCCACTTTCCCTCAAATGGCAACCAAAGACTGACGTGTCATTATTGGGTTGGTTTCTACTTCTGAGGTGTTTCGTGATTCTGGTGCTCAATGATCTTCCGGTTCTTCCAATATAGACAGCTTTACAACCGGGGGTACCACATCTTAACCGATAGACACCTGACTCCTTCAGGTCAGGGATGTTATTTTTGTTGTGAATGAATAAATTGTTAACGGTGTTTAAAGACTTGAATGAAAACTTGACATTGTCACATTTGAGAGCTTTGACAATGGCGTTGGACACAGGACCACAATAGGTGAAAGGGAAATATGATATCCTCTCAGGTTGAGCGAGGGACAAACTGGTGCTTGCTTCAATCAGGAGCTGACGGCTCTTTCTGTTGACCATCTTATCAACTATATTGAGTGGGTACTCGTTAACTGCGAGTTGTTTAATTGGGTTTAGTTCTCTGATGAAGACGGTCCCCGACAGTGGGACTTTGAACAATCTGTCAACCAAAAATCTGAGTGAGGCCATCTTGTGAGACATATGATGGCAAGACTTAAATGGAATGAGGTGATCGGTCTGAGTGGGTTTTCTGTACATCTCAAATGATATGTCGTGGTTACTCCTCTGCAACTTCAGGTAAAGGAAGCTTATGGACGAATCAGTTTCTAACTCCATCGTGAAATCGATGTTGATATGCAGGGCATTCAGCTAACCCTGTAACAGGTGCAGCTGTTCTATAGTACGTGACCAAACCACCAGAATGTCATCAACATAACGTGACCAAGAAGAAACGTATCGCAAAGAGTGATTATAATCTCTGAAAACCAGTTCCCTCTCAAAGAAACTCATAAATACCTCCGCGCAAAAAGGTGACAAAGGGTTACGTATGGGGAGATCATTTTTTAGACGAAAATTTCATCATCAAACGAGAAGAAATTCTGAGCCAAGCACACCTTGACCAAGGCATGGAGAGTCCTATGGGATTCAATACTGAATAAGGAAGAGGCAAGTGGATAAGCCTGAAAATAAGCAAACACATTCACCTCGTTACCTTCATTTTCTATTACGGGCTCTAGGTGTTTGCGAGTCGGCCTTACACTCCCAGTTGCCATTAACCGAGCATCGATTTTTGCGAATTTTCCGAGAGTCGTTGTTGGTAGGTTCGAAAATCGTTCGTTACATAATCTAAATGTTCGTCCACATTTTCCTTGCGTATAAAACAAAGTTACCAAATCATTATTGGAATATTCTTCAATATTCTTAATTATAAACTGTACTTGAGAGAATTGCCAAATCACTATAACTATAATTAGATACCTCACGAATCTGTGAGCTGCTTTGACATAAAATTAACGTTGTTTCAATTCCCGTCAAAATTATGGCTTACCACATATGATTTTTGGAGTTTAATCGGATTTTGATAAGAAATATGAATTAACAAGACAACCGTTGGAAATAGGTATAGGGAAAGTTATAGCGAATCGATGGAAAATATGATTTTGCATCCGACCATCAAATAATACAGGATTTAAAAGAACGAAAATTTTTAACTTTAAAACTTATGTAATTAGTCATCAAATTTTGGACAGCCTGTATGCGATAAAGTAATTGCCAATGTGGACTTCGAAAGTATCATTCTTGCGCTTTTGTTTACCCTAGAAGTGCTTACCGCTGGTCGAAAATCGGTAAAAGTCGCAGTGTTGAAAATATGACTACATCTTTTAAAATTGTAAAAAGAATCAAGATATCGAAGAAACAGTTGAAAATAGGTGAAGGAAAACCTGATCAAATTTTCTCAGGAATCAAAAAATAAAATAATATACCGGGTGTCCTATTTAAAATAAGAAAGCTAATAAGTCGTATGACCTTGAAAATATTTAAAATGAAAGAGAATATTGATTAGTCTTGAATTAAAAATACAAAATTGTACGTTTTTTTAACCACGAAAACTTCTAACGAACGGCTACCGTTATGTATATATATATATATATATATATATATATATATATATATATATATATATATATATATATATATATATATATACATACATATATATATATATATATATATATATATATATATATATATATATATATATATATATATGTATGTATGTATGTATGTATATATAAAGTTGGAACCTGATCTCGGGCATCGTTCGTGTTCATTTGAAGTTCGTTTGAAGTTCTTAATAGATGATGCTATAACCTGTGTCTGTGTGTGTTTTATTTCTTTAACGTCGGATTATTTCCGCGACTATGGCCAATCACCGATCCCAGAAAGCAGTTTCACCTCACTATCCTGGAAATTTTGCCGAACCCCTGCCTTTTTGTAAAGAGGGTAGGAATATTTAACGTGCCCAACATCGCATGGACACGGGACCGACGGATTTACGCCCCTTTCGAAAGGCGGAACGTGCAGACATTCAATTTGCTAAAATACAATGCCAGAACCTCGGCTGATGTTAATGTTACAGTTTGTACTGAAAAAGTGAAAGGAGTACCCTAGTCGAACCCAGTACCCTTCGGTTCAAAGGCATACGTTCTTACCCCTGAACCACCGAGGTTCTATGCTATAAGCTAAAGCAATAAGAGCAGGCATTGCAAGGAAAGTAGCGTATCAGTTATTGTAGGGAAAGTAAAAAATAGTTTGCAAAAATTCTAATAGATTTGTAGTCACCTTTATAACACAGCGGATCTAAGAGTCGAAAAAAATTAATATAACAATATTTTCATTCTTATTATCGGTTTAAAGCGAAAAAATTAGAGCAGGAATTATAGGGAGATCTCATTAGTTTGATTTATGTGTAATAAAGATGTGTTTTAACAACCAGAAAACTTTCCAGAAATTTAAAGCTGCGGAGTTCCCAAGAGCCCTAATAGCTGATGAAGCAGCCAAGGAATTAATGACTTAATAAACTAAATTAAACATAATTCAACTTTACCAAAAAGGCAATTTTACAAATTACCAGCGATTTCAGTATTTTATCAAATTTAAAGCAACAATAAAAAATGTTAATCGACCTCGAAGGCCAATAAATTTATTATGCGATAAAAAATTGAGCTGACCTTCTAGTTACGCAGAAAACGTAATTACAGATCCTTGGCTTACGTTAAAACGATTTCATTGTGTCTGTATATTAACGAAAAGATTTAAAACCAAATTTAGTGATCTGCTACATCGGTCAGATAATATAAATGTGTGGATGCAGAAAATGCGTTATGGTAGCGAATTTTCATAAAAATATTTTTTATGGCGAAAATGTTTTTAGTGAATTTTTATTAAAAAAATTCACTAATAGAGAGGTATCGATGGTGAGACTTTGCAAAAATTCTTTCAAATGAGCGCGAATTAGGACCCCTAGAACCCATATCCGGGGTCAGTTTGAATGTTTATATGTATGTATATATATATATATATATATATATATATATATATATATATATATATATATATATATATATATATATATATATATATATATATATATATATATATATATATGTATGTATGTATCCGTCTGATAACTCAAAAAATAATTAACCGATTTAGATGAAACTCGGCAAGTGCCTTTCTTTTATTAATGGCTTGGATTAGTTCGTTGGCCAGGAAAATCGGACGGGGTTTTCAGGGAAAATTTTGAGTTTTCTTTCAAAAAAAAATTTTTTTCCCGAAAATTTCGATAAAATTTGGTCTACATATTGCTTTGGGAAATACCTAACTATGTGCCAGAATTCAGCTTTCTAGGGTTACAGAAAATTGAGCTATTCAAATTTGAAACATTTATGTTTAAATCATAAGTATGTGGTTGCTGTTGGTTAGTCAATGCTTCTGTTGTCATTGACTCATGAAATTCATTTTTAACTTTTAGAGAAATGTCAATAATACTGAATTTACTGATTGTTAATCATTGGAAGCATTTACGATTATATATAACCCTATTGTAATTTATTATCATTTATCACCTCTGTAGTATAATTATTTTTTTTCTTACAACTCGCAGCGTTTTTAGTCAATTGTTGTTATTAATAGTCAATAGTTTCTTTGCGAATACACACACCTTCCATTGACTTCTGCTTCTGCCGCTGTTACAGTCCTTTTATTTAGAGGTAGAGTTGTAACCACTCATACAAACAGTGTTTTTTAACCACGTGGCTGGGGGACTGACCAAATTCATTCCCAGTTGCTGTTGATTTACTCATATTCTCTTAATATGTTTGAAGATATATATATATATATATATATATATATATATATATATATATATATATATATATATATATATATATATATATATATATATATATATATATATATATATATATATATATATATATATATATATATATGAGAACTCAAAAAATAATTAACCGATTTCGATGAAACTTGGCAAGTGCCTGTCTTTTATTATCCAGAAAAATCAGACGGGGTTTTCCGGAAAAATTTTGAGTTTTCTTTCGAAAAATTTTTTTTTCGCAAAGCTGTTTTAATGAAATTTACTATATATGTTGCCTCAACCTTACTACGTACCAAAATTCAACTTTCTAAGTTTAGAGAAAATTGAGTTATTCAAATTTTAAATTTTCTTCCGAAAAAAATTTTTTTCTTCGAAAATTACAAAGTTATTTTAATGAAATCTTGTGAATATCTTGCCTTAGGAAAAACCTTACTACGTATTGAAATTAAACTCTCTAAGTTTATAGAAAATTGAGTTATTTAAATTTGAAGCATTTAATAAAAATTCACTACCATAACGCACTTGCTGCGTCCCGAGTTTTTTAAAATGAGACATTAAATTTGTTTAACAGTATATAGTAGAATGAATGTACCATAGTTCATCAAAATAATTGCCAAGATGTATTTATCTACAAAAAACATTTTGACAAAAATTTAATCAAAAATTTTGGCATGAAAATTTCCAAACATTTTTTACACGAAAATTCCCATTTTTTTACATAATTGGCTTAAGTAATGCTACACGAACATATTTTTATACGAAAATTTTCTAAATCATTTTTTCTTCACGAAAACATGAAAACAGTTTTTTTTAAATAAGTTATTTAACATTTATCATTTCACACAAATGTTACAAAAAATAAAAATAAAATCTGCGAAAACTAAGTAACTATTTTTTACACCATCATTATATCAAATTATAGATTTACCTAATCTGTAATTAAAATTAGGAAAAAAGAAAAAGTAAAAAAATTCCTTTTTTAAATTTTCACAAAATTTTGTGAAATTAACAAAATATGAGCGGAAAAACACTAATATTTTCATGTCGCAGCCTGTCATTAATTAGAACGTTATTCAGATATGTCACTTTGGAGATTAATTTAACATTTGTGAAAACAATTTATCAACTACTTTATTATGAAAATGTAAATATAGATAATCCTATCAAATTAATTAATTCTTACCTTTTTTGTACCAAAGTTCTTTAAAGAATCTTAATGATAAATAATCACATAAGCTAATCCGTTTTTAGAATTGAATAAAAAACTGAAAACAGTATTTTAAGCTGATCCCTATTCACGATAGGCGATTGTATATGTTTTTTTTATATTTCAACAAAACACCACAAGGGCTTACAGACAAAAAGACTATCGTACCGTGGGTGTCGACAAGCAGGAAAGAGGTAACTTGTTAATTCTGGACTTGAAGGTTTGGAGGTTCAGAGGAGAAGGAAAAACATGTGCCGGCAAGGAATTCCACAACTTGGAATTCCACAACAAAAATAACAAGATGTTCTATGTTTGGTGACCTGGACAGTAAAAGGGTGCATTCGCTCTGTTCCCCTGGTAGATTTGTTGGGGGCAGCAGGTGGAGGAACTATGGAAAAAAGCTCCTCTGAGCAGTGCCCGTGCAGATATCTATAAAAGAGAGAGAGAGAGGTCACCAACGGCACGTCGGTGGGCAAGGGATGGCAGCCTTTGGGTGAGGGTAGAGTCCCTGATGGGAGTATAGCTCTCTTCTGTATGGAGTCCAGGTTAGCGAGTGTAGTAGCAGCAGCGGCACCCCAGATGCGGGAGCAGTATTCGAGGTTTGGCCTTATTTGTGAAGTATATAAGGTATAGAGATTAGCTGGTGAAAAGTATTTGCGAGCCCGAAAGAGGAAACCTAATTTCTTAGCAGCCGCTTCTGCAACTGATGTGACATGTTTGTGCCAATTGAGATTTCGATCCACAGAAATGCCAATAAGTGAAAATGACTCATTACTTTGGATAAACTGGTTGTTCATTGTGATGGGTCTAGGGCTGGTGTATCTCTTATGAGAAAGAAAGTAAAACTGAGAATTGGTGGGATTAAATTGTACAAGATTTCTACTTCCCCAGTCTAATATTTTTTGGAGATCCACGGAGACAAAACCCTCCATGAGTCTGCGATCCTCATCTAATTGGGCTAAAGAGACAGGCTTAGAATATTGTATATTTGAGTGGAGGGTGCTGTCGTCCGCGTAACTGTAAACTGGGTTGGATGTGCTAGAGAGGAGGTCATTGATGTGGAGAAGAAACAAAGTAGAGGCTAAAGCTGAACCTTGAGGAACTTCTGCATTAATTGGATACAGTTTAGAGGAATGTCTATGACATCTTACACTAGAGGTATATTCCCTAGTAACTGGAAGACTGCTCGAGTACAACCCGTCCCCAAGAAAGGATCCAAAGCGCTTTCTAGCAACTACATGCCTATTTCTCTCCTTTCAGTGGTCTCTAAAGTGATGGAAAGTATATAAACACCGAATTACTAAAATTTCTTGCAAAACACAGTCCAATCCACGACAGGCAGCATGGATTCAGTCAGCGCAGATCAACTGCCGTCCTCCTTTCTTTGTCAATATTATTTGTGGTTGCCTGTGAAGCTAATGGTGTGATTTTTTAAATTTAGTACCCACGCTGCTTTTGCATAGGTTTTTGAATGTATCAAAACTAAATAATACAGTTTAATGGCCAATTGAATATCATCACCGTTTAAAATATTTTTACAAACATTCGGTACCATTGCTCACTTGCTGCACCTAAACTGTCTTCAACACTTATTTACTATTACTGTATCCATACTTTTTTAAATTAAATAATTCAATATAAACAATACAAAATTTTGATTTAAAAATTTTAATAATTTACACTGAACATCTGTTTATAGGTTTAATTTAAACTACTTTATGATATTACGTAATTTCATTTAAATCAAATTTTTCATACACTATATAAGGGTGAAAACTAAAAGTAAACAATAAGTACCTTATTCTAAGGTATTAGCGATTTCTTCCCCTTATCTGTTTATGACGTCTGTAAACAAAGAACAAGAAGATAACCTCGAATTCGACTCCGCTTCTACCGCAGAGCGCACACAATTCCCTTATGACTACTGTTTGTTGTCAGTTCGTAAAAATAAATGACATTTAGCTAGCTGGTGTTGTTAGATTAAACTAAAAGATGGAGATGACATTTAAATACCGTACCTTTAAGCAAATTGAATCACTTTCATTACAATTTCTATTCATTACTATATATTTTTCTGATAGTTTCAGATTCAGATGAGAGTTTTGGCAAATGGCATCCCTGCTGATTGTTTATTGTGACATATTTTTGTAGCCTGTCCGTTTAAAATTCAATTTCGAGATTTTGTTTGCAATGGCAGCGTACCCCTGATATATCTGTCTGACCTGGTCTAGCATTATAAGTACCCATTCAGGGTAATTTAAGGTCATCTCCTAAATTATTTATCTTTTAATTAGTTATAACTCAAGATTTCCTAAGCCAATTGAGTTTACATTTTGTCGGTAGGACCACTTATATGATATGTACGTGAGCGAAAAGTTTTAGTTTCATATTTTTAGTAATTTAAAAGATATTGCGTTTTCGAACAGTCTTTTGCATCTTTTTCTAAAAATATTTGAGTGTCAAAACTGTCTAACGACATCCAAGCTATTAATAAAAGGAAGTGAATTGTCAAATTTGATTTCGATGAGTGAAATATTTCTTGAGTTATAGGTTGGATATATATATATATATATATATATATATATATATATATATATATATATATATATATATATATATATATATATATATATATATATATAAAACATTTAAACTGATGTTGGATTTGGGTTCTAGTCTTACAATCGATACCTCGCAAGGATAATTCACTACTAATGGGTGAATGATTAGAGGGAAAATCAAAGTCGAAAACGAAAATCTGGTTTTATATGTCAAAATTTGAGGTGTATCAAATTTGGAAACATCAAGTATTTTTGAGTTAACCCTTCAACAAATGTTGTCACTCCATGTACAGCACAAGTAATCTACTTATTGTATAGGACATGGTATGTGTATGTGTTTTGTTTCTTTAACGTCGGCCTATTTCCGCGACTATGGTCAATCACCGACGCCAGGGAGCAGTTTCACCTCACTATCCTGGAAATTTTGCCGCACCCTAGCCTTTCTATAAGGAGGGTAGGGATATTTAACGTGCCCAACATCGGATGGACACGGGACCGACGGGTTTACGCCCTCTCCGAAGGGCGGAACGTGCAGACATGCAACTTGCTCAAATACAATGCCAGGTTGCCTCGGTTGATGTCAGTGTTACAGTTTGTACTGACAAAGTGAAAGAAGAACCCTGAGATCGAACCCAATACCCTTCGGTTCAGAGGCACACGTTCTTACCCCTGAACCACCGAGGTTCTTATATAGGACATAATGTATAATTTAGTTAATAAAGTAACCATAACAATAATGTTTATTTATTCGGTATTATCAGCTTTGCGACTACCTTCTTTGTTGCTAAAACTTTCGTAATTTAATAGATTACCCATAATTCACCCAAAGAGTTTTCGCGCTGTGGTTGATGTCTTTGTTAATTTTGTCTGCGTTACAAGTTAACTTAGGTGTATAATTATTATGAAAATTTTAATTAAAAAATCGGTCAAAAGTTATATTAATAATAGAAACCTACACACCACAACTCAGCAAAGAGAAGGTGCATGTAAAAGGCAACATGTAACACCGAAGTTAACGATAATGAATATTGATTTTAATTTCCCAATAAACAAGTTGATTAATAGGAAGATTTCCACAATATCTAGTGTGAATCGCACTTCTGAGCCGTTTTAATTTGTACTCCTTAACAGAAACATATTATAGGACGACGATTCTCAAACTGTGGGTGTGCGCACCTTCCAACCAGTGGGGTGCGAATCTGTACAGAAGGAGGTTGAATAAATCAACAACACATCATAATAAATTTTTTTACATGTTCTTTAATTATTTTTTCATGTTCATTGTAATTTTGAATTGGCTAACATATTTCGAAATCATTATAAGCAAAATTCAAATAAAATAAAAAGTGTGGACGCAGAAAGTGCGTTATGGTAGTGAATTTTCATAAAAATATGTTTAATGGCAAATATGGCTTTTTTAATCAGTCGTTAAATTTGGTTAACCGTAGAGTAAAAAATAAATGCCATATTTTATCAAAATAACTTTATTGTTGGAAAAAGTACAAAAATTTTCCGAAAATAAACTTAAAATGTTCCCGAAAACACCGGTCCGATTGTCCTTGCGAACGAACGTCTTCAAGCAATTTACACACTTGCCAAGATATAATTATTCACAAACAGCTTTTTGACAAACTTTAAAAAAGGTAACGTGAAAATTTTCAAATAATTTATTTCACGAAAATTCGCATTTTTTTACAAAAATGAAGTGATGCTACACGAAAAGTATATTTTTTTACGAAATTTCGAAAATTCTTTTTTTACAATACTTTATTAATTATTAATTACCAACATTTTACACAAATTTCATTAAAAATGATTTATATGAAAACACAACAAAATCTAAAAATACTTATATTTTCATGTCACAAGCTGTCAGAAATAAGATTACCTAAGTTTGTCACTTGAAGTTTCATTTAATATTTGTGAAGACATGTAAAAACGATTTATTAGCTACTTATTTATCATCAAAATATAGACAGATAATCCTACCAAATTAATTATTCCTTACATTTTTTGTACAAAATTTAATTATTCTAATATTTTTCTCCGAAAATTCGCTAAATAATCATATAATCTGATCGGTTATTAGAATTGAATATAAAACTGTCAAAAATGTTTAAAACTGAGACCTAAATGAATCATAGTATGCGATGATGAATGAATAATAAATAATTATTATATATATATATATATATATATATATATATATATATATATATATATATATATATATATAATAAAATATTTTCAAAACTACAGACTTTAAGCTTAGCGAGAGTTATAGAAAAACTGATGCAGAGGGCATTTCACTTCTGAAACATAAAATATAGTTTATTTGAAAAAAATCGACGGTTTTAATTTTTTCAAATTCAGCTACTATTTGAGAACATTTTATACATTATCTCGGTGTTTTCAACAAATGATATAAAGAAAAACTCCCTGAATGCACCATTTTTTTAGCCTCTGGTATCTGTCCAGAGGTTCAAATGCTAATAATTTAATCTCCTCAAAAAATCCGGCTCGAAGGATCACACAATGTTGATTTTTGTTTACTAGTGGACTGTATTTTAATGGTTGTTTAGTTGAACTTTAAAACAGAGAAAGTTAAACTTAACAATACTATCTTTGTTATATACACAAAGAAGACTATACAATGGACCGACGGAAAGGTCTGGTCGCTTCGAGATCGACATACAAATAGGCAGAGACAACCCCTCACATCTTTCGGTTACAATTTAATCTCAGGGGTGCCACCGTTAGACAATTTAGGGTATTTTTAGTACAATATTGGTAGTTATATACGACTGGGTTGCCTCTGGTTAAATTATCTAGTGACTACAAACTAAAAATATTTTATACAATTCTGGCGGGAACCAACAGCATCTATTGGTAAAAAGGCCGTCTCACAACTTTTGATATATGCCAAAAACTTGAAAAGTTTCATTATAATTGAAATAACTTGAAAACGGTGAACGATATCAATTTTTTTACAAACATGCATTATAATGTGATGAAAAATGCAATGATATAAAGGTGCTCCAATGATACAAAGAAAAGTTTGTGTCACCAACGACTTATGGGCTAAACCCTGTGATTGTCAAAATAATTTTATAAGATGCTGCTGAAGGCGTCCTATAATTAATATAATTGTTTCTTAAATTTTTTATAATAACGGATATATTAAGTGTGTGTCACCAATTATGGGCTACACCCTGTGATTGTCAAAATAATTTTATAAGATGCTGTTGAAGGCGTCCTATAATTAATATAATTTTTTCTTAAATTTTGTATAATAACCTATATTCACCGTAGGATTGTCTCATCCTATATATATATATATATATATATATATATATATATATATATATATATATATATATATATATATATATATATATATATATATATATATATATATATATATATAAACATATAAATCTGAAACTGACCCCGGATATGAGTTCTAGGGGCCTGTTATGGACTATTAACCCACAAATTTTATTACTGAAACTACTATTGAAGCATAGAGAAAGGGTATGTTTGAAATTAATTTCTGGCAGACATTTGAACAAAATAAAGGACAATGACGGTTGAAGCAGAAACTTAAGGCTTTGTAAAATACACTTCTCACAAAATTTCTTCTATCCAACCCGCAATTGTATCAGCATCTATGTCTAAAAATTGGCAATTTTTACGTTTTATATTGCGACTTTGACGTTTAAAGAAGGAAAACTATACAATTTTCAAAAGAACTTTTCTGGTATTTAGACCGTTTTGCGCCAAAACAAAAAAACGCAATCTTTGTTGTAGTATTCAACATATTTTGTTAATCACAAAAGAGTTTGGTTTTGTGTTACTCAGTAGTCATCAGTGACACCAAAGATTTTTTCCTTAACTGCCTATTACTTTTTTTCTACTTAGAGATCTAAATTTAGGTGCGTAGTATACTTTTATAATATAAACCTGAGTATTAAATTTGGTTGTCATGGCTTTGATATTTTAGTAGATACATTTTCCCAAAGAAAACCCAAAAAGAAACTGGGCTAACGAACTTATCCAATCCACTTGCTGATGAAAGTGTGACACACACACACACACACACACACACACACACATATATATATATATATATATATATATATATATATATATATATATATATATATATATATATATATATATATATATATATATATAACGGAATCATAGACGCCTTCCTGAATCTGTTTAACATTATGTACAATATAAAACATAATGTCTGGTCGGTTCACGTTCTCTCCTTACGGTTAAACGGAACCACCCTGGACTGTTTCTGGAATATATTTACACATGGAATGGAACCCTAGACGGTTTTCTGGAACTATTTACGCGCGGAACGGATCCCTGGACAGTTCTTCAGGGCTTAACCTTTTTTTTAAGAGTTCTCTGGTTGTAGCTTAGACGATAAAACGTTAAGATTTTGTTGCCCTTTGCGTGGAAAGACAAAGGGGGGCTCATGTAAAATGGACCTTCCAGTATTTGGCATAAAAATAAATTTGGCTTCTTGCCAACCCAGTGGGTTACAGTCAGGAATCAGGAGATCTTATAGACACCCTGATCGTTGAAAAGGTTCAGCCTTCAGCGTCTACACTCTGGTGCCAACAGTCTCTGCTCATAGTGTCTGTTGTTTGAATACATATGTAGATATATATTACAGGTTGCAGATGGTTGTTTCCGTTTGAGAGCGCCATTCTGTTTTATAGTAGTAGTATTATAATGGTAGCCTTTATTAGCATCGTCACAACCTTAGATTAAATTTTTACTTTTATTTAAGTAACGTCTGCACTCGCAGTACCTGTATAGATATCAAAATATAAACGTAACGTGTTTCGGGTGCTCGAATTTTATTGTTTACAAAAAGAATATCGTTTCCTATTATCTGTCAAAAGACCTTAGATCATGAATTAAAAAAAATAGCAATACAACTTGATAGGTAGTTAACAACTTACCAACAATGGTCGCAAATATTAAAACACCTGCTAGGAAGTCTGCTACCACAAATAGATACTCTGCATCATTTTCAGGCACTGGGGTTTCACCAATTGTCGTTAAAGTCAGCGTCGACCAATAGAAACTATAAATATATTGACGGGCTAATGTAGAATTTTTAGGTCCATCTAGATTGTACACCCAATTGTCCGTACCGAAACCTATAGCATAACTGATGGCAAAATACAAACACGCATTCCAGTGTATGAGCACCAAGATAGCTAAAACTACTTTACAAATACGGAACACGTTAGGGTAGTTCGTATCTGTTTCTGTCCGTTCAAACCACTCCCACAGCCTGGGTAATCGGAACAGTCTATTCACTCTAACTATCACTGGACACGGCACTTTCACTTGACACTGATAAGGGGGCAGCCAGAAATAGGCCAAGTCTGTTGGTATCAGTGATAAAAGGTCACTCCGCCACTGTTTCGTCTGCATGTAGTGCTTTCGTAGTTTCTTTGGATCGGTGACCAGTAGGCCTTGTTCCAGATATCCTGAAAAGTAAAATAATTTAATTAGATGTGGCAAAAAAACTGTTTAAGTTTATGAAAAATTATTAGGTTGTACAGACTAAACGCAGAAGTTAAGTTCACTAAAAAGAAAACAAAAAATATAATCAAAAACACGTTAGCGTTATGAGGCACGCAATTAGTAAAAACGCCAAGTCAGGAGAATTAAAAGAGTAATCTCGGTAAAAGAGAGTGAATAATGAGGAATATGCACATTCTTTTATTCTCCTCTTATTCAATTCCCCACATTGTATAAAATCAATTGCCATATAAAATTTAAATTTTTAACTAATAGTTTTCCTGTAAAAAAATATAGTAAATCAAAATAATTATCTCCGCGCCAAAACGCAGCCGTAAACAAAGACGGCATACTGTGACGTCACGATCCGGTAACGGCTAAACGAGTCTAGTTTACTCACACAGAGACAGAGATCCTCATCTCACCATTAGTGTTTATGCGACTTACGTGTACAGAATAGTTATTGTTAACAACTTATATTATTGTTAATATCTATATACTCGTATTAATTATTTTAAAAACTGTACAGTCTTATACTATGGCTACAGAAGTTGGATTTGTCCAAGGACAATCTGATAATTCACCAAAAATTTATGTACTACCAATGTTTGCGTTTTTAGGAAACAACCCGAATTTCCTGGGTGCTGAGCTAAAATGAGTGAAAGCTGGGAGGTCGTGTCTGATATGAACCTTATTTTATCCTGTAAATATCTTTGTTGGTTTCTATGTAGTAATTTCTTATAAAATATAATGCAAATAAAAGCATAACCTCAAAATGTTATCCATTCATATAATATACAAGAAAAATATACACCATTTCTTCCTGATTTTCTCATCCTGAGGTACATTAAAGAATAATTTGTTGGGGGTAGTTATTTTTGTGCGAGTACATTTGGGCACTATACAGCACTTATAATATTTATCTCCAGGCACTGTTATGTCTTTCGCATTCTCGTATTGTGATTCTGAATCTGCTGAAGCTATCACACAGTCACGCACTAAACTAGATTAAATACAACTTACTACCTTCGAACCTATATTATTCACTAAACGCTTAACACCAAAACTACTTAAATTATGATAAAACTGCTCAGAATTCGATGCAAACACAAACTAAAACAAGACAAGGTTAAATGGCGATGACCGCGTATCACGCAGATATACCGGATCCTGACGTCACAAACCTATTCACCAATCAGATCGCGTTTTCGCCCACCCTCTCGGTTTGAAATTATATTCCATATTTCAATAATTAATTACTTATTAGTGGTTCACTTTAAGGGGGGGGGGGGTTACTTGTGGACATATATTTTGTATTTTGGTGTACTTTAAATACGTTTTTCATCAAAAGTAAATTATATGCAACTTCCTCATTGCCGTCATTGTGAAATCCGTCAAGCATGAAAACGTGCGGTATAGGGAAACTCAAAGACATCCTAGTGATGACAACTTTATTTGTCGAACATAATAAAGACAACCAAAAGATAGGATTATTATGAAGACAAAATTACACCCTAGCAGTATTCAGGGGCTCTGAAGGTGTGTAGCTGAGATTGAAGGTGAAGGAGGCAGAAAATGTGAAGCTGAAAAATTAATGGCAGGGAAGATAGACTAGTCACTAACATAAATGATGTGGTAAACGTCTTCAATGACTATCTTGTACAAGTGGGTAAGAATATGACAAATAACCTGACTAGAGGTACACAACTAAAGACTAAAACTAAACAGCTGCAAAATATCTTTTTTTTTTAGTCCAACATATGAAAACGAAGTTAGCAGATATATTTATGCACTTGAAAAGAAATACAACGCCAGGGATATGTGGACTAAATGCTTGTGTATTAAAAGATACTTTATATATTATCACCCAGGGCTTGGATTCATATGCAAACTTTTTAGGTAAAATATGCGCATATATATGCAGGAAATTTGAAAAAAACATGCACCAACTTAAACAAAATATGCACAAAAATATCGATATATGCAATGCATAAATAATCATAGTATACAAATAAAACAAGTTTTTAGAGGTCTAAGCTATTTATTTTATTCACAATCAATACCACATAGGACCCTAATTATATTATTTATTAATTATTCCTTATTATTATTGCAATTATAACCATTAACAGATATTAACAGAAGTGGCGCTCTAAATTATCTATTCTGAAAGATTGCATTCTCTCAGTTAGTAAGTTTTTATATGAAGAAAAACTCCGTTCTACGTCGACTGAGGTAATTGAAGCATATTTTAAACTTGACAATATGGTCTACATTGTTTAAATCGTCTGAAAAATCTCCATCCAAAGCTTTTGCAATCTGCGTTAACTTGGTAAAAACCTCATTTTTTGTGGGTGTTTCTAATAAAACTTTTTTGTTATTTGTTTTGCAACAGGCCCATTTGCTTCATCAATAGTTTCTTTGAAATCTTCAATTAATTTAACTGACTCGGTTAGCAAAACATTTTGCTGCTGAAATTTTTTACAGTTTCTGTAACTGTTTTATAATTACTGTTTACAAAACATAATTGCTTGCTCAATTTGAAGTCCTTTAAAATAATTTGTGCTTGTTTCACTGACGCACCTGCTTCATCTGCAAATTCAGGCATTACCTCCGTGATTTCTCTAAAATGTTCAAAATAAAATAAGGCAGCCTCGATCCAGGTTCCCCATCGCGTGATTACAGGTCTAGGTGGTAATGGAACCCCAGGCAGAACTTTACTATATTTTTGAATTCTTACAGGAGCTTTAACAAACACTATTTTCATATTAATAATAAATTCATTGACTAAATGAAATTGCTGTCTAATTTCTTCTGCTACCCTGTTTAACCCTTGATCCAGGCACGTACAATGAATTAAGTTGGAATAAAATATTTTGAAATCAATTCCAACTTTGACCACATATGAACCAGCATCGGTAAGCAGTAATAAAACTTTATCAACTGGTACAGCATTTGGTAAAAACACGTTTGACAGATCCTCTTGAATAAATCTTGTTATAGTAATATAATTTGTTTTTTCTAATTCTTTGACTGCAATTAAATAAGGTCTAGATAAGCAAATTTCAGTTAAGGTGCCTATCGTTCAATTAGCAATATATCTACCACAAACATATTGAGTTTCATCTACTACAACGTAACAAAAATTATTTTCATAAGACTTTTTACTTCTGAAAAAGTTTCTAAATAGCATTTTCCAACCATATTTTTTCTCAAAGTACTTTCATCTGGTATAGACTGTTTACAATATTTTTTCAAAAATGACTGAAGACAGTGTTATTTAATTTATTTAGTGGGATGCTAGAAGCAACCATTGCCTTGCATAATTCAAATTTAAAGGTATCCTCTTCTGCTTTCTTTGCTTGGTTTCCCATGGGCGTATTGATACTTGCGATGTATTATTTGAATTTCGTTTTTCGCATTTTATTTTTGGATGCAAAGGTGTCTTACAGTGTTGGTCTATGGGATATGTCCTTGCGCTTGAAATCTGTTCGAAAAGAAATCAATATCACTACAGGCATATACATTTTTTTTCGGGTAAATAGAAATTTAGTATTGTTTTTATATAATATCGATGAACTAAGTGATAAAAATAAAGAAGTATATTTTTAATTTGTATTTCAGTAATTTTTTTTAAGAATTGGAAGGTATTTTTTAAATACCTAATTCAATTCCTTATTTCAATTGAATTTTATTCGATTATAAAAGTTATGTGTCAGAAAATTTAGCAAACAGATACTGGGCTGATTAATGGCAAAGGTTAGAAAAACAAAGAAAATAGATCAGTTGCTTAAAATAAAAAGTAACTTGCCACTTTCCCGCATGGTCTACAAAAAACGTTGTCACTATCTACGAAAAGCCCTGAGTGTGGCCGTATCCAGCTTGGCTATTTGGAGTACATTTTTTTTTACAGTATAAAATAGTAAAAACAACCCTACACTAACACTATCTAAAGATGAAGTAAATTCACTGTGCGTGCAATTAAGCACAAGCAGCACTAGCAAAATAAATAAAAGAAACAAATTATTTCAATTCTAGACAACACTGGCGTGTAAAAAAATCAGCTCCTTTAATGTCTTCTTACGTGACTTAAGATACGAATAAAATTGCCTGGCGGTCAGTACTTTCAATACATTCTGCAGTTATTATTGGGAATTCCAGACACAGTTTTTATGATAGGCGAGCGTAAAACCCTACTTCTTACGAATTTTAGATTTATACAATACTTACAAATTGCATGTTGCTATTTATTTCACGTTGATGTAAAGTACAAACAAAAGAGCACCATTACCGACAATCCTTACAAGACTTTGTTTTTATACTCTCACCTACTAGCTACTAGTTCCATTTAGGTATAGCACGTACAAAGCTAGGATACGGTAGATTCTAAGAACCAGAGGTAGTTCACCCTGTCTAGCGCACTGTCTTATATCTTATATTTGAGTGAAGCGCTCGAACTATACAATACTAGGAATTTGGAATATTCTTTCCGCCAGCTACATTTGAACGGCCTATAAATGTACCTTAGCGTTTGCTTACATTGAAATAAGTATATGGCTTTTGTTATATACGGAAACTCCTAAAAATTGTAAAATATGCAAATAATGCAAAATATATGAAAAGATGCAATTTAGGCAAAATACACTAAAATATGCAGCTTATGCAAAAAATATGCGAATTGAATATAATCCGAGCCCGGTATCACTACTCCACTTACATATATAATAAATTGGTCGTTTAGGTATAGAGTGTTCCCAAATGCCTTTAAGACAGCTGTGGTGAAGCCAGTGTATAAAAAGCAGTCGCTTAGACCTTAAAAACTAATTCAGTTTGGGACACACTGTATATATACATATAAACATACAAAAATTGAAACTCACCCCGGATATGGGTTTTAGGGGTCCTAGTTTGCGGCCATTTGAGGAAATTGTTTCAAAATTCAAAAGTCGGATCTCCTCATTTTTAAAGGAAATTCGTTAAAAAAACAAGCTGGAAATGCATACAAATAGAAAACTTTGCAGCAGCAGACAGTACAATTTCGAATGGTGAACAACGAAGCACTCGTGAAAATATAGATACCATTGCCACGTGAAAATTGCTACTACTCAAGTTCAGTGAAGCGATTGTAGTGCATACATAATTTATAAAGTTCTTGTTTCAGCCCATAATTCAAAGATAGGTCACAGATCCGAATTTGTAATCCGACCTTACCTTTGCCTAGATGGAACCGATATTTATTGCACCTTCTCTATGTTACAGCCCTTGTTTAACACCGGCGCCTATAGGATATAATATTACTAGATGACATACACGATACGACAGTACAAATAATAGTTTATTTGTATTATTACATCGGTACTGTAGGTAGTTGTTTGTTAGATGGAAACTCAGTAGTGTTGAAACGTAGCATATGAAACGGCACTAGCATAAAAATGCAACATGATGTTCAACCAAACCGTAACCGCTTTACATGTCTTGTTAAAATTTGAAACCTAAACGTATTGTATGCTTTGAGAAAATAAATAAAATAATCTATCAATTTTTTCGTTAACAAAGTTAGCTTAAACAGAAGCTGAAATTGGAACGAGGTGAATAAAATACCCTCAAATACATAGAAACTAGTAGTAGCAATAATCAATATCCACTCGAGAAAAGCTATGTTATAAATTATTTATTTTAATGAACATATCTACAACACGTAATTTGTGTATATATATATATATATATATATATATATATATATATATATATATATATATATATATATATATATATATATATATATATATATATATATATATATATATATATTCTTGTGGTATTTTTTGACCTGTCTCGTGCCTTTGACACAGTAAATCCTTTTTTGTTTGTTAAGGAGAACCTGTGGGCGTTGGGGATAAGAGGCACTTGCAACGACCTTCTGCTTTCGTATCTCACCAACAGACAGTTACTTGTAAAAGCGAATAATATTAATTCCCAAAGATATAGTGTAAGCATGGGCACACCCCAGGGAAGTGTCATTGGCCCACTTTTGTTTACACTCTATGTAAACGATTTACCGCAATTTATACAAGACGGAAAAGTCTTCATGTACGCCGATGACACTTCTATTGTTGTCTACGGCAAGACGCTGGAGGAAACTGAATTAAAATTAAAATCAGTAGTACAATCTTTTGAGGAATGGTGTTATAGAAATCGACAAATTTTAAACTGTGACAAAACTTTTTCTCTTGAAATGCATAACTGCCACCGAAGAGAGATGATGTGCGACAGCATTATTTTGGTGAACAGAAATGCGGTGCAATTCAAAAAGGTAACAAAATTTTTGGGTGTTAGAATTGACAGTAGCCTATTATATATATATATATATATATATATATATATATATATATATATATATATATATATATATATATATATATATATATATATATATATATATATATATATATATATATATATATACCAGATCGATTACGTGTGCAAGAAATTAAATTCCGCGTTTTATGCAATTTTGATGCTAAAAGATTCATTAAGCTCGAAACATCTGCTGAAACTCTATTACGCGACTGTCTATTTACATCTGAGTTACAGTATCGTTTCTGGGGCCAATCCTCGGACTGCCATAGAATATTTGTGCTACATAAACAATTCCTCAGATTAATATACAATCTACCTTATGGACACTCTTGTCGTGACATTTTTAAGAAAAATAACATTATGACGTTAACATCAGCTTATTTGTTCCATCTGTTAACTTACATTCATAAAAACAAGAGAAAATTTGTTATCAACTCTGATTTTCATGGGTACATTTTCACCTGAATAAATGTCTCTATTCTTTTTTTTTAAGAAGTCACCATGTTATGCAGGTTGCTTTTTGTACAACCAGCTGCCCTGTTCTCTGAAGGGCACAAATTATGCAAAAAACATTAAAAAGCAACTGAAGGTTGCCTTAATTACTCATAGTTTTTGTAGTTTGAGTGAATTTTATGAAGCTGCACTGTGAACGCATGTTTTTTGTTGTGATGTGAAGCTCGTTATATTTTAGATTTTTGAGCACGTACCTTTGATAAGTTGTGATTACGTTTTTATCTTTTTTATCTTGTAAGTTTTTATCTTGTAAGTTTTTTGACTTGTGCGATTTACAATAATTGTAACTAAAGGACCAAATAAATATTATTATTATTACTATTGATACGTTCTTGAATGTTCTGGATTTGTTGACTAACAAAACACAGCATTATAGAAGTAACAGAGTTCCTAAACTTAATTCCCATAACATAGTTGATAAACTTAATGCTCACAGAGACGAATGAGACACTATATATATATATATATATATATATATATATATATATATATATATATATATATATATATATATATATATATATATATATATATATATATATATATAATATTCTGTTCTTTATGCAATTTTTGAACATATCTTATTATTTCTAGGAAGATGTCACCTTAAATAATTTTGCGGCTGAATTCAATGATAAACCGCCTTGCAGTATATATAGGCAGTATACAGCCAAATTAAATAAATTAAGTGTCAGTTATTGTGCATATTTATATAAAAATCCCGAAACATCAATTTTAAATTAAAAAAGGACATCTTGCAACGCAAAAACTTCACCTCTACATTCAAGCTCCTTCGAGTAGCAGTTGCAGCCTCAACATTTTTAAATAGAAAGTAGGGGCTTGTGATGCCTCATTTGAAAAATCTCTTCATTCCCTATTCAGAAATGCTATGGCTTTAACATTTATTGCCGTAATTAATAATAAAAACAAGAAATTTATCTGATTGACGAAGTTCGCTCCAACACATTAAAAAATTAAGGATCTATCGCGTTTCATTCTTGATAATAAGAAAAATAAAAAACACACCAATTTTAATGTAGGAGATATTCAAAATGCATGTCCTAAAAGTCTTGGCAGCATCCTAATCGTACATAAACATGTCCTCTAACGTTAATAACATCTGAGGCATTACCGGCCTAATCAGAATTGGTATTCTCCTTCTTAACTGAGTTAAATTATATATTTTAGTTTTTATGCCATATTTTTTAGATATCTCTATTAAAGCAAGTTTAATAGTGTAAGATCAGGTAATCGTGCTGTCTTTCAATCGTCCAATTTGGATATATCAAGTCAAGGTACTGCCGGCCATTGATTTGGTAATGTGCTGGTGCTTCATCCTGCTGAAAGCATATCACATGTGCTGGAACTTATGGGTATGCTCGATCAGGATATAAGTTTGCCAAAGTTGGCACGTTATTGTGGAATAGTGCTAAATAATTATCCCCATTCAAATTGCCCTCAATGAAGAAGGACCAATGATATGGTTTGCACTTATTCTTGCACAAACATTAACCTTTTCTGGGTATTGCGTATGTTCTTCTCTCATCTAGTGTGGATTTTCTTTAAACCAGTAGCAAAAATTTTGACGAATATCATGGTCGTGAAGCGTAAAATTGCATTTATCAAAAAAGAAAACATGTTCTAGTCGGATAACATTGTTATGTAACATGTTTATAATTTACTCACAAAAAGACGGTCGTCTACAAATTCGCCAATGAACTCCTTAATTTGTATCAATTTAAAGAAACAACTTTTATTCTCTTTTAATATTTGAATAATCGATGAATGGCTAATGTTCAATGTTGTAACTGCTTGTCATCTCGAAGTATGTGTTTCCTCGAACTCAAGCACTACATACAATTTTGTATCATTAATCAGTAGATTAGAAGGTTTTCTTGTTACTGCCTTACTTACATGTCCAAGTTCGCGAAGTTGCTTTCCAATTTTACCAACTGTCTCTTGGGATTTAGGCGGCAAATCGGAAAATTTTTTATTGATATAGGCGAGCAACTTCGATCTGTGTTCGTATTTTACCTCCGTAACCAATTATCTGTAGAATTGTTATTTTATGCATTTCTGTTAAATAAACCATGTTTATTATTATTTTTTACTGTTAATGTTTGCAATAAGTTTCTTAACCATAACATTTTGGTATAGATTATGAAGAGATCTTTCAAATGAGGTATTACAAGCCCCTACTTCCTGTTTATAAATTTGGGCGTTGCAACTGTCACTCGAAGGGGGTTGAATGTGGGGGTAAAGCTTGGATTAAGAAATAAGAGGGGATACTGACGTCACATACAACGAAGCTACGCGTTTAAAACCTATTTTGTTAGTGTCTACCATTGAAGTGGTTCCCGTTCTGTACTTTGGTTAAGGTCATATTTTTGTGTTTGCCAAGTTATTTGAACTTCTTAGAACCTTGCTTCAATTGTGTTAAAATTGTAAATTGTTGTGCTTATAACTGTACTGGTCATACGTGGAGAGTAAATAACCAATCACAGGTAAGAAACTTGGAAATGTCTTTGTTTACGTCTCGCTAATTGGCTGATATTCCCTTAACTAGCTTATATGACAGTAATGAATGAGATTGTGTACAGGAACTCTATAATTTTCATTGATGATTTCACATTTAATTAACCAAATCTTAGGTGTACATGCATTGGCGTAGTCGATTTCCAAATCAAAACAGCATCGTTGTGCTTAGTCAAACGTGCGTGTGCCAGTTTCAATATGCATGTATGCATAATAAATAACATTCTTATTAGTGAAGTTACAAAGTCTTCAGATCCGGGCTTGCACAAATAGTTTCAGAAAAAAATGCAAAATGTTATAATTGTTACTGAATTGGAAAATGCAATTTGCACCGTTCGAAAAAAATAAAAATTCGGGACGCAATAAGTGCCTTATAGTAGCGAATTTTCAGAAAAATTGTATACTGTTATTATACGGCATATTAGTAAAGTTGATACTTTAAATTTACACAGACGTTGAAGATCGATTTTAGAGGTCCTAGTACGCGCACATTTGAAAAATTATTTCGAAAGTATTGCCATCGCTTTCTCTCTTTTATCAAAAAAAAATCTTGTGTTCTAACTCCTTTTGAGAAAAATGCGCAAAACTCAATTTTCTATGAAGGTCAAGAACCAAATTTTGTTGTATCTGTAGATAATGTAAGTCTCTTTAAAAGAAACTTGTATGAAGAATTTCGTTAAAGGTATACAAAAGATTTCCAGAAGGAAACTAAATTCATATTTAGATAAGTAAAGTATATGCCAAATTATTGACGTAGCAGTTATTTTTCCTTATTAATCGCCAGTATGATTTGGTTTTAGTCAACCTGATCAAATTGGTTTCTTCAATATCAACAATAACAAAATATCTATTGAAGATTATAATTTCATACTCAAAGGTGACAAACTTGTTTAGACGTTTTAAACAAAAATGAGATCTTGTTCAAAACATATGAAATCTCTGCACTATTGTTTTTACAAATGTCAAAATACAACATAAAAAGAACATATATTCATCAGAGCAGGATTCGATCATACAACCTTCTGCGTAGCAGTCCAGCGCGCTTCCAATGTGTATCTGCCAATACGTCAACTAACGTTGTCTACATAATATTTGACACAGGCCTCATGCCCAGGGTAGTATATGAAAAGTATACGTAACAATAAATTGCAGAATTAGTAGAATTACCATTGAAACACATTCAAGGATTGTGTCGGTCTTATATGACGTCTTATGTTTAAGTTTAAAGATAAAAGAAACTATTTTAAGATCATTTTTATAGACTTTATTTCAATTTGTGTAGATTTATACTATATTATGAGAGTCTCGGTGGTTCAGTGCTAAGAGCGTGTGCCTCTGAACCGAAGGGTACTGGGTTCGATCCCAGGGTATTCCTTTCACTTTTTCAGTACATACTGTACAATTATCATCAACCGAGGTTGTGGTGTTGTATTTGAGTAAGTTGAATGCCCGCACGTTCTGCGCTTCGGAGATGGCGTCATGCCGCTGATCCCGTGTCCATGCAATGCTCGGTACGTTAAATATCTCTACCCTCCTTACAGAAAGGCAGGGGATCGGCAAGATTTCTAGGATAGTGAGGTGAAACTGCTCCCTAGTGTCGGTGATTGGCCATAGTCGCGGAAATAGGGCGACGTTAAAGAAATAAAACACACACACATATACTATATTATGCGGGAGCATAATATATCTATGCTGCACTAAAACTGTATTTAGGGCCGTTTATAGAGCTACAAATACAGTGTATTTTAATAATTGATTGAATCCCTAGGTTAAATAACAATCACTTGGCAAATTTTTAATTTCATGTCGTCTGTCATTTTCCATAATTGTGGCCGAGATATCACAATTGGTTGTTCGGGTGGTATGTTTTATGCGTGATTATATATGTATATATATATATATATATATATATATATATATATATATATATATATATATATATATATATATATATATATATATATATATATATAAATATATATATATATATATATATATATATATATATATATATATATATATATATATATATATATATATATATATATATATATATATATATATATATATATATGGTTTGGTTACCGTTGATGCACGGTTTATACCTGTTGTATGAATCAATCTACGCGTGGTGGTTAACTACTCTGTCTGTCAGGCATTGAATTTTAACCACTAAGTCGTTTCAACTCATGTATTTGGGATTTTATTTTTAATTTAGAAAAAACTATAAATATTGTATACCAAATTACGTAAAATTCACAGCATAGGTTTTTTTGCACTATTTATAGCCACCTGTAAAGTCTCATTCCATTTACTCTGATACTTACAAAAATATAGCGTTTTCAAAAAGTGTTCCCCGATTTTCCACCGGAAAAACTTGAGCATAAAGGCTGATTAACGAACTCAACCTCGGTTTTCTCCCACGCAAGATTTTTGCGACGTTTGATTGTAATCAGTTTTGTATTTTTTGAGTTATCGCTCAGATACATATATATATATATATATATATATATATATATATATATATATATATACACACACACACACACATATATATATATATATATATATATATATATATATATATATATATATATATATATATATATATATATATATATATATATATATATATATATATATAAACATATAAAAATTTTAACGGACCTTGGTTTTGAGTTCTTTGGGCCCCAATTCGCGCTCATCTGAAGAAATTTTTTCAAAAGATTTTCATCGTGACCTCTTTATTAGCGAATATTTCTTAATGAAAATTCGCTAAGAAGGAGGGGCTGTAAAATAACGGGTGTGTGCTGCGCTACTAAAAGTAAATGACTGCTTATAAATAATTCCACATCGTCAACACGTGAAAAAAGTTTCCAAATTTTTGTTGTTGCTAAAACAGCGAAGTATTAAAACATATAGAAAACATGATTTGGGAACGAATTTTTTTTTGCCTCTGTCGGTATGTCTGTTAATAAGCACAATAGGTTTCGAACGAATAGAGATATTGTCTTCGAATTTGGCATACAATTAGCACCCGACAAACGCTTACTTTGTTTTTGGGTCAAATCGCTGAAGAAGGTGAGGTGAATGAAGTGATTTGGTAAAAATTTAAATTTTTTCGTTAAAACTCGAGTAATGTAACGCTTCAGCGTTTGTTTATTAGAAAACTTTCAATTTCATCACTCATCTAGTATTCTGTGATCATAACTATGAATTTACTTTTGCTCATTTGATCATCTTATTAGCTCTACGACTATGCACGCAGTTCAAATTAACATGTGTACTGTAGCCTAGTTGTGGGTACATTTGGTTTGCCATATAATTTTAAGTGATTTTATACTTATCGCATCCCTCTCCGATGCACCCTAATTTTGTGCCGTAGATTATGACTCAGAAAGCCAAAATTGGTGCAAATGCATGGTTTTCAATTTATGTTCAATTAGACTTGGCCACTTTTTCTACTAAGGATGGAAAAATCTCTTAGTGTGTCTTATCACTTACCACACACGAAGGGAGATTCACCCTCCTTTCATACTACCCCAACTCAAAAGGAAGAAAAATAAACATATTTTACTTCAAATCACCTTAAAAATCTTGCATCTTACTGAGATATAACCTCTAAATTAGTTTTCGGCGATATGAGGTTAGGTATTTTTTTTTTTGGCGAATTTAAAAGACAACATGTTGGTTTTTTCCTTCTTTGTGAGCTGGGGTAGTATGAAAGAAGGATGATCCTCCCGACTTGCGCGGTCATAAACTATTGGAACACTGAGTTACATCTTAACTATGATTGCGCTTAATCTCACCAGTTGATGCTGGTTGAAGGAGTGCATTATTTGTGACATAGATTTACCATAAAATTCCGTCATTTACAACTTTTTTAGGAAATCCTTGTAGAAATTTCATTGGGAATTTTCTTGAACCAATTTTTTTTACCAGCCAGATTTATACTTTTTCCTTCATTAATCTCTTAGGTAAGTTTGTTTGCAAAACCAAACAAAACAATTTTCCTGAATTTTTTTTCTAAAATAACTTCGTAGTTTAGATACTTAATTATTTTGTCATTTTCCGTGTTCTGTAATATTTTTATGGAAATTTACTACCATAATGAACTTACTGCATCAAAATTTTTTAGAATAACATTCAATCTCCTACTGAACGATCATAAAAGATTTGTGAAGAAAAAAAGCTGTATTGCTTGTATGATGTTTATTGAATTTGAAACATGATTTACTTTCACTGATAGTTGCTGTCATTTCAGGGAAGGAAGCCTACCCTATCTTCTGATTTATTGAGAACTTCAACTTCTCATGGAACTGAAGAACCTTCAGTGGCATCAAGATTACCCCCACGATCTAAAGAGCCTTCCACTTCGTGTGTGTTAGCAGAGTCTTCAAGAAAAAAAGTTGAAGCGACAGTTGCTTAGAATGTCAGTGAAAACAGGCAACAGAGCAAGAAGATCCGCTTGATTCGGCAGTCTTTGCGGAGATCTAAGAAGAAACTTGCTACATTACAAGGCATTGTTAAGACTTTACAAAATAAAAACTCAATTTCTCTAGAACAAAACTCGGTCCTAGACTCAACGCCAATTATAACAAACGAGGTTTTGAAGAGGAAAAGAAAAAAATGTCAGTACTCGCCAGAAATTAGAAGGTTTGCACTGACGTTGAAGTTTTTTTCGCCAAAACGCAATAAATATGTGAGAAGTGCTTTTGATACCTGCCTTCTTCATAAAAGTACTATTGGAAAATGGTTACAAAACATTGATGCACTGCCACGATTTACAAAAAACTTTTTATACATTGTCAGAGTGTCTCCAAGTTAGTAATGGTCCTATACTATGTTCCCTGGTCATTGATGAGATGACCATTAGAAAAAAACTCAGAGTGGGATGGAAATAAATTCCACGGATATGTTAACTTGGATTAGGATGTAGATGATGATTCGGTTGCAGTAGCTAAGGATGCACTTGTTTTAATGCTCTCGTGCATTAATGGTAGGTGGAAATTTCCAGTCGTATATTTTTTCACAGATGTATTTACAGGTGAACAAAAAACATCTCTGGTCACTAAATGCGTCAATTTATTATCCAAAATAGGTGTGAAAATTGTTTCTCTCTCCTGTGATGGTGCTCCTTCCAATATTGCCACGAGCAAAATTTGAGGGTGGATTTTGGAACATCATAATATGAGGACTACTTTCAATATATATGGCAACAATATATTTTTTCTTAACTCATGCCATATGGTAAAATTAGGTCGGAATACATTCGGTGAAAAGGAAATTTTATTGACATAGACGGCAGTATGATCAAGTGGGATTATGTGGAGATGCTTCATAGGCTACAAGGCAATGAAGACTTGGATCCAGCTAATAAATTGAGATCAAATTATTCCAAACAAGAAATGAAAGTGAAACTGACTGTTCAGTTATTAAGTGCATCAGTCGCTGATTCTTTTGAATTTTGCCTCAATCAATTAGGTTTCAATGAGTTTATAGGTTGTGAAGCAACTATCAAATTGATAAGAATAATCAACAATGTATTTGATATTTTAAACTCCAGATCACTAATTGCTTTTCGATTCAAAAGAGCATTATTCGAGGGAAACATCAGTGTTACTTCCGCTTATACTGATAATGCCATCTGATACTTGAGCAATTGATGATTTGAGGATGTAGATTTAGTTATAAAATTGTCAAGGGGTCAGGGTTCAAATGATTGAGCAGTGCTTTAAATTTATATCGTGCATTAGTTGGTGAAGGATTCCTACTGTATCGTTTCTCTCTACAAGGTCAGTCAAGACCACCAGGAATTGTGTTTCTCTTCCTTCAGATCAAGACGAGGATGGAATAATAATCCTTCTGCTAAGCAGTTTTCCGCTGCTTATAAAACACTTCTGATTCGATCAGAAATAAGGGAAGGCAGTGAAGGCAATTGCATACCACTTGAACATATACCTGTTCTGGTAAGTTCGAGTAAAATTGCTAAAGCTCCATCTTCTGAAGAGATAATCAATGGCAGTTAACCCCACTTTGCTGATATTTTGAAGATAGTGACGCCTTGTAAACCATTTGATAAGATCATGACTATATTATAAATCCAAGGATAAGGTTTGAGTTTTCCGAACATATTGTAGTATATATATATATATATATATATATATATATATATATATATATATATATATATATATATATATATATATATATATATCGGGTTTAGTTTCACGGAAGGTGAAGAACAAATTACAGTGTGAAACATGCATAAATCCTTTATTTGCAGATTTGCAGACAGAGATAATTATTTTAACTCATTGATTGAACAGAAAAGTCATGGTGGGCTGACATACCCTTCCGAAGATGTAATAAGAATCTGTTTGAAATCAGAGCATACATTCTGGAATATTTTTTAGAGTCTTGATATCCATAATCGTGACAATCAAGTTAGTCATATTTATTTTTTGATAAAGGCAATCTATAGTAGGTACTTAGATATTAGCATTCATTTCGCGACTAGAAAAATATTGAAGTTACAGATCATGTTAGAAATTATCTGACTAGGACTATATTATTCAAAGGATAGTGAGTATTTTGAAAAAGGTCCAGTGAGACACTTTTATTAGTTTTGAGGTTTTCTCCAGTTTCAAGTTATATAGTAGCATATCAAGTTTAGTTGTTAAAATTGCCTTCCTCAATCTGTGTTTGAAAAGTGATCTAGGTAAGGTTAGTCCCGGTTAAGGTTATATTGTTAGTATTGCATTTCCTCAAAACTGTCTTTGAAAGGCGATATACACTGAATTAGACACGGGGGCAGTTTTCTTGTTTAAATTCAGTTTCTCGCATCTGTCTCTAAAAAACGATCTAAAACATACTCGTTAGTTGTAATCAATTTTAATGTGAGCAAGTTCGTTTAAGTCATATGTTAAGTTTCTTTATAGTTGTTGCGGAACATATAGATAGATAGCTTTGTTTTTTATATAATAATTAGTTTTTAGAAAATCATGTTTGTTTTTTGTGGGTTACTTGGAAGAGAAACCTTTGGTTGAATGGCGCCGTCACATTTTTACATTTATATATATATATATATATATATATATATATATATATATATATATATATATATATATATATATATATTCTATTCCTTATAAATCAAGACACCATGATTATTATTAATTGTCTAATTCTGTTTATATGTATAGCTATGTATTGTATTTATTTACACGTTTTTAACAACCAAAAATATTTACCGACCGAAATGAGAAACGTGTCTTTCTCACATAGAATTTTTGTAAGAGAAGAAGTTACATAACGTATCTTTCAAAGTGGACACACGTGCTAACGATAATTTTAAAATCTTATGGAACTCGGTAAGAAACATCTAACACAAATTTCTGATTTATCCCGCTTACAATATTTTGACAAAAGCCCATCGATATTACATTGCAGTGCATTCAGTTGAAAATATTACTATCCACTCTAAATCCTTATATATGTCATGCCTATGGCATCAAATTCTTGCCTATCTTCGTAATTTAAACTATGTTAAAGATACGAGTTTATAACCTAACTCTACTTGCTGCAGTTCGTCTTATTTTACTCTCATAATCTTGTATAATACACCCAGTTTTATAATCTTGACGGGAATGTAACTTAATAATTCTCCGAAAGATAGTTTAATAATGGCTGTGATAGGGCACATTTTTATAATGCGCAAGGAACTGGAGCTTGCATAGAACCATGACCTAGTTTTCCGAGGTTAAAAGTCGAGCATCTGACTCCGGAAGGACGTGGGAGATGCTAAGCAGGAATCAAAAACAAATTATAAAGCTACCAGTTTAATTTCTGTTAACGACATAGTCCGGAGAGAGTGACATTAACGTCAAGTTATTTCAAACCACGTACTTATAAACCGACTTCAAAGATTTGACATTTACTTTCTTCTTGGTCCCTTCATAACTTTTTACCAAATAATCCGATGTTAATAGTATATTTTTGGTATTAGTGAATCAGCTTTTCTCGAAGCGCTAAACACAATAATATTGATAAGATTTATCCATTCGGGGCGTTAATACAAACTATTAAAATGTCCTGACGCAGCAAGTGCGTTAGGGTGGTGAGTTTACATATCTTAAAAATAATAATTGCGATGAGCTTCTTCTTATAAGTTTAATTTGGAGAACCCAATTCATCACAATACAGTTTTTAGACCTGCAGATCGTTTTGCTAATAAAGCAAGCGTCATCAGACGGATGGGGCCTAAAAACTGTATTGTGATGAATTGGGTTATCCAAATTGTACTTATCAGTGCACATCACAGGTTCCAATCTTCACTCATTAAACTTTTTCTTCTAGTTCACAATCGCCAGGTTTTTGTTTGAGATGGTTTATTCCTTCTTACAGGATTGGCTGACGTAATAGCTAGTCGCTATAACATAATACAAACACTTGGTTTAACAAAACACTTTATCTGCATCTGCGTATTTCGAGTTCTCTTATCGGCAAATCTGACGAATCTACGGTTTTAATGAATTTTATTTAAAAAAAAAAAACTAATGAGGAAATCGCCGCTTTTGAATTTCAAATCAGCGCTAACTAGGGCCTCTGGAAACCAAATCCGAGTTTCAGACTTTGTTTATAATCGAAAAATATCTGAAAATAACAAAGCTACGGCAACCAAATTTGGTACGCAGGTTTGTATCACAAAAAGCAAACCACGTACCAAAATTTGGATTTCTAAAGTGAAAGAAAAAAGTCATAAACATTTTGAAGATTATAGATTTTTTTCTTAAAATGTCAAAGTCGCGATTTGAAACGTCAAAATTAACATGTTCTAGACAAAGAACTTCAAACGAATACGGGTTATGTATAAGACATGTCGTAAGAAGTGTGTTCTACAGACCTTTAAGCCATCATTGTCCCTCATTTTACTTAAATATTTGCAGAAAATTTGTTTCAAATAGACGTTCTTCAATAAAACTCTATTTATAAATTGAATGGAAATTTATTGACTAATTTTACCACTAAGCAGACAGAGTAATCATCATATTTAGCTACGTTCTCAATGTTTTCTAGTTTTCTGTTGTATCTTTCTTTTTTTAAGGCAAACTGTATCAATCTATAAACCAAAAAAAATCAAACTGGCTGTTTTTGTGATAAACTATGTCAATCAAAATGTAAATTATAGTAGTGGTTTCCTTTCTGTGGGTCAAATTTTAAAGTGTCTCTATTTTTGGTGACTAATACATCAAAAATAGGTAATTTCTTATTAATTTATATTTCATGGGTAAATTCAAGGGCGTCAAATTTACTATTTAATCTGGCAATAAAATAGTCCACTTTGTATACATTTGTATTACATACTGAGAAAATAAAGTCCAAATAACATAAAGTATTGTTTTCACAAGAAGGACCTTTTGTTGATAATATAACCTATATAGCACTAACAAGGTACCATATTTCATTAAAATAGCTTTGTTGTTTCAAAAGGTACAAACATTTTCCGAAAATAAACTTTAAAAGATTCCAGAAAAGCTGGTCCGATTTTCCTGGCCAACGAACCTCTTTAAGCTATTTACACACCTGACAAGATATAATTATTCACAAATAGCTTTAGGACCAAAATTGAAAACAAAAATTTATGATAATTTCTTTTACATAACTTGCCTTCCATAATGTTACACTAAATTATATTTTTCACAAAAATTCGACAACTTTTTTTTACAATAACTTACTAAACATTTATTATGCATTACCAACATATCACAACAAGCTTACAAAAAGTGATTTCTACGGAAACACTAAAAACATTTCAGCGAAAGCGTTTCAAACTCAGCCACTATTTGAGAGTACCTGTATACGGCAGCTCGATTTTTCGACGAGCAATACAAAGAAAAAGTTCTATGAATTCGTCATTTCCACAGGGCTCTGCTATTTCTTGATAAGAACGTCATATCATAGTTTGTGATATGCGTTTGAAATATGTGCCAAAAATGTGAAAACTTGCAAAACAATTGAAACAACTCAAAAATGATGAAAGATATCATTTATTACCTTACAAACATGCATTATAATTTAATGGAAAACACAAAAATGCAACAATATAAGGGGTGTTCTACTAAAAAAATAAAGTGTGTATCACCAACAACTTATGGGGCCAGCCTGTAATTGTCAAAAGGTTGATATGACACAGATTGAGATACCCTATAATTAACGTATATACATTTCCTCATACATTGTATAATAACGGATATATTGAGCTTTACTCTAGAAATGCGTCAGCATGTATATGTGTAAATAGGCAAAAACTGAAACTGGCCCCGTATATGGGTTTTAGGGGGTTATAGTTTGCGCTCATTCGAAGAAATCTTTTTAAAATTCATAAGTCGCGGTCTTCTTAATAACGAATTTTTTCTACGAAAATTTGCTAAAATATAGACTGTTTAACCACAAACTCTATAGCGAAAACTACTGCCAAAGCATCAGAAAGAGGGTATATTCAAATGAATTTTCTGAAATATTTTAGTAAAATGAAGGACAGTGATGGTTGTAGCTGAAACTTAAGGTTTTGTCAAACACACTTATTAAGAGATTTTTTCCACATAATCCGTATTTGCTTCAAATACGTTGTCTGAAAATTTTGACATTTCAAATCGCGACTTTGAAGTTTCAAGAAGAAAAATTATAAAATTTTCAACATATTTTTTCTGCTATTTTTTGACACTTTTGTGCCAAGAAAACTTAACCGTTGTATGTAATATTCAATTGGTTTTGTTAATCACACAAAATATTTAGTTCTTGTGCTTTCCTGTGATCATCAGTGGCACCCAATTTTTTTAAATGCCTATAACTTTATTGTTTTAACTTTTTAACCAACAAAGCTTACATTAATAGCAAATTAAGTTATTGAAATTTGAAGGATTTAATGAAAATTCGGTAAATTTTCAGATTAAGTCCCGAAAGCTTTTCAAAAAATTGTTTACAGAAACATTACTATGACCCCACCTGGATGCACAAACCACAAGAAAAATTGCTTGTTTACACCCCACAAGGAAGTTACGGGACTGGGAGTGAATAGGGGGGCTGGGCGGGGTAGGTAGTAAAAAGAAAATATGAGCAGAAAATACGACGAAAACTGCTTGAAAGCTGTCTATTTGAAGCCATATCACCATTAAACCCCACCTATCCCTCACAACACCCCTATTGGCCCCAGGTCACGTAACTTCCTTGGTGGGTATGAACAATAAGTTTTTCTTGTGGTTTATGCAACGAGGGTGGTTATATGCACACGAGGGGGGAAGGAAAATGCCTATGATGAAGCAGACCTTCTCCCCGGTTCGACTTGCGGCAGGGGTGGGGGTTGGGAGGTGGATGATTCGTCGTGTGGATTTTCCTTCTCCCTGGCGTGCATACAACCACCCTCGCTGCATAAACCACAATAAAAATGTCTTGATCCTACCCGCCAAGGAAGTTACGGCACCTGAGGGGGTTGGGGTGATGTGCGGGGTAGGCAGGGTTAAAGGGGGATATGGCTTCAAGATGTGAAAAAGACAGCTTTCAAGCCCGTTTTATACGAATTTTCTGCTCATATTTCCTTTTTACTATTTACCCCGCCCAGCACCTCTACTCACTCCTGGTCACGTAACTTCCTTGGAGGGTGTGAACAAGAAATTTTTCTTGGGGTTTGTGGATCCAGGGGGGACCTAGGCAGGTTTCTGAAAACAGTTTTTTTAAGCGTTCGGGAGCTAAACTGCAAATTTACCGAACATTCGCTACCAAAACGCACTTACTGCGTCCAGATTTTTTTACAAACGCATCATATTTCAATATAAAATGAAAAAATGCATTAACGAATTTGTTCTACGAAAATTAGCTAAAAAAAGTTATGGACCGTTAAACCATAAACTTCACTAAACCTGTAGCAAATTCATCAACTTAACTAAACCGACAGCCAAAGCATTAGAGAAAGGGTCTATTTGAAATGAATTTTCTGTACATTTTAGTTAAATGAAGGGCAATAACGCTTGAATCTGAAACTTAAGGGTTTGCAGAATACTCCTCTTGCAACATTTTCTTTTCACAATCCGTATTTGTTTCACGTTCTTTGTCTAAACAACGCCAATTTTGACGTTTAAAATTGCGAGTTTGACGTTTTGAGGAAAACTCCAAAATTTGTTTCTTTAACTGCCCATAACTTTTTTGTCTTTGAACTTAGAGACCTAATTTCGGTACATGGTTCACTCTTTATAAGACAAACACGCGAACCAAATTTGGTTGCCCTTGCTTTGTTACTTCCGGAGATATGAATTTTTTTTAGAAAGAAACACAAAATTTTCCGCGAAAACCTGGTCCGATTTTCCTGGATAATGAACTTATCCAAGCCACTTGCAAAAGGAAGGTACTCACTAAATTTGATCAAGATTGGTTCATTATTTTTTGAGTTATCGGTCGGATATATATATATATATATATATATATATATATATATATATATATATATATATATATATATATATATATATATATATATATATATATATAGATTTTTTTTTAAATTCGCTAATAATGTAGTAACAATATGGGTTTAAGGGTCCATAGTTTGTGCTCGTTTGAAATTTTCTTTCTTCAAGTCGCCATGTCCTAAATAGCGATTTTTTATACTAGAATTCTCTAAAAAGGAAGTAGGTGAGTGTGCTTGCAGCCCCATAAATTAATTTTGACAATCTATTCAGATAAACGCGGTGCGAGTTTCACCTGAGCTTTACAAATAAATCATTTTTTCATCACGACACGCAATCAGTTTTTACACGAATACATCTGTAGATTGCAATTTTATCCATCCTTTGATCATTTAGTATTAAAATATTCCACCCAACTATTATTCACAAAGGTATATATTCAAAGCATTAATTTAACGTTGCAAAGCAATTAAAATCATCAATTGTGATCTCAGTTTTGGTGTCATATTTACGGAAATAACTAACACTGTCACTATGGAGAAACCAAAAATCTACACAAATGTGATTGGGCATGTTTTAAACTAGGCTTTTGATAGTAAGCATAAGAAGAGGTATTTAAATGATAAGAAATAAAAGTTGGGACACAACAAATGCGTTATTGTAGGGAATTTGCAAAATATTGTAATACTTTACGCTACTTACCTGTTTAAACTTATTCTATGTAAGATTTAAGTAGCTGATTTTTATAAACATTTTACTCCAAAGGAACTACATTTTTTTTTCAAATCAGTATGAAAACTAACTCAAATCGTGTGTCATTCCGTAGGTTAGAAACAGAAACGAATAAATCATTTAATATGCACATCTTTGTTTATGTAATTTAACCTTATAATGCACAGTAATGCCCTTTTCCAGCAACAACGAATACCACACTCGGTATTTTCCAAATTATGCAAAATTTTATTCCGGATAAACTTGGATTATAATTATATAACAAAGCTGAATTTTGGCGCATTGCATTATTTAATGGCAATATACGTTACATTTTTAAAAATAAATTGACAAGGTTCAAAGACATAGCATTTTTGAGAGGTGAGAGGAAAGCCTTGACTTTCAGAACTGGCCAACAAGGTCCTCTTCCGTACATAATTTTCCAGAGTAACGAAGAAAACCGAAAGTCTCTAGGTGGAATAGAAGCTTCTCAAATCATGTTGTTCCTATATATATATATATATATATATATATATATATATATATATATATATATATATATATATAAATATATATATATATATATATATATATATATATATGTATATATATATATATATATATATATATATATATATATATATATATATATATATATATATAGTTTTGTTTACTATTTCATTATTCGTATTCCAAACCTTGCTTTTATTTTTTTTTGCCAATATGAATCGGCTTTTATAGTAATTATTCTGGCAACTTTGTTAACTTATTCTTACAGGTTTTATGCCTAGTTTCTAAAGCTTGGTTATTTTTATCTTTAAGGAACTTTAATCTCGATTTGTCTCTCATTCTGGTGGTGGTGGCCGTAAGCTAGCCTCGAAAGTTTCCTCTCATTAGCCACAGATTTTTGTAACTAAAAAGTCCTTAAACAGTCACAACACTTGCCTCTCGCCCATTACAATTCTTTTGTTTCTTATTTTTTTAATTTTGTTATATAATAATATATTGCCACGCATAGCAGTAGAACCCATTCATTACAAATTTATATGATTTTACATACAGCTTGTTTGTATCTAAAAGTATTTACATATAAAAGGTTTAATTAGACATAAATAAATATGTTTTTTGTATTTTTGTGTTTGTTTTTCTTTTGTGTTTTTGTGTTTATTTTTATTTTCTTTTTGTGCATATATATATATATATATATATATATATATATATATATATATATATATATATATATATATATATATTATAAATTATATACATCTACACACTTTTTTTTTAATTTTGCATTAGGACAAACAGGGATAGAGTGCGTCCAGGGGCCCTTCAGGACGACTCAACACAGACGAGACCTGACCACGGTTTAGAGAGGTTATAGAACAATATGGAAGGAAACAGCAGGTTACTCATCAGCTAGTTACGCTTTTCTTAACTACAGTGATTTGTACAATTTTTAAGTTTCTAGGCTTAATTGTTTTTACAATTACCTATAGATCTATCTTAATATCTTTAGAAAACGTAACCGCTGCCATTGAGATTGATTTGGAGTTCTCTGTCAATAATTTAATGCGGTTGTAGGGCATATTGAGCTTATTTGGAAGATGAGCCAAAGTTGTTAATAATTTATATCTCGCTTCTGTATTTATTGGATACATAAATAGTATGTGGTCCAGATCAGCGACCTCCTGGTTGTTGGAGCTATATTTTGGAGAGTTCAGTACCCCTATCCTATGTAAATGAGATCCATAACGGCCATGTCTTGTTTTTAGTCTGAAATAGGTGGTTGTAAATGATCTTGTCTCTCCCTCATATACTATCAAATCTTCTTTCGTAGGTTACTCCGAATGTACTATCTTATAATAGTTGTTGGTATTATTACAGTAATCCTTCCATTCCCTACTCCACCTCTCCTGCTGAGTCTGCACGATCACGGGAAACAGATCCCTGAATGACACAGTCGACAGAGCTTCATCGTACGTGTTTATGCTTTCTTTCGCCAATCGATCTACACAATCATTCCTATTCAAGCCACAATGGCCTCTGATCCAGAGAAGAGTTACTCTTTTGTTTTGCATGTTGATTTGGTGATGTAGGTTAAATATATTCTATAAAATGTGATTTGTTGTTGTTATTTCCTTTAAGTGCTTCCAGTGAAGAACCTGAATCGGAAATAATAATCACGTTTGTAGTCTCGTTATGACTGCGTACCGATTCAAGAGCTTTTTCGATTGCAGTTAATTCATCTGTAAAAATGAATGTAAATCTTGGGAGCTTAAACTTCATTGGAAATTGAAACTGTGGTATTAAGTATGGCATCCTTTACCTAACTCGTTCTTCGATCCGTCTGTAAGTATATGTAGATAATTAGTGTATTCATACAATATTTCTCTAATTGAGTTTAATGCTGGTGCGGGTATACTATGGAATTATAGTATTCAATGTACTGTTCAGTACCTGAAACTCGTTGCAGTATACAGGTACCTGTTCTGCTGCATGTGTCATTTCTTGATATTTGAGAGTCTCTTCATACGCAGTAACTAGTGGAGGTTCTCGTTGGCTTTTCCAGTACTTGTTTGTCATTGTTTCTACAAACAAGTCATGTAATTTAGCACACATTTTTGGGTACCTATATCTAATTTTCAACATAAATTTACTATCCAGTATAGCTAACCTTATATAATAAGGGTACTCCAAGCTTTCTGCAAATACTATTTCATTTGGGGTGGATTTCATTGCACCTATACATATTTTTATTGTTTTTGTTTGGACGAAAATTAATTTTTTGATATTAGTCTTGGAGCAGGAGCCGTATAATATGCTGCCGTAGTCTAGCTGCGACCGCATATAAGCTTTATAAAAAAGTAATGGTGTATCCCTGTCTGAACCCCATTTTGTAGAGGGTACAGATCTGATAATGTTTATTCCTTTTTCACACCTATCTTTAAGAAAGTTAATGTGTAGTGTATATAATAATTTTTTATCAAGGATTATGCCTAGATACGATTCTACTCTCTCCATCTCATATATATTACTTGGAATTGTGTTTGATATACTGAGTCTATGCCTTGTAAAGATAACTACTTTCGACTTGTCTTCATTTAGATTAAAGCCCTTTTCGTCCATCCAAGACCTTAGCGTATTTAGGATGTTATCATAATTACTCACACATTCTTCGTACGATTTCCCTGTTGCGAAGATGCAAAAATCATCGGCGTAGTGAATACAGTGTCCCTCTCTGATCCGTAGGGTGTGTAATTTCCTTGTGTATATATTGAAAAGAATAGGACCTAATATCGCACCCTGTGATAGTCTCTGTGATGACCTCCGAGGCCTAATAATATTGTTTTTGTGATCTCTTATATACATACATCGATCATAAAAAAGAGAAGCTATACTATATGCTACTTGCATTCCCAAACCCATTTCTTGTATATCATGTGTTAGTATAGACAAATTGATTGAGTCGTGTGCGGCTTTCAAATCAACGAATATGCACATAAAATACTCCTAGTTAGACTCCACTGCATTTCAGTCACTAAATGTGTTACTGCATCCAAAGTTCCTCTTCCTTTTCGGAATCCATATTGGTTTTGATGAAATATATTGTTTTTTTTGCAATAATGTTCTAGCCTTCTTTTCACAATTCTTTCGTAAGTTTTTGTGATACAGGATATTAACGAAAGTGGTCTATAACTAGGCATAGAACCATGTGGTTTTCCAAACTTGTTAATAAGCAGAATCACAATAGCTTTCATTTTAATGGGGTATTGTCCATTTTTCCAGCATGCATAAAAAATAATTAGTAAGTTTTTAAAAGCACTAGTAGGCATCTTACTAAGCATTATATAGGTAATGCTATCAAAACCTGGAGAAATATTCGAAGCATCATCTTTCAGTGAAACTTTAAATTCATCTAGTGTAAAAGGTTTTGCTTCGTTGTTCGCCGGCAATTGTACTCTCAACCCACCTCCAAATGTTCAACCACCAACAGTCCCCAATGTCGCGCATAAAATGACGGATATCATTTTCAAAACCAAAAAGGTACGAAATATGCTCTCTTCTCTTAATACCAGGAAAGCCTCTGGCCTTGACGAGATCCCAGCAATTGTTCTCAAAAAATGCGCACCAGAGCTTGCTCCTGTCCTGACTCGTCTGTTTCAGATATCTTATAATAAAGGCATATTCCCTAGTAACTGGAAAACTGCTCGAGTACAACCCATCCCCAAGAAAGGATCCAAAGCGCTTCCCAGCAACTACAGGCCCATTTCTCTCCTTTCAGTCGTCTCTAAAGTGATGGAAAAGTATATAAACACCGAATTACTAAAATTTCTTGAAAAGCACAGTCTAATCCACGACAGGCAGTATGGATTCCGTCAGCGCAGATCGACTGCCGACCTCCTTTCCTTTGTCACCCATTCTTGGAACAAGTCTATGAAACAACACGGTGAATCCCAGATTGTTGCTCTAGACATATCCAAAGCATTCGACCAGGTCTGGCACGCAGCGCTGCTTAATAAACTTCCGGCCTATGGCCTACCACCAAAACTCTGTATGTGGACAGCAAATTTCCTCTCCAACAGGAGCATATCTGTTGTTGTGGATGGCCATTCCTCTAAACTGTATCCAATTAATGCAGGAGTTCCTCAAGGTTCAGCTTTAGCCCCTACTTTGTTTCTTCTCCACATCAATGACCTCCTCTCTAGCACATCCAACCCAGTTCACAGCTACGCGGACGACAGCACCCTCCATTCAAATATACAATATTCTAAGCCTGTCTCTTTAACCCAATTAGATGAGGATCGCAGACTCATGGAGGGTTCTGTCTCCATGGATCTCAAAAAAATATTAGACTGGGGAAGTAGAAATCTTGTACAATTCAACCCCACCAAAACTAAGTCTTGCTTACTTTCTCACAAGAGATACACCAGCACTAGACCCATCACAATGAACAACCAAGTTATTCAAAGTAATGAGTCCTTTTCTCTTGTTGGCATTTCTGTGGATCGAAATCTTAATTGGCACCAACATGTCACATCAATTGCAGAAGCGGCTGCTAAGAAATTAGGTTTCCTCTTCCGGGCTCGCAAATACTTTTCACCAGCTAATCTCTATACCTTATATACCTCACAAATAAGGCCAAACCTTGAATACTGCTCCCACATCTGGGGTGCCGCTGCCGCTTCTACACTCGCTATCCTGGACTCCATTCAAAAGAGAGCTATACGTCTCATCGGTGACCCTACCCTCACCCAAAGGCTGCCATCCCTTGCCCACCGACGTGCCGTTGGTGACCTCTCTCGCTTTTATAGATATCTGCACGGGCACTGCTCAGAGGAGCTTTCCTCCATAGTTCCCCCACCTGCCACCCCCAACAGATCCACTAGGGGAACAGAGCGAATGCACCCTTTTACTGTCCAGGTCACCAGACATAGAACATCTTGTTATGCCCGCTCTTTTGTCCCGAGGACTTCCAAGTTGTGGAATTCCTTGCCGGCACATGTTTTTCCTTCTCCTCCGAACCTCCAAACCTTCAAGTCCAGAATTAACAAGCTGCCTCTTTCCTCCTTGTCAACACCCACGGTACGATAGTATTTAGGCTGTAAGCCCTCGTGGTGTGTTGTTGAAATTAAAAAAAAAGGTGAATCAATATATTTTATCGGTTCATTGTCGGCCAGTTCGTTTGACATCAGAGTCATTTTCACACTATCAGGAGCAAAGTTGGATAAACAATCTTCTAAAAATTCTTTTTGGAGCGGTACTACATTTTTGCCTTTTATCCTGTTGTTCATCCTACCAATGAATGCCCATATTTCCGTAGTTGTGTATTTGTGTAATTTTTTACTGACGTAGGTCTTCCAGGCCTCTCTGCTCTTACGCTTAAGCTGTTTCTTAACCTTGGCGCCAGTTTTCTTGTATTTTAAAAATGTTCAAGACTGGATAGTCTTTTATAATCACGCAGAATTCTTTTTCTTTCGTTGCATATATCAGTACATTCTTGGTTCCACCATGTTGGTTGTGTATGTTTTTTGTCGTTTGTTTTGTCTTAGCTATATTTAGATCGGCAGCAGTGGTTATACTTTCCAATAGGAATTGATAGGCATCAGTTTCAGTGCTTGGTGTATTCTCTACATTTTGCATTGTCAAGTCTATAGTATCGCGGGACGCATCCCAGTCAGCCACAGACTCCCTCCATTTCAAATATGGAACTCTACTATCTACATAATATTTAACATTATATTCTATCTCGATAGGAAGATGAACAGAACCCAGCGACTCCCATGACACGCTCCACGATACTTTATTTACAATATTGGGTGATACAATAGTAATGTCTACCGCAGATGGAGACTCCAATAGCCGTTGAACCCTGGTAGTGGTACCATCATGAAATATATTCAAGTTTAAGTCCTCAATTACCTCACAAAGCTGTTTTCCCCTTGAATCTATTATTGTCCCCTCTAAGCCTGGAAGTCGGCAGTTAAAATCCCCAGCTCTGATAATATTGTTATGTCCTACACTTGAAAAAAATGAATTCCACTGACCATATGTAACGACTACGTTTGGAGGGCGATACAAACTTATGACTGTTATTATAGGTTTCTCAATTTGTATTGCGCAAGTACCTATTTTACTGGGTTAGTTATGTGATATTTTTAAAGTTTTATGGGAAATATTGTTTGTCACAAAAATTGCAACATCACCTCCTCGTTGTGATTCTCTATCATTTCTTATTATATTATAGCCTATGCAGGTTATACTGCTAACCAAATTTTATGTCCTTCTTCTAAAAACGCAACACATTTGCCATTAAAAACATCTTTACAAAAATTCCCATCATAAGGTACTTCCTGCGTCCAGACTATTTCTTTTCTTGAATTGGTGCATTCCAAATATTAACATTTGTTTTATAATGCTTCTTTATTTATCTTCTCTCCATACATTCGTCTATTGGTCGTACGTCCGGTTTTTACCTTATTTCTTGGTTTCTTGTCTTGCCTCGAGCGACGGTGATATATTGATATCTAGTAAGGCTTGCTGGAAACTTTCCAAAAAGAAAAATTTTAGTTGCTCTAGCAACACCTATGATGCTTCATAAATAAGCTGTCACAGTTTTACATCCAGAGGTTAAATAGTGACAAAACTGTAACTTTTTGAAAACGGCGTATCTAAGAAAAAGATTATTCTGACAATAAAAAGTTTCATTCAGTTAATAAGTATTTATTTTTGAAAGGGTTAACGGACAAATGAATTTCTGCTAATATGGCAGAAACCTTCGATGAGCAGTATTCTTCGTATGCTAATATTAAAAACTGGGTGACAGAATTAATAAGAATACGATCCAATGTCAAAGATAAGCACAGATCTAAAAGACCAGTTGGTATGACCGATTAAAAAAAATACATTGATTGTGTCCATGAAATGATCTTTCAAGATCTGCGAATTGGACTGAAACGTTTAGCAGAAACATTGCACCTTTCCTATAAGTGTTTTTTACATTTTTCAGCGCGGTTTGTGGACTAGAAAGCTTTTGGCAAAATGGATTCAGAGACGTTTCGACGCTGAGCAAAGGCGTGCTTCTTTGACAATGTAAAAGAAACGTGCCACCGTCCTGAAGAAGATTTCTCAAAATTTTTGGGTCACCTTGTCACTACGGATGAAACATGGGTCCATCACGAAAGAGTGAAAGTACTATAGTGATGCACGACCCGTTTAGTTATGTGTTTAGAAGTTATGTAACAAGGTTCTCGCTTTAGTTTTCTGAGGCAAATATCGAATAGAAAAAAAAACGTTGAACTGACACATAAGCATCGGCAGCGGGTTGCTAACTAAATTACGCAACACAATTGTAGGAAACGCAGGGAAAAACTAGCCAAAGTTATGCTCTTTCTGCAATACAACGCCCCCGCTAACAAGTTATTGACTACACTGTAAACAATTGATAAAATCCGACATCTTTACCTATCTATAAGAGATTTTGTTTGTGAGAATTCAGTAATATTTTTTTGTAACTCCAAATCTTTAACCGGTCCCATATCAGTAAAATGGTTTTAACATAGCAGAAATAGACTGGTGTGGTATAAAACATATAACATTATCAGAGTGGCGCATTGAAAACGAAACAGACCGATTTGCGTCCAGATAATTTTTTTTTAAGAAACGCTGAAACATGTCAATTTTAATATTGAGGGGGACATGTTTGACATAAAACTCAACTTTGTCACATTAACCCCTTAAGGATAGTGATAACAACCCTTATATTTTAAATAGGGAACATGGGTCGAGTGTTACATCATTTGAAAGTTCTTTTTTTTATGAATTCAGCACACAAATTTTTTTGGAAGTTTTATTAACTCGTTTAAAAATTATTCACAGTTGAAGATTCAAAAACGCATTTCACTCATTCCGATAAGAAATCTGCCGATAGTCAATGTTTTGTTGGTTTGTAAACAAAAAATTGACTCTTAGAACATTTCTTATCGGAATGAGAAAAATGCGGTTTATTATTTCAGTTTATCGGTCGGTTTGATACTTGATAGTACTACCGAAAATTAATTTTACAATGGTGTATTTTGTAGAAGAAAGAGTTGAAATAATTACTCTTTTTTTCAAAAACGATGACTGTGCCAACCGTACCGCAAATTTGTTTAATGAACGACATCCGAACAGACATGTTAACAGTAAATACATTTTGGAGTTAGTTTCAAAGTTTCGACAAAGTGGTTCAGTAGCCAACAAAAAACGGGATCCTGAACGTGAATTTCCGGTTGGAAATGAGACTACTGAGATTGAAGTTTTAGGACAAATTGCTGCAGACCCAACTTTGAGCACGAGAAAATTGACCACTGTTTCAAACATCAAAAGAAAAACTATTCAGCGAATATTGAAGCATCATAAATTTCACCCGTATAAAATTCATCTTGTACAACAACTGAATGAAGATGATTTTGATTGGCGGCTGGAGTTTTGTGAAGTTATGACTGCACGAATAGCTGATAACGGAAACTTTCTGTTCAATATCTGTTTTTCAGACGAGTGTACGTTTTTATTAAACTCTACAGGCAATCGTCATAATTGTCTTTATTGGGCAGATAATAATCCAAGAAATTTTCACCAAGTCCACAATCAAACTCCACAGAAATTGAATGTCTGGACTGGCATTTTTGGAGACCGTTTAATCGGACCAATTTTTGTTGATGGCAATTTGAGTGGCGAAACGTATTTGGTGTTTATAGAAGATATCGTTTACCCTCTACTAATTGACATTGTTGAAAATGATGATCGCTATCAAGAAAATCAATTAGTGTTTAAACAAGATGGAGCTCCTCCGCATTTTTCACAACGTGTTAGGAAGTTTTTGAACAGACAGTTTCCAGAGCAATGGATTGGGCGTAGAGGTGCTATTGAGTGGCCCCCTAGATCACCGGATTTAAAGAGTAGAATTTTCGCAACAGAACCGAAGTCTCTGGAAGAATTACGACGATGTATTGTTGAAGAATGCCGTCTAATAACTCCACAAATGCTCCAGAATGTCAGAGCTCGTTTTGAACAAAATTTGTACTTTTGTATGGAAGCTGGTGGTCAACAATTTGAACACTTACTTAACAGAATAAACATTTTTGAATGTTTGGTTTTGTTTTTTAGTTTTTTTTTAACGAAAAATTGACTAATTAGTGCATTTCTTATCACAATGAATGAAATACCTTCTTGCAACTCCAACTGTGAATAATTTTTAAACGAATTGTTAAAACTTCCAAAAAAATTTGTGTGTTGAATTCAGAAAAGAAAGGTCTTTCAAATTATGTAACACACAACCCATGTTCCCTATTTAAAATATAGGGGTTGTTACCACCATCCTTAAGGGGTTGATGTGACAAAGATGAGTTTTATGTCAAAACATGCCCCCCTCAATATGAAAATTGAAGTGTTTCAGCGTTTCTTAAAAAAAAAATTCTCTGGACGCAAATCGATCTGTTTCGTTTTCAATGCGCCACCCTATATGTTGTATTTAACTCCTTTATACTTCTTTGAATTTACGCAACAGAGTCTCTGGAAGAATTACGACGACGCATTGTTGAAGAATGCCGTCTAATAACTCCACAGATGCTCCAGAATGTCAGAGCTCGTTTTGAAAAAAATTTGTATTTTTGTATGGAAGCTGGTGGTCAACAATTTGACCACTTACTTAACTTAATAAAAATTTTTGAACGTTTGGTTTTGTTTTTTAGTTTTTTTAACGAAAATTTGACTAATTAGTGCATTTCTTATCACAATGAATGAAATACGTTCTTGCAATTCCAACTGTGAATAATATTTAAACTAGTTGATAAAACTTCCAAAAAAATTAATGTGCTGAATTCAGAAAAGAAAGAGCTTTCAAATGATGTAACACTCGACCCATTTTCCCTATTTAAAATATAAGGGTTGTTATCACCACCCTTAAGGGGTTGATGTGACAAAGTTGAGTTTTATGTCAAAACATGTCCCCCTCAATATGAAAATTGAAGTGTTTCAGCGTTTCTTAAAAAAAAAATTCTCTGGACGCAAATCGATCTGTTTCGTTTTCAATGCGCCACCCTATATGTTGTATTTCATCATCACAGTTAGCGTAAAAAGAGTTGTGGGACATCATTATTTGATTTATAGAAAAGAAAAATATTAAATTTACATTATAAATATATTTTTCACAATAGTTTTTGATTGGGTATTAAATAAAACCCAATTGGCAAATGATTAGATCAATCGACCCAGAATCTCCAGATATTTACATTTTATAACGATATCATCATCCCCATAACTCAAGACTAGATACGGTTCAATTAACTGGGTTGATTACTACTATCTGTGATGTTTCACAGTGATTAGAGCATTCTAGTTAAACTACAGGGAGAATTATATTCCATACCGTAATCTATTTTATAGGTCATGGTTTCAAATTAATTACAGATATAATTTTTCAACACGCTTTTTTCATGTAGTTTAATAAAAAAGATATTATCTTTCTATATTCGTAAACATATGCTAATATAATTAGCCGCAGGCACCATAAAATAATCAATTCGCTGTAAAATGTTTAATTTAGAGCACACAAATAAAAAAGTATGGACGTAGCAAGTGCGTATTGGAGCCGTTGACGGGCACCGCTGGCAACTTGTGGATTGTAAATATTGGCGGCTGCTCAGCGGCGGAGTTTGGATATGTGTCGGCCAGGCTTAATCCAAGTATTATCAGCAATGTTTTTAGAATCTAGTGTGACCAAAAATGTTTTAAATACTTCTAACTTTTTCCAACCTAGAGATCTGTTGTGGCATATACCATACGATATAAAGGCGCAGTTTGATTACCAATATTTGGTTACAATTGCTTTGTTAGTTCCGAGAATACAGAAATTTTCCGAAAAAAAACTAAAAATATTACTGGAACACCTAGTTAGATATTCGTGGCCAAATTTGACGCCATTTGCTAAACGAACACACGCATGCCGAATTTTATAAAAATAAATCTATAACTTTTGTGTTATGCTCGTGATGTATATGGAAGCAATAAGAACATGTGCAGGGACGTTTCGATGATAAATCAGTTTCATACTGATCATAGGCTTGTTCGCGCCCCCATTCGTAATAATGCCGAAATAGGGAGACAGAAACTATTGAAAAAACATAGGATAGCAATAGGGGATGTGCTACATCTCAACAAAGAAACATACCAACGAGAGTTAGAAAAGGAATTAGACCTACAAATACTTTAAAACAGAATATCGACGAAATGACGGAAAGGCTAACGAAGGACATACGCACGGCTGCAAAGAAAATATATAGCACGATAAAGAGCGCATCCGAAGCTGACGCCTGAAACTCTGAAGCTGATACAGGAGAGGAGAAAAACAGATAGACACCACCGAAAGAAACAAAAACATGAAAATACTGAAGTCAAACCGCATGAGAAGAAAACAAAAGCTAATAAGGATTAAGAATAAACATGGAGTCTACATATCAGATAAAAGGGAAAAAAGTCTGGACGCAGCAAGGGTGTTATGGTGGTGAATTTTCATAAAAATGTTTTTAATAGGAAATATATTTTTTTTAAAGAAAGCTTGCATTAAATTTGGTTACCAGTATACCCTATATAGGAGAAACAATGTACCATATTTTATCAAAATAACTTAATTGTTTGACAATATACAAAAATCTTCCTAAAATAAACTTAAAATGTGCCCAAAAAACTGGTTTTCTGTCCAACGAACCTTAGGTTAATAGTAAATTAAGCTGTCGAAAGAAACATTTTATTATAAATCGCTACCATAACGCACTTGCTGAGTCCTGAACTTATTTTCTCACAAACATGCATTATATTTCGATGGAAAATGCAAAAATTGCAATAATATAAGGCGTGTTCGATTTGGAAAAAATGCATTACCAGCGACTTATGAGCCACCTGTGATTGTAAAAATAATTTTATAAGTTGCAGCTCCAGACATCGTATAATTAACTTATAAAATTTTTCCTCATATCTTGTATAATAATGTATATATGAAAACAGATAAAAACTGAAACTAACCCGGATATGGGTTTATGGGCCCTAGTTCGCACTCATTTGAAGAAATCATTTCAAAATTCAAAAGTCACTAAAATTGTATCCAAGTCTATGAGTAAAATTGGGATGGCCAAACATAAATATGGATGTAAGAAGAAGAGCAGGCCTACATTTGTATTACAAATGTCAGAAAACAAAATACATATTTACCACTTTGAAAGTAGATCTGACATTTATCAAAACAATTTGTCAGTTGAATATGACATGTACTGTTGCCGAGCACTATTGTATTACGCCTTATAAAATTCCTGTTTTTTTTTTTTGGAGTATGAAAGCTTACTTTATTGTTTAAACATTTTTCGATCCCTTAACCTGAAATGGTTCTCGTGTCATTTAATGTTGTTTCATTATAGAGTCACAGTAGGTTTTAGGATCTAGAAATTATTCTATTTTGTGTGAATTTTGCGTGGCATACCTAGAACAAGTTTTATTTTCCTTCAATTATAAAATACAATTTTAAGTAAATTCATATATTTTCTGTGCCCAATGTGTTGAACGGATGCGAAACGGGAGAAAGAAATTTCATTTAAAGTTAAAACGACGAAGAGAACTTTATTCGAGGCATGAGCGTTGTTTCCATTTTTTTAATATTAATAACAGTTATAGGTAAATTAGCAGATTAGCGTATTGTTCGTTTTTTGAAAAAAAATTTCAGAAACATGCTTAAAGGAACCCCTTTATGCATTAACCATCGGACAAATGCTGTGATCTCAACTCCACAATACAGCTAAGAGACCTAAAGTAAATTTGAGGTTCTGTGCAAGGTAAACATGCTACAACGGAGCTAGAAATGTAAACTGTAAAAAAGTCACCTTACAGAAGTCCATAGAAAGGAGACACTACTGACCAACACCGTTTCCCCATAAAAAACTTCTACTTTGCCCAATTGAAGAAAAAAAAACTCTAAATAATAAGCGTAATCTGATTCCTTAAAATTAAATAAATAACTTAAACTGCTACCAAAGCTTCACAGAAAGGGTCTATTTTAAATTAATTTTCTGCAAGTAATTTAATAAAATAAATAACAATGAAGATTGTAGTTGAAACTTAAGGCTTTTTAACTTGTTACGACGTTTATGCTGCATAGCCGTTCATGTAGATTCTCAATCTAGAACATGTCGATCTTGACGTTTTGAATCGCGACTTTTTTGACGTTTTAAGAATAAAAACTAAAAAGCTTATAACTTTTTTTTTACTTTAACGTAGAGATTCAAATTTTGGTGCATGGTTTTCTTTTTATGATATAAACCCTCGCACCCAATATGGTTGCCCTAACTTTGTTATTTCCGGAGATATAAAAATTTTAGTCCGATTTTCCTGGCTAACGAACTTATCCAAGCCACTTGCAAAAGGAAGGTACTCACCAAATTTTATCAAAATCGGCGCATTCTTTTTGAGTTAGCGGTGTGACACACACACACACAACGTTTATATATATATATATATATATATATATATATATATATATATATATATATATATATATATATATATATAAAGTCTGAAACTGACCTCGGAATAGGGTTTCAGAGGTCCCAAATAGCGCTCATTTGAAGAAATTTCTTCAAAATTCAAAAGTCGCGATCTCCTCATTAGTGATTTTTTTTAAAGAAAATTCACTAATAGGGAAATTGAACGATTTAATGAAAAAACTATATGCAGCAACCATATCAAATCCTGGAGCGCCTTCCAGATCTGTTTGATACGTTGGCTCGGAAGATATTGCAGACATATCCAAAACGGAGGTCAAATACGCACTAGGAAAATTGGAAAATGGAAAATGTCCCGGTGAAGACCGGAGCATCCCATAAATGTTAAAAATATGGGAAGAATAGTTAATAGAAGCTGTGAGATTGTTGTTGAACAAATGTTTGTTGTAGAGAAAATACCCAAACTCTGTAAAAACGAGCAAGTTACTCTTTTACTCAAGAAAAGTGACAACACAAACATGGAAAACTATCGCCCCATACGCTTGCTATCACGCTTATATAAACTCTTTACGAGAATTATAACAAACCGAATAACAACAAAGTTAGACTCGTATCAGCCAGTAGAGCAAGCTGGGTTTCGAGGAGGCTTTTGTGCTATCGACCATTTGCACTCCTATACACTTGGCATTTGTTGACCAGCATAAAGCCTTTAACAGTATTGAAACTTGGGCTTCGTAATAGCAATAGAAGATGCCAGAATTGGCTCGAGATACATTAATATTGCCAGAGAGAACTACGACAAAAATAGATTACGACCTTGAAACGGAGAAAATAAAGCTAGGCAAAGGCGTGAGACAAGCAGATACAATCTCAAATTATTTACCTTAGCAGTGGAGAACATTTTTAAACTGTCTTGGGAACGCAAAAGTATAAACATTGAAAATTTCTAAACCATTTATTCGCTGATTCGCTGACGACATAATCCTAATAAGTACAGATGTTCAAGAGTTAGGTAATATGCTGAGCGACTTAAATCAAAAATCTAAGGAAATAGAACTGTCGATGAATCTCAGTAAGACCACAATATTCAGTATCAGCGAGTGTAACGTCACAATATATATATATATATATATATATATATATATATATATATATATATATATATATATATATATATATATATATATATATATATATATATATATATATCGGACGGAATTACAATTGGCAAGGAAAATCAAAGTACAGAAAATAAACGTGGGATTAATTTAGCATTGATAGTTTCTGCGAAACTAAAATACATCTTTAAGGATAGAGAAGTACCATTACACATGAAAAAGTAAACGTCTAATAGCTGCATACTACCAGTGCTTACATACTGTCTAGAAACTATGGCCATAACAAAGAAAACATGAGATAAGTCAAGGGTCGCACAGAGAGCCATGGAAAGGGCTATGTTGGTCTTTCCATTGAGGGGCTAAATATGAAATAGTGAAATTCAGAACAAAACTAGGTCTCATAGGTAGACAAAACATGGATAGGTGGACACAGAGGGTGATTTGTTGGAGACCAAGAGAGACCAAAATAAGCGTGGGAAGACCCCAAATAGATGGATTGACGATGTGGGGGGGGGGTGTCTGGAAAGCAGTGGATGAGAACAGCAAGGGACACAGAAGCATGGAAAAATTAGAAGATACAGATCCGACACAGGATAAGTTATTGCTCAAGAAGAAGACGAAGAAGTATATATATATATATATATATATATATATATATATATATATATATATATATATATATATATATATATATATATATATATATATATATATATATATATATATGTATATATATATATATATATATATATATATATATATATATATATATATATATATATATATATACACATATTATGCTTGAATATTTATAAATTAAAAATTTTTTTACATTGAAATATGATGTTATTTTTTAAACTATATAAATAGGAATATAAACAGATTTTCACTGCAAAAAAATTAAGCTAGAAGCTTATTTTTGTTTCAATTAATAATAAGGCTAATTGAATATAAAATTTTTAGGTCGAAACAAAAGAAAGTTCAGGGTATGTGCTATCACCGCAAGGTAGTGCCCTGCGTCCTCTAATGATATCCCTGAAACCGTTAACACTACCCCGGCAACTTTTGCTGATGTTTTTCTTTTAATTATTAATGATCCAAATGCAGCTTCGGAAAATAGAATCACCCCAATCTAGTTCGTGCTTAGCCAGAAAGTAACACAATAAGGTCAATGGATCCAAATAGTAGGAGGTGTGACTACACGAAAGAGCAACTGTCCTGTCGAGTGTGCCAACTCAATACAACGAAACTAAAAGTGATGAAGATAAGTAAATATATTACTACTAAGATCGATATAGTTGCACAGCTTGAGTAGGCAGCAATGTCCACGTGCCTGGGTGGTATTAGGATTTATGAAAAATTTAGAAAAAAACTGAAAAGAAGAATTGCGATGGCAAGACAAGCATTCAAAATACAAAATACTCTGTCTACTTATATACATTTTAACTTGGATTTGCGGAAACGGTTCAGTAGCCATTCGTATAGAGTGTGATAAAAAATTGCGCAAAAAGCTGGACCTTGAATAAGGAGGACCTTGATAGAAGCTTTTGGAATGTGGACATGCAGAAAAATAAGAAAGTAAAGGTACACCGATGGAAAGACGAATAAATGTGTGCACCGGTAAGAGGAGAGAGATACTTGCCAAGTGCAGTTGAAAGGAGGCACAGAAAATCTGTTGGACATATGCATAAGCCTAATAGCTTTCTAACAACATTATTTGACATACACCTACTTGGAAAAAAAGAAGAGGTAGGCCAAAAGGTACACTTATAGGAAACTTAACCCAGGGGTGAAGTTGCGGAAACTGCAGTGAAGCGAAAAGCGCTGCTAGGAACAGAAAAGCATGCTTGCGGCAGAACTTGCCTAGAATAGCGTCAATTGCAACCATTTTATCACGCGCAGATTTAACTGCTTGTTTTAGCTCATAAATCCAATAAGATATGAGTTATAAATTCTTTTTAAAACAAGATTTTGTTATTTAGGTGTACTAAAACGAAAAAAAAGCCATACTAAATTAATGAAAACCCCGGTAGTGAATTTTTATTAAAATGTTTCTAATGGCAAATATTTCTTTTTTTTTAATGAAAGCAGGCATGAAATTTGGTTATCAGTATAACCTATATAGTAGAAACAATGTATCATATTTCATCAAGATAACTTTTTTGTTGAAAATGTAAACATTTTTCGAAAATAAATTCAAAATGTTCCCGACAAAACTGGTTCCTAGCCATCGAACGTTAAGTTAGAAGCAAATTGAGCCTTTGAAATCTGAAACATATAATGAAAATTTGCTACCATAATGCTGCGTCCTGAATTCGTTTCTTACAAACATGCATTATAGTTCGATGGAAAATGCAAAAATGTAATAATATAAGGTGTGTTCGATGGAAAAAAAAAAGAAAATTGGTATCACCAACAACTTATGGGCCACCTACGATTGTAAAACTAATTTCAGAGGATGCAGCTAAAGACAGCCTAAAATTAACATGTACAATTTTTCTCGTATCTTGTATAATAACGGATGTATTGAGCTTTGCGTGATATAGTACCTGTTTTAGAAACTATTCTCTTTATTCTATTTACTAACTTTTTTTTGCTTTATAAATGCATATTTTGATTAGGGGTCAGGAAAAAGCCTTCCCGCTCCCTAAACCTTTTCCCATTTTCTTACCGGAACGATGACTTTTCGATTAGACAAGCCGCCATGGAATCATAGTGTTTTCGGTGAGGTACAAAGAAAATGTAATTTTAAAAAAGTTCGTAATAGTCCCACTGAGGTTTATAGGAAAAGAAAAATTGGAAAATTCAGGAAAAACTGAGAGTGTTCTTTTCTCAGATTTATTTCGCTACGTGCGCAAATGTCGTTTGACATATTGAAATGTAAATAGGACAACGTCTATCGTCAGTTAGTTTCAATTAAATTTCGATAACTCTTACATTAAATTTTATAATTGGTAACACTAGAATTGTGACACATAATTTCTGTGTAGTTATTTGCAATGACAAAAGTAAATAAAAAGTCTGGACGCAGCAAGTGCGTTATGGACGTGAATTTTCATAAAAAAATTTGTAATAGAAAATATGTATCTCCAATGCAAGCAGGCATCAATTTGGTTACCGCTATAACCTATATAGTAGAAACAAGGTACCATATTTTATCAAAATAATTTATTGCTTGAAAATTTTCCGAAAATAAACTTAAAATATTTCCGAGAAAGCTGGTTTCCCAGACAGCAAACCTTGGGTTAATAGCAAATTGAGTTATTGAAATTTGAAGCATTTAATGAAAGTTCCCTACCAAAACGCACTTATTGCGTCTCGATTTTTTTCTTACAGATAAGCATCATATTTCTATAAAAGAACGCAAAAATGCATTAATATAGGGGTGTTCGAAAAAAAGTTGTAAGAAACGACTTATGGGCACCCTGTCATAATTTTATAAGATGCGGCTCAAGACACCCTATAATTAACGTATAAATCTTTTTCTCGTATCTTGTATAATAACAATTATATTGAGCTTTACCGAAGACCTGCGTCACCCTGTATATATACATATATATCAAGAATTTGTTAATGAGGAGACACCGACTTTTGAATTTTAAAAAGGTTTCTTCAAACGAGCGCAAACACAATCCTGGTTCAGTTTCAATTTGTATCTGTTGACATCAACAGATACAAACTGAAACTGAACCAGGATTGTGTTTACGCTCGTTTGAAGAAACCTTTTTAAAATTCAAAAGTCGGGGTCTCCTCATTAACGAATTCTTTTCTACGAAAATTAGCTAAAAATTATAGACCGTTAAACCATAAACTTAGCCAAAACTACCGCCAAAGCATCAGAGAAGGGGTCTATTTAAAATGCAATTTTTGGAAATATTTGAGCAAAATAAAGGACAATGACGGTTGAAGCTGAAACTTAAGCGTTTGCAGAACACTCTTCTTACGACAGTTGCTTTACAAAGTCCGTATTTGTTTCAGGTTCTTTGCCTAATTGTTGCCAATTTTGAAGTTTCAAATCGCCACTTTGACGTTTTGACGAAAACCCCAATCTTTTTTTAAATGCCCATAGCTTTTTGTCTTTAAACTTACAAACCTAAATTTTGGTACATGGTTCACTCTTAATTTACAAACACGCAGAAAATTCTACGCTGCATCAACAGAACCCTCCGCAGATGCACAAAGCTACCCCAACAGAGCAAACCGTATGCCAGGAGACAGTTGACACTACCATAGTAGCATGTCAAGAAGGCCTGAGCACTCAAAGAATCTCTTAGCTGCAGCAACGCATAATTCCTGGATGCAAGAAAGGCCACCACATGATCAATATGGGCCCCCCATGATAAGGTTAGAATCCAGATGGAGGCCCAAAAACTTTACAGACGTGCCCTGTCTTATTGAACCGTTGTCAGATCTCACTTATAGGCTTACATTTGGATGCACACCCAGCGGAGAAAAAGAAGTATTTCAGCCTTTTGCGTGTTAAGTACCACACCATTTCGCGACAACTTGTCAACTTGTCTGACAACTGATACACACAAACATTAGCTGCAGCTCCAAGCTCTTCAAAACTTTCCCTGAGATTGTATCAGTGGGGTCACCTGCGTACAATGTTAGGTGGTATTGTGGGAGATCATAAACAATATCGTTAACAAAAATTGTAAACAAATAATGCCCTGCGGCACGCCGCTTGATACGACTGAAAAACAAACATACAGTTCTTACTTGCCTGACGTATCCTGACACCCTGACTCCTCCCAGAAAAGTAGCGTTTTAGCCATAAATATGCAATTTCTCTTATGCCGTACTGATCTAATTTTTGCAACAAAAGAGCATGGTTGACCACATCAAACGCTTTCGAACTGTAAAAGAACAGCCCGGCGAATTTGGACCCACTATTTATGTAATCCAAGACTGTCAGGTAAGTGCTAATTATGGCATCCTGAGTTGACAGTCGCTTACGAAAACCAAATTAACAAGGAGACAGAAAATTGCATCCCTCCAAAAAGGACCCAACTCTTAGCAGAAACGCCTTCTCAAAGATCCTATAAATAACCGAAAGCAGCACAATCGCCGTGTACTTGTCCAAAAGACCTGGATCTTCTCTCTCAAAGAGATATAAAACAATGGCCGTCTTCAGAGGCTCAGGAAAACAACCGATATCAAACGACACATTTATATGATAAGTTAGTGGAGCCACCATATGATGAGCAACGTTGCCAAGAAGACTAAATGGTATTTCATCTTTTCCTGATGAAGTTTTCTACTGCAACTGATTTTATGATCTCTAATACATAGCCATCCGGGACAGGATATAAACACAGAGAATAGGGATTAGAGTCATATCTCAATGCACAATTTATGTTACAGTTTTTTGTCAGATGCAAAGTTGACAAAGTGCGCATTGAGACTGTTAGCAATCATATTAGGATCTATCAAAACGACTCCGTCACTAGACATAATGATCATATTAGACACTTTGCTGTTCATCTTCCCCACGATGACATTTTCTTTAAGTGCTTCCCACATAGCTTTATTTTTGCTTGAAGCCTTAGAGATTTTATCTTCATAATGCGTTTTCTGGGCGCCTTTTAACCTAGCACCGTGCTGTTTCTTTAGACTGTTAAACAACTCTTTACATTGCGGATCTGTAACCGTATCCAGTAGAAGTGGAAAATCACGAAACAAACACCCCTCTCGTAAAAGTTCCGCTGATATCCATGGTTTAGGAGCAATCGTGCCGGGCATGGATCTTTTTCTGACAACTGGAAACGGAATCCGAAACAAGGCATCAAACTCAGAGAAAAAATAACATCAAATCTTTTTGCCGCCACTGGCTCCCGATAGACCAGCTCCCACGATGCACAATCTAAAAGATATGGGATATATTTTCCTGACAGAATGATCTTTTATACACATATTCCTGGACACCTGTGATGTTTCTTATTTTGCTCCGTACTCTCCAGACATAATATGTTAGATTATTGCTTAATGTTGAGATGCGCAATCTCTAAGAGCATTTTGCAAATATTCTTATATGCAATCTTCATTGCTTGTACTCATTGATTAGGTGTAATTAACTAGGGCTTCAATTATCGCAGCTAAAATTTTTATAAAAATTTGCTACCGTAACGCATTTGCTGCATGAAACTTTTTTTTATTGAAATATAAATGTTCATACTTGTGTACTAACGTTTATTGAGTGTGGGGTGATTTTTTCACAAAGTTTGTCACAATTTACTACAATTTTAATTTGGACTTGAAGTAGTAGTTACGACGGCTGTGAGCTAAAATCTTTCATAATGAACCCATCCACAATCTGAAGAGTATTAAAATGTGATGTAATATCATTCACAATAACGATTTAATATTACTTCCAATTGGCGATTCTTTAATCTGAATCTTACCAGGCATTATCTGTGGAGTTTTAATGAAACCCGTGATTTCTGGAATCAGCCTGGCAATAACAAACCTTGTAATTTTGCTGAGAAGATTGTGAGCCTGCCAGTCTGATTCTCTCTGACGTGACTCTGTTCGTCCTTAATCAAACTGACAGGGAATTGCTGAGAGAATTCGTTATTACCTAACTTGTATAACCACTTTCCGAGGTATAGTCAGGTGATTGCAGCGGCTTTTAATTTCATCTCCTATATTTCACAAAACTTTCAAACGTATTGACATATTTCCTCATTTATTTGAATACAATTCTCCCTAAGAACAATATTTATTAAGGAAGCAAATTTTCCATTAGTTTGATACAATTTTAGAGTAATACGTTAAAATAAATTAGCCTCTGCATCAAACGGAAATATACTCGTATATTATTATATAGTTTATTATATATATTATTATATAATTTTCAAATATAAATTTTATTTTGCAGAAGAAGCCCCATTGTTGGGAGCCAATTATTTTGATTAAGCTTATGATTAATAATAATTGTTATTTAAGCTTTTTTTTTTGTAATTTGATTTTGATTCGTATAATTTTATATATAGTGTCTCATATAAATAATCACCCTGTATAAATATATTTTGATTTTAATTTTAATAGGTATAATTTAGGATGATTTTATTTCTGTTTGTTGTATTTTAAAATGTAAATAGAAACTTTTATATTGACAGTTTACACACAATGTTTATGTATGACCCTGTAGATTTTATTAATGTATTTGTTTGTTTAATAAATGTTTATGACTGTGGTGTTTTAGTTATTTGAATTCATACCTGTATATATGTTATATTAAAAATTAATTTTAGTGTACTATTGATTGCATATCCCCCTTAATTCTCAGTCAAATGTAATAATTATGATAATTTACTGAAATCAATTTACCTTTTTTAATTTACATGTATCTGCCCTAGCTCTCTCTCTCTCTCTCTCTTCTCAGTGGTAGGTTCTGCTAATTAGGAGAAACAAATAGCCTGCTAATATGCAATAAAAATCTTAAATATGGTTTTGATTATTTATCCCAAAGAAATATCTCATTTTAACTCGTAACAAATTTTATTTTATGAATTTTAAATGCAGTCTTAAATCGGATCCTCTAAAAACTTAAATTTTACTAACAATTGGTATATTAAAATTACTTGACAGAAATACGATGTTGTAATGTTTCCAGGATTGAAAAATGGCTTTTTATGCTTTGAATTGAAGACTACTCGCGCCCTCTCTTGTTTACACCTTTTAAACTATAGTGAGAAAGTAAGTTGGATCTCTTTATATATATTAATTTCAACTTTCCCACCCATTTCTTATACAAAGACTGACGTTGACAGTATTGCCAGTCTTTAATGTTTGAGATTTCTTTCCCTTTGCCTGATTTGAATAGATAAATGGATTTTCAAAGATTTTTTCCGTGCTGGATTTGTAGGTAAGTCTGGGTGTGATTGTCTTGATATATTATTGGTTTCTATAGTCAATTTCTCACTGTAAACATGAATCTTACTTGTTCCATTACTTGCAGGCACATTCCATCTGGTTTTATACACAATATACAAAAAAATATTCAAATTCTTTGGGAAGTAAAAACTGACGCTCTTTATCGCGTCTTAATTCATTAACAATCAACAAGCGAAAAGCGGAAATATTCTCCAATTTCCTCTGGAATGTCGTTTCCTTTATTTTCAGAGCATTCTTCCGTGAAATATTAATTAGAACCATTTTGACAGATGTTCATCTTTGAAAAAGCCCGGTAGGTTTAAATCTTATTATTCCACATCGTTATTATTAAAAATGACATTTGGCATAACCTTACTTCTAGACAGTAACAACTAATACTAATTTTAAAAAGGAAAACTATTTTACATGCTGCAATTCTTGATAAAGAGTTTCACAACACAAAAACACTGTCTTTGATAAACTCCAGTCCATTGCTTACATAAAAAACACTCTCTAATATTATTAACATGCATATGTGTCGAACCGAGTAGACGTGTTAACGGTAGCTCCACAAAAATTGAATTTAGTGCGTGAAGTACAGTGAGTTAATTTGCCTGCTTAATATTAGCGTGTAAGTAGCACTTTTGCCATCTTATCTAAATAATAATTATACAAAATGCCGTTCACGCAAAGTCAAATTTGTGACATTAAAAACTTGATTAAGGCAACAGTTCGAGAATCTCTTATTAACGAAAAGTGTATTATTGAAATTGCAAATAAAGTAGCAGATAAAATCCAGTTACAAAAACTTAAAGATAACGTCGAGGTCCAAGAGAAAAAGATCCATGACCTTGAAGGTCAAGTATCAAATTTGCAAAATATTTATGAGAAGCAAGTGAAACGCTATAATTTCAGAATTTACGGAATGGGGAACAACGACATGACTGAGGACCTCGGAAATAATATCGTTAATACATTGAATGATAAACTTCAACTGAGTATAAGTCACACAGAGATTGAAGAATGTTATAAAGTGGGAAGAAAACCCAATGACGGCGCAGAAGATCGACGGCCAACAATTTTAAGGTTGGGCAGTTACAAATTAAAAAAATTGATATTGAGCAAGAGGAGATTATTGAAGGGAACCCGTATTGTAGTGAATGAAGATTTATCGCAGCAAACACATCAACTGCTAAAAGATGCCATTGGAAAATTTGGGAAAGGAAAAGTATGGACATATGATGATGTTTTGTGTGTAAAATTTAAGAATAAAGTTCATAAAATTCGAAATACACAGAACTATAATGCGGTTCTTGCCGAGATCACATCTTAAATTATTAGAACACGCATATTATAACTTTTGTAAGTACATATGTTTGGAGCTTATCGGAAACCGATAACCATCACATTTAATTAATCTCGAGCATACAGACATTGGGACTTTCTCTTATCGCATCTTGTAATCCTCACCCAGATAATATTTTGTAATTAGTATCATTATTTTATTTATTTCTCTTGTTTGCCTTTGCTTTTATATCGTTTTTTATATTATATTTTTGAGTAGTACGTTAAATTGTATCTCTTAATAATAGTTTTGATTCATATCTACGTATAGTTTTGTTATTTTTTGTTTGTAATAATTAATATTTTTCTGTGTGTATACATGTGTATACGAGTGTATATATAGTGTATGTATATATGGGATGATGTAAATTCTCAATGGTAGAGTGGCCTATAAGGTGATATTAATAGTTAAAATTTATGGAATGTGATTTTTGTTCACTTATATATGTATTTATTTTTATGTTTTGATGGTAGGTAATTCGTTTAGGATAGGTTATATTAATATTAGATCACTGACTGGTAGTTGCGACGCTCTTGCCCGGTATCTCCATCAGGGGGCCTATGATATAGTGGGTGTCACAGAGACGTGGCTGCGTTGGGACATTGTGGATGAGGTTGTCACAATTTCGGGTTATTCGTTAGTGCGCAAAGACAGCTTGAGTAGAGGAGGTGGGGTATGTTTCTATGTTAAGAATTCTTTAGCTTATGATGTTATTACTATACCTAACGATAGAGTAACAGAACAGCTCTGGATTAGGGTGGAGGCTAACGGGTTCTCGTCCTGTATTGGTTGTATTTATAGGCCTAATTTTCACACCTACCCTCACTTTATGGCTAACTTTGAGAACAGTTTATACACAGTAATTCCAATATGTGATGATATTGTCATCGTGGGTGATTTAAACATCAATTTTCTTGATGACAGCTCAAAATCTTTTGCAAAACTGTGTGCATCTCTTGGTCTAGTGCAGATTGTGGATGCACCGACTCGTATTACTCAGAGGTCAGCTTCCCTTATTGACATAATTTTGATCAACAATGAGTCCCTCGTTAGTAGTGTTGGTGTGCTACATCTCCCTGACCTATCAACTGATCATGATTTTGTCTATTGTGAGTTGAGAACTCAGATCCCGACAGCGGATACGGAATCTTATCTTAGGCGAAATTTGCATGAGATTGATTTGATCCAACTTGAGTCTGAGTTGTGCGCAATTCCGTGGAGAAATATCTATGACCTAGAGCACCCGGATGATAAGGTGTTGTTTTTGCATGAATGTTTAACTATATTACTGGATAGGCATGCACCACTTAGGGTGTACACTCTAAGAAAGCAAGACAAAGGTTGGTTAACTGAGGGTTTAAAGAGGCTAATGAAGTTGCGCGATAGTACCTTGCTGAAGTTTAAGCAAAGTGGCAATCAAAGTACTTTTACTTATTACAAGCAGTTACGTAACTTAGTAACCTCTATGGTCAAAACTGAAAAAAAGGCATATTTTGAACATAAGCTGTCTAATAGTGCAAATCTATGGAAATCTTTAAATAATATAGGTGTTAATCTCGGAAAAAGAGCAATGAATTCTATTCCAGTGAACCTATCTGATGTTGAGAAGTTAAACAAGTATTTTATTGACTCCATTCCAAAGATTGATAACGCGCAGGCGAGTCAGACTGCTAATCAATATAGGGACACAAAAAAATGTAATTTTGAATTCCCATTTAAATTTAGGGAGGTGTCAGAAATTGAGGTACTGAATTCTTTAAATTCGATTAAATCAAAAGCTATTGGATCTGATGGTATTTCGTGTACATTTCTCTTGCTCTGTTGTCCGTTTATTCTTCCATATGTTACGCATGTGATGAACGCTTGTATAAGAACATCCTGGTTTCCCACTGAATGGAAGAAGTCTAAGGTGATACCGACTGCAAAGTCAGCACGTGTTAAAGAGTTCTGTGATCTTAGGGCTGTAAGCATTTTGCCAGTGTTGTCAAAAATTTTAGAAAAAGTAATGAACGAGCAGCTGAAGTCCCATATACATAAATACAATATACTACCTCAAAGACAGTCTGGGTTTCGAGCAGGGTATAGCTGCGCTACAGCCATGCTGGACATTGTGGATGATATACTTTCAGCAAGTGACAAAGGCTTGATGACAATACTTGTACTGCTGGACTATAGCAGGGCCTTTGACACGGTGAACCATGCAATCCTTCTTTCCATTTTGGAATTTATAGGACTGGGTAATTCTGCAATAAAAATGGTGGAAAGTTACTTAAGTGATCGATCGCAGAGGGTTTTTTTTGAGGGGAAAGCTTTCCGGGGACATACCTTTGAAAACAGGCGTGCCGCAGGGATCTATCCTGAGCCCTCTATTATATGCTGTTTATACATGTAACCTGTTCAGCCACATCAAGTATTCACAAATTCACTCATACGCAGATGACACCCAGGTGTACTACTCATTTATGCCTTCGGATATGACTGTAGCGTGTCGTCGGATAACAGAGGATTTGAATACTATTTCCCAAGTGTCAGCAGCACATAATTTGAAACTAAATCCTGCGAAATCCACTTTACTTCTATTTGGTAGGAAGGTTGACAGGCTCAACTATTTCCAACTGGTGGATGTGGAAATCAATAGCTTACGAATGCATCTTCAAGAGAGTGGGAAAAGTCTGCGGTTGCTGCTGGATAGCGATATGAAATTTGAAAGTCATGTGTCAAGATGCATTATGCTAGCATTTTCAAGGCTTAGGAGAATATATGCCTGCAGGCATTATTTAAATCGTAAAAGTAGGCTCTTGCTGTGTGATTCGTTGGTGCTATCAGTTTTTAATCATTGTCTATCTGTCTATGGGCCCTGTTTACGTTCCTGTGATGTTTCAAGAATTCAAAAGGTACAAAACTCTTGTATTAGGCTAATCTATGGTATAAGGAAGTATCACAGTATATCAGCTGCTTTTGGGTCTAGTGGGTGGTTAAATATAGCTGGAAGAGTTGGGTATCATTTAGGATGTCTTTTTTATCGGATCATTAAAACACATAAGCCCCTCTATCTCTACAACAAAATCACTTTTAGAACAGACGTGCACACACTGAATTTGAGACATAGGTTTACGGTGACCCCTCCGTTACATAAAACGGCGTTGTTTGAAGGATCGTTCAAGTTCGGTGTGGCGAGATTCTACAATGGGCTCCCTGTTGAGGCCAGAAATCTTTCTGTGAACAGATTCCGTTGTTGGTACCGTCGGAAATGGTCTTGTCAGCGGGTTACTTAGCAGTGTCCTGGTGTAGTGCTTTGGGTGTTGGCGTTGCAATGCCAGTCGGCATTTGAGAATAAGATTAGGCATTCACTATCAAGCGGTGATAATATGGGTTGGGTTAATTTATAAATGGGTTTGGTATGGATTGGTTACTAGTGTGTTTGTGATATTAGATTAGATTAGATTATTTTATTTATTTATTTTTTGTTCAAAAGGTTTGTGCATATGTTTTTTTGCAATGTATGTTTGGCTGTAGTAGCGGTGGAAGACCAGTGGCAGCGTGTGACTAATCACTGCTAGCACACTGAACCGCGTGCTATTCCAGATATATAAGTGGAGTACGGTTTTAGAATATATGGTGCATCTGTATCAATGTATATAACTTATGTATCATAAATGGAATAAAGATTATTATTATTATTATTATATATATATTATATATAAAGTGTTTGGTTTTTTATTACATTTAGGTAATTGTTTTAGAGCATAATTCTTTGGTTTGAATGTCATGGTTAGGAGTTTAAAAGTCATGGTTAGGAGTTTAAGAGTTAAGCTATTTGCATATAGATTTTTGGCTCCTTTTAACCCATTTAAACTGAGATACTATCCAAATTTGCTAGTTTTAAAATCTCAAAAGTTTCATTAATGATTACATTAATAAACTATGGCTTTATACCTGTCATTGCTCATTCAAATAACACTGACTAACAATAATAGAGAATATGCTTGTATATTAATGTTTTTATTTTGTTTTTATGTTTTAGTGTAAAGAAAATCTCGAACGATATGGATATATACACAATTTACTGAGAGCCCATATACATCACGTGTAAACCGTAAATATTGTACTTACTACTGACCAGTGGTCCAATTACTGCAAAAACGTTGCTAAGATAACCTTCCAATATACGTAGGTCGGGACATTTATATATTTCAACACATAATAGGAGTCTAACGTCATAAAATCACTTTTTGTACAGGCTATCTTTTTTTATTTTATAATAAAATTTATAGGAATTTTATATTATGTACACTCTGATGTACTAATAGTTTATAATGTGCAATTTCCCAGCACAATATATATATATATATATATATATATATATATATATATATATATATATATATATATATATATATATATATATATATATAGATTCAATTACTGCTTTAGGAAGTTAAGTGAAATAATGAAATAAAACACAAACATTGGTGTGCAGCCAAAAGATCTTTATGTTATTCGAAAGACCAACTTATTACAATTATGTTTTCAAAATTATATTGGTCAAATGTGCTTCACGGCTTTGTTGGCAACAGCGAATCCGATCAGTCCAATTTATCCTGACATTTTCACACATACGGGCCGGTATACCTATCTCCAGAAATAATTTTGAAAAAGAAATTTCAATCACTGAGCAAATAGCATTTAATAATAGCTCCGTTTAAATAATAGGTAAAATGATAGAGAGAAAAGAATACAAATTAGCGCTTAATTTGATTTGTCCAAATATTAGAGACATTAAGGTTAACAAATATGTTTGAATGGCCTATTTTGGAACCATTTTAGAAAACATTTAGAACATTTTAAATACCTGTAGAAATACAAATGTAGCTTTTAAATCGTACAACACGACACGTGAGTTGTTATTTGTTATTTAACGCGAAAGGAAAGTCATGTTTCTTGACACTTGTTCTGGATATATAAATAGAAATAACCACGCTAAAAAATCTACATTTTCAAAACATATTATTGATACTCAACATTCACCCACAGTAAATAACCGCATAAAGTCACTACCTTTTTGTATTGACAAGCGAAAACTCGAGTTTTTTGAATCTATATAAGTAAAAAAAAAATTCATGACGCAGAGAGTGGGTTATGGTAGTGAGTTTTCTGGGGAATAATATATTATAGTGATTTAGCCTTATATTAAAAGTTATAAAACTTCACTTTATTTAATTAGGAACAGGAAAAAGTAGAGGAAAGAACGGCAAGCAAAAGCATGATCTCTAACATAAATATTTATACAGTCATTTGGATACGAAACTCAAACAAAACAATCGATAAGCAGGAAATATACTCAAAAAAAATACACCAGAAAGTTGAATATAAAAAAATTCCCGTGGTTCATGCATTGAGGGTGATTGTTTGCATGCAGAAGAGGAATAAGAACCCGCAAGACCAAGAGGGTTTCTGCACACCCAAAATCACGGGCGGTTCTCTTTCTCCTTGTGCATGCATACAACTACCTTCAAAGCATAAAGCACAACAAAAATTTCTTGGGAGCAACCCCCAAGAAAGTTACTGGACCTGGGCGAATATGGGTGTTGTGCGAGGTAGACAGGGTTTAAGGGAGGTATTGCTGCAAAATGTGAAAAACGCATCTTTTCAAAGTCCGACTAAATGGTCTTTTAATATTTTCCGCTCCAGTTTCCTCCACGCTAAGCACCCTTATTCATTCTTGGGCCTTTAACTTTCTTAGGGGTTGTTTGGAACTAATTTGCCTTGTGGCTTGTGCATCCAAGGAGAGTTCTAAGCATGTTTATAAAAAAAATTCTTAAAACCTTCCGTGCAGTCAATTGTAAATTTACCGAATTACATTCCACTTCGTCGCCTATAATGTCTTTTACAGATAATATCGAATTCAGCAGTAAAGTAAGTAAATTCACTTACTGTTTCATTATTTTTTTCATATTACATATATAAGCACGTGCTAAGTGAGTATAATTAACATTGGGGTTACACAAAAGTAAAAGTAGAGAAGACAATCCAGTCGACCGCAAGCAGGCCGTTTGTAAATTAGCTCGATAGGCTTGGACGATTAAAAAACATAGGTATGTCTAATTTTAAGCGGGAGACTGTACCTGTTTGAAACATACAATATGAGAAATGCAGAAATACGCTTTAACGTGCTATTTATTAAAAAATATTGACCAACTAACCTGCGAAATCATCGATAATAAAAAATATGGACCTGGTAACTTATCTATCAGTACTGTTCTCATTTTGTACGCAGGGTTTTATACTTGCAAAGAACATCAAGCCGCTTACAGTCGCAGGCTAAAATTTAGCGCTTTTGAACGCAAACCTTGTCCCAGTTTTAGGAATGAAATAGACCAGGGCTAACAATTTACATTGTTAGTTTGTACACAGTCTCCATCTATAACATTTTGTGTTACCTATGGCTGTCGTGACGACATACTACCAGATTCCACCTACCGAGATTCGTACATTTCACAATATTCTGACATCTTGCAATAATACTTGTAACTTCCATTGCTAGATTTTTATCCACTATTTATTTAAATAGCATAGCAGTACGAGTAATGTCATCTGTCTTTGTCCTACATTGTAGATATTGCATTACAGAATCTGAAGTAATGTCGATGATTATTTTAATGTTAATTTTGAATAACTTTATTTTTCTTTGATCAAAAGACTTGAAAATTGGTACACAACCACGTCTGTCTCTGTTCTTTTAAGTTGTAGATTTGTAGATTTTCGTTTCAATCACTTAAGGAATTTGATAAGGGTAATTCCCAAATTTGGTCCAAATCAGTGTAGTATTTTTTTTCAGTTACCGCTTGGATATATATATATATATATATATATATATATATATATATATATATATATATATATATATATATATATATATATATATATATATATATATATATATATATATATGTGTGTGTGTGTGTGTGTGTGTGTGTGTGTGTGTGTGTGTGTGTGTGTGTGTGTGTGTGTGTGTGTGTGTGTGTGTGTGTGTGTGTGTGTGTGTGTGTGTGTGTGTGTGTGTGTGTGTGTGTGTGTGTGTGTGTGTGTGTGTGTGTGTGTGTGTGTGTGTGTGTGTGTGTGTGTGTGTGTGTGTGTGTGTGTGTGTGTGTGTGTGTGTGTGTATATACTTTTTAACTGGGAAATGGTTTTCAGGGTTCCTAATTTGCGCTCATTTAAAGAAATTTCCCGAAAGTCTCACCATCGATACCTATTAATGATTCTAATGAAAATTTACTAACAGCACATACACGGTAGTAGCTACCCTACTTTTAATGAGAAAACTGATATAATAGACTCGTTTTCTTGAAAGTTATGCTTTCCAACTAAATACTTGAAAAAAAGTACGTCTAACTACATTAAAAAAGTCTGGACGTAGCAAGTGCGTTATGGTAGTGAATTTTCATTAAAATGTTTTTAATAGCGAATATGTCTGTTTTTTTTTAAGAAAGCAGGCATCAAATTTGGTTACCAGTATAACCTATATAGTAAAAACAATGTGCCATCTTTCATCAAAATACCTTTATTGCTTGAAAATGTATAAAACTTTCCGAAAGTAAACTTTAAGTGCTCCCGAAAAAACTCGTTTCTTGGTCAACCTTATAGGTTAACAGCAAATTGAGCTATTCAAATATGAAGCATTTGATCAAAATTCGCTACCATAACGCACTTGCTGCGTCCAGAATTTCTTTTCTTACAAACATGCATTATATTTCGATGGAAAATGCAAAAATGCAATAACATAAGGCGTGTTTGATTAAAAAAAAGATGCCTGTTTTTTTTTTAAGAAAGCAGGCATCAAATTTGGCTACCAGTATAACCTATATCACAATGAATGAAATACGTTCTTGCGACTCCAACTGTGAAATTTTGTTAAACGAGTTGACAAAACTTCCAAAAAAATTAGTGTGCTGAATTCAGAAAAGAAACAGCTTTCAAATGATGTAAAATTCGACCCATGTTCCCTATTTAAAATATAAGGGTTGTTATCACCACCCTTAAGGGGTTGATGTGACAAAGTTGAGTTTTATGTCAAAACATGTCCCCCTTAATATTAAAATTGACGTGTTTCAGCGTATCTTAAAAAAAATTTCTCTGGACGCAAATCTGTCTGTTTCGTTTTCAATGCGCCACCCTGTATAGTGGAAACAGTGTATCTACCATATTTCATCGAAATAATTATTCTTTGAAAAAGTAGAATCATTTTCCTAAAATAAACAAAAAAGGTTCCCGAAACATTTTCCTGACCAACGAACATCTTCAAGCTTTTTACACACCTGCCAAAATATAGTCATTCACTAATAGCTTTTTGACAAAAATTGCAAAAAAATATTTGCATAAAAAGTTGCAAACAATTTGTTTCACACAAATTTACGACGCCTGTAGGGCTTAATTCGCAGCCAAAATAAGAATTTTTTGTATGAAAATTTGTCAAGAACATACACTTTTTTAGTGAATTTTTATTTAAAAAAATTCACTAATAGAGAGGTATCGATGGTGAGACTTTGCAAAAATTCTTTCAAATGAGCGCGAATTAGGACCCCTAGAACCCATATCCGGGGTCAGTTTGAATTTTTATATGCTTATATATATATATATTTATATATATATATATATATATATATATATATATATATATATATATATATATATATATATATATATATATATATATATATATATATATATATATATATATATATATATGTATCCGTCTGATAACTCAAAAAATAATTAACCGATTTAGATGAAACTTGGCAAGTGCCTTTCTTTTATTAATGGCTTGGATGAGTTCGTTGGCCAGGAAAATCGGACGGGGTTTTCCGGGAAAATTTTGAGTTTTCTTTCAAAAAAAATTTTTTTTTCCGAAAATTTCGATAAAATTTGGTCTACATATTACTTTGGGAAATACCTAACTATGTGCCAAAATTCAGCTTTCTAGGGTTACAGAAAATTGAGCTATTCAAATTTGAAACATGTTTAATTCGTAAGTATGTGGTTGCTGTTGGTTAGTCAATGCTTTTCTTATTGACTTATGAGATTCATTCATCAACCTTCCATTGACTTCTGCTTCTGCCGCTGTTACAGTCCTTTTATTTAGATCTAGAGTTGTAAGCACTCATGCAAACAGTGTTTTTTAACCACGTGGCTGGGCGACTGACCGAATTCATTCCCAGTTGCTGTTGATTTACTCATATTCTCTTAATATGTTTGAAGATGTGGTGTCTACTTCATTCCAAGTCACTATTAACCGACTATTTATGAAATCAAATAAGTAAATTAAATCGATTGTCATAAAATATGTAGTGTATTAAGACAAGGGAAAAAGAAATAAAACATATATAACTGTGCACATTTTGTATCGATGGTGAGACTTTGCAAAAATTCTTTCAAATGAGCGCGAATTAGGACCCCTAGAACCCTTATCCGGGGTCAGTTTGAATTTTTATATGCTTATATATATATATATATATATATATATATATATATATATATATATATATATATATATATATATATATATATATATATATTATATATATATATATATATATATATATATATATATATATATATATATATATATATATATATATATATATATATATATATATATATAAGTATCCGTCTGATAACTCAAAAAATAATTAACCGATTTAGATGAAACTTGGCAAGTGCCTTTCTTTTATTAATGGCTTGGATGAGTTCGTTGGCCAGGAAAATCGGACGGGGTTTTCCGGGAAAATTTTGAGTTTTCTTTCAAAAAAAATTTATTTTCCGAAAATTTCGATAAAATTTGGTCTACATATTGCTTTGGGAAATACCTAACTATGTGCCAAAATTCAGCTTTCTAGGCTTACAGAAAATTGAGCTATTCAAATTTGAAACATGTTTAATTCGTAAGTATGTGGTTGCTGTTGGTTAGTCAATGCTTTTATTATTGACTCATGAGATTCATTCATCAACCTTCCATTGACTTCTGCTTCTGCCGCTGTTACAGTCCTTTTATTTAGATCTAGAGTTGTAAGCACTCATGCAAACAGTGTTTTTAGTGAATTTTTATTAATTTAACCACGTGGCTGGGCGACTGACCGAATTCATTCCCAGTTGCTGTTGATTTACTCATATTCTCTTAATATGTTTGAAGATGTGGTGTCTACTACATTCCAAGTCACTATTAACCGACTATTTATGAAATCAAATAAGTAAATTAAATCGATTGTAATAAAATATGTAGTGTATTAAGACAAGGGAAAAAGAAATAAAACATATATAACTGTGCACATTTTGATTATATTTTAGGGTGCTTGAGAGAGGTATTGTCACAGCATAATATCTTATTAAAGTTCATTTGTAAATAGGTTTAATTTTTATATGTTTATATATATATATATATATATATATATATATATATATATATATATATATATATATATATATATATATATGATAACTCAAAAAATAATTAACCTATTTCGATGAAACTTGGCAAGTGCCTGTCTTTTATTAATGGCTTGGATGAGTTCGTTATCCAGAAAAATCAGACGGGGTTTTCCGGAAAAATTTTGAGTTTTCTTTCGAAACATTTTTTTTTCTCCGAAAGTAACAAAGCTATTTCAATGAAATTTACTATATATGTTGCCTCAACCTTACTACGTACCAAAATTCAACTTTCTAAGTTTAGAGAAAATTGAGTTACTCAAATTTTAAATTTTCTTTCGAAAAAAATTTTTTTCTCCGAAAATTACAAAGTTATTTTAATGAAATTTTGTGGATATCTTGCCTTAGGAAAAACCTTACTACGTATTGAAATTAAACTCTCTAAGTTTATAGAAAATTGAGTTCTTTAAATTTGAAGCATTTAATAAAAATTCACTACCATAACGCACTTGCTGCGTCCCGAGTTTTTTTACATTTGATAAGATGTAAGAAGTAGTTTTATGATAAGTTATTTATTCCGTCACTTTGAAGTTAGTTTCAATAATTTTGTGAAAACAACGACCAAATATAATTTTACAAAAAGAAGCTCGGGACGCAGCAAGTGCGTTATGGTACTGAATTTTTATTAAATGCTTCAAATTTGAATAACTCAATTTTCTATAAGCTTAGAAAGTTTAGTTTTAGCACGTAAAAGGTCTTCTGTAGGGAAAGAGATTCACCAAATTTAATTGCAATAACTTTGTAATTTTCGGAGAAAAATAGAATTTTGAAAGAAAATTTAAAATTTGAATAACTCAATTTTTTATAAACTTTGAAAGTTGAATTTTGGTACGTAGTAAGGTCTCTCCCAAGGCAACATATACAGTAAATTTCATTAATTCAGCTTTGTTATTTTCGGAGAAAATATTTGTTTTTGAAAGAAAACTCAAAATTTTCACAGAAAACCTAGTCTGATTTTCCTGGCTAACGAACTCATGCAAGCTATTAATAAAAGAAAGGCACTTGCCGAGTTTCATTGAAATCGGTTAATTATTTTTTGAGTTATCAGACGGATATATATATGTATATATATATATATATATATATATATATATATATATATATATATATATATATATATATATATAAACATATAAAAATTGAAACTGACCCTGGATATGGGTTCTAGGGGTCCTAGTTCGCGCTCATTTGAAAAAATATGTGCAAAGTCTCACCATCGATACCTCTCTATTAGTGATTTTTTTAAATAAAAATTCACTAATAAGATGGCAAGGGAAAATTTAATAATTGTCTCATGTAAATGTGAGGTGACAAAACCTATTTAAATTGATACTTCTTTACATAATTACGTTCGAGCTGTATGTTCAAGGTGTGGTATTTACTGCTAATATTGACTCCTCGCATTGACGTCTTCGACTAGAAGAATTATGCTCCATAATTTTTGCGAGGCATTGTTTGCCAAGACGCGGTAAATATTTGTATTAGTGGATGTTATTGCGTCATATGTAACCCTGAGAATTGTCTCTGGCAGTGCATAGTCAACTATTTGAGTTAGGGAGATATATTACTTGTGTCAGGAACAGGAACATCTACCATATCTAGGAGGCACTAAGTCATTACATGCTTTGGTTCGTATCTAACTCAGTCGGTGTTTCCACCTAGAGTTTAATTAATCTTTGAGTAGATAACCTTCTAATTAGAAAATTTTGCAACTTAGAAGTTAAGTTTGAAGCCGTAGCTTTGACGTAACAATATGCTATGCCCTAGTATATAATATGCGTTACATACAGGTGGCGCATTAGCACGACGAAGTCATATATCCGTTTTTTTTAAATTTTTTATATCAACAACACACCACGAGGGCTTACAGCCTAAATACTAGCGTACCGTGGGTGTCGACAAGGAGGAAAGAGGCAACGTGTTAATTCTGGACTTGAAGGTTCGGGGGAAAAGGAAAAACTTCTGCCGGCAAGGAATTGCACAACTTGACAAAAAAACGGGCATAACAAGATGTTCTATGTCTGGTGACCTGGACAGTAAAAGGGTGCATTCGCTCTGTTTCTCTGGTAGGTCTGTTGGGGGTAGCAGGTGGAGGAACTATGGAACAAAGCTCCTTTGAGCAGTGCCCGTGCAGATACCTATATAAAAGGGAGAGGTCACCAACGCCACGTCGATGGCAACCTTTGGGTGAGGGTAGGGTAACCGATGAGACGTATAGCTCTCTTCTGAATGGAGTCCAGGATAGCGAGTGTAGAAGCGGCAGCAGCACCCCAGATGTGGGAGCAGTATTCAAGGTTTGGTCTTATTTGTGAAGTATATAAGGTATAGAGATTAGCTGGTGAAAAGTATTTGCGAGCCAGAAAGAGGAAACCTAATTTCTTCGCAGCCGCTTCTGCAATTGATGTGACATGTTGGTGCCAATTGATATTTCGATCCACAGACATGACAACAGGTAAAAAGGACTCATTACTTTGAATAACTTGGTTGTATATTGTGATGGGTCTAGGGCTGGTGTACCTCTTATGAGAAAGAAAGCAAGACTGTGATTTGGTGGGGTTAAATTGTACAAGATTTGTACTTCCCCAGTATAATATTTTTTGGAGATCCAGTGAGTTAGAACTCTCCATGAGTCTGCGATCCTCATCTAATTGGGCTAAAGAGACAGGCTTAGAATATTGTATATTTGAGTGGTGGGTGCTGTCGTCGCCGTAACTGTGAACTGGGCTGGATGTGCTAGAGAGGAGGTCACTGATGTGGAAAAGAAACAAAGTAGGGGCTAAAGCTGAACCTTGAGGAACTCCTGCATTAATTGGATACAGTTTAGAGGAATGGCCATCCACGACAACAGAAATGCTCCGGTTGGAGAGAAAATTTGCTGTCCACGTACATAGTTTTGGTGGTAGACCATAGCCCGGCAGTTTATTAAGCAGCGCTGAGTGCTAGACCTGGTCGAATGCTTTGGATATGTCTAGAGCAACAATCTGGGATTCACCGTGTAGTTCCATAGACTTCTTCCAAGAATGGGTGACAAAGGAAATGAGGGCGGCAGTTAATCTGCGCTGACGGAATCCATACTGCCTGTCGTGGATTAGACTGTTTTTCAAGAATATGTAGTAATTCGGTGTTTATATACTTTTCCATCACTTTGTAAACGACTGAAAGGAGAGAAATAGGAGTCAGAACAGGAGCAACTTCTGGTGCGCATTTTTTGAGAACATTTGCTGGGATCTCGTCAATACTAAAGGCTTTCCTGGTATTAAGAGAAGAGAGCATCTTTCGCACCTTTTTAGTTTTGAAAATGATATCCGTCATTTTATGCGCGACATTGGGGACTGTTGGTGGTAGAACCTTTTGAAGTGGGTTGAGAGTAGAATTGCCGGCAAATAACGAGGCAAAAAGTTCAGCCTTGCCCAGGGCGATAGAAACAACTTCATCTCCTGAGACAAGGGGTGGGAATGTGCTCTTGCAGATATTATTCCCAATAGATTTAGGAAGAGTCAGAAGGGATTGCTGCCGCTGGAGCTTAAGAGGACTTTGTTTTTGATGTGGTTATTAAAAGAAAGGATGCGGACATAGCGGTTTCTTGCGTCGTTAAATGCTTTACCGTTTTCTTGACTGGGATTATGTAGAAGCTTTTTGTGAGCTTTGATCTTATAAGTCTGGCCTTGTCATAGGATTTGGAGAACCAGGGCTTTTGAGTGGCTGCAGAGTTTTTCTGTGTACGTGGAATAAATAATTCCATGCCAGCTTGGATAATTTCGGTGACGTTTGGTGAGATATCAGAGGGACCAGGATGGGTGAAGCAGACAGACGCCCATACAAATGAGGAAAAGTAATTTCGCATTTCGTCCCAATTCCCGGAGTTGTAGTGCCAAACGATACGTGGGTGTGATGACTGTGTGACCTTGGGTTGCATTTCGCAGGAAGCAGTGACCATGCCGTGGTCTGAGCGACCCAGGGGGGCGGTGACTGACATCTTATAGCAGTCAGGATTTGTAGTAAGAAGGAGATCCAAGGGATTTGAGCTGTATCGTTAGCGACTTTTAATTGATCCATTCCTACTTCCACCGCGGCACACTGGTAACAGCTACCAAATTTTTTGCAAGACGTAGATCCTGGGTTACTAGACAATACAAACGTTCCTATGAGTATACGCAAGATAATGTGATTTCAACATCATGGTGCACCTGCACATTCTGCCAGTAGTATGCAGGATCACCTGAAACAACAATTTTCTGGGCGATGCATTGGAAGGGGAGGACCTATGTTTGCCTCTGCGGTTACATAAGGTCGTTGGTTTATGAAGTCCCTGTATCCACCCAATCGGAACTTTTGGGTAGTGTGATGGCAGACTGTCTTTTCGTGCAGCAAGATCTGCACAAATTACAACGGGTGCGCGAGTCCGTGTTTCGACCGACAATTGTATGTGACCAAGTTGGGGATCCCCATGTTGAATCATTATTATAACTTTTTGTGTTATCTTTAATATAAAATAAAATAATTGGATATCGAAGTTTTTTAGTATTGACGAATTGACGAGATACTATTGCGTTTCTGAACAAAAATACTCCAGAGCAGAAACGGTTTATTTTTGACAAGGGTTCCTAAGCAAAAAAAGTTATATTATATTATATATATATTATTATTTTTTTTTTTATTTTTTTTATTTTTTATTAATGTTATACAATGCATCTCACAAATAAGCTCTGCTTGTGCTTGTGGTGATACAATTTTATTAAACATCCTTTTTCCAAATTTCCTCTGTCCAAATGATTTTAATAAATGTCACTTTTTAATTTTTCTTCTTCTGCTATTGACACTCCCACTATCGCTTTCACAAAACTAATATTCACTTTCATTTAAACATTAACATTAATTTGAACTATATCTTTTCAAAAACTCCAAAATTCTGCAGCACAAAAATTTTGACATTTCTATATATATATATATATATATATATATATATATATATATATATATATATATATATATATATATATATATATATATATATATATATATATATATATATATATATAATATACAAATAATTTTTGTTTTAAAAGGAAAAATATGAAAATGGGAGACAAGATGTTGAGGAAATTGCAGTTATACAGGGTGTTACACAATAGTGAGCCAACCCGCTAAATTTTGTGACTTTTCTTATAGAATTTTTCTTTTGGGGGCCCGATTAAAATACAGAGTGTTAAGTTGAACTTAAAAAATAATTTCTCATCGCTAATTTTTATGTTTTTGCAGTTTTCTCCATGAAATTTCGCACGTAGTCTTATTTCAAAACTAGACGCCATCTGTGTAGATGAGGAGAGAAAAATCAAATCCCAAGGGGGGTATAGGGGGGGGGGGTGGATCAAGTATTGACCCTCTAAACTTTTTTGTGCGCACGCCAATGGTTTCAAAACAAATGGCCTTTGTTAGACAAAATAATTTTATAATTATTGCTTTTCTAGTTGAATTTTGATTAAACGACTAGTTTATGAGTTATTGTAAGTTGTATGGTCGAACCCAAACAGGCGAGAAAAAACCTACGAAACTTTTTTCATTTATAGTTTTTATGTTTTTGAAGTTATCTCCATGAAATTTTGCACGTAGTCTTATTTTAGAACTAGACGCCATCTGTGTAGATGAGGAGATAAAAAGCAAATTCCAAGGGGGGTACAGGGGTGGTGGAACAAGTATTGACCCTCTAAACTTTTTTGTGCGCACGCCAATGGTTTCAAAACAAATGACTGTTGTTAGACAAAATAATTGTATAACTGTTGTTTCTCTAACTGAATTTTGATAAAACGACTAGTTTATGAGTTATTGTAAGTTTTATGGTCGGACCCAAACAGGTGAGAAAGAACCTACGAAACGTTATCTCCATGAAATATAACATGTAGTCTTATACCACGACTAGACGACATCTGCGTGAATAAGAAAAAATCAAACCCCTACATTTTTTATTCGGGTGCCGGTGGTCTAATAGAAACTAATATCGTAGGTTATTTACGTTCTTGAACGCCGGTGACACGTCTCAACAAATTAAAAAAAAGGATTTTTTTTTATTCATTTGCAATCATAATAGAGAATGTATTACACATAAATTGTAGCTCATTCCATTGCCTTAAATATTGCTACTACTATTACTACATACTACTATGTTTCACACATATGTAATTAGAAGCCATCAAAACCGTTTTATAAGTATAACTTGTATTAAACTTAAACTGCCAGTCTACTATTAACATGAAAACTCAATTAAAAATAATGAAAAACGGTAAGTAAAGCGATGTTATCGAAATAAAATTATAATTAAATTAAATGCTCAATATAGCTACCATGCTCTTGGATGCACAGGCGGGGTTTTTTGATAAGAGAAAACCGTTTTTTTTTAAATGTCTGGTTTCATACGGTAGTCCTCTGCGCCTTGTAGGATTCGTTTCCGCAGATATTCTGCATAGAGTATGGGCACCCTGTACACAAATTCTTTCATATATCCCCAGAAACTAAAATCTAAGGGGTTGAAGTCGGGGGAACAGGCTGGCTAGTTGATAGGTGCACTGCCCCCCGACCAATCCAACGGCCATTGGATGTGTTACTTAAATGTCGTCAAACGTCTCTTCCGTAATGAAGCGCAGCACCGTCCAGTTGTAGCCACATATTTCGCCGAATTTCCAGCGGCATATCGTCAAGTAAATCTACGAACTCATTCTGTAAAAATGTTAGAAACACGTCCGCATTTATTCGAGTTGGCAAAAAAACTGGGCGTAAGAGTAAGTCATCAATTATTCCTGCCCATACGTTCAATCTAAAGCTTACTTGATGACGAGTTTCGACTATCGCATGCGGATTTTCTTGTGCTCACATGTGACAATTATGCAAATTCGTAACGCCATTGCGAGTGAAAAGGGCGTCATCCGAAAACAGAATAAATCTTAGGAATTGCTGCTCATGACTCTTCTCCAGTAACAGCCATTGCAGAAAGTTATTTTTGTTAATGCGTCTTGGGGTAAAAAAGCGTGTAATTTTTGACCATGATACGGATACAGTGACTGTTGGTGCACATCAGTTGAATTTATAGTGGCACGCTCATTATGCCTCATTTGGCGGGCTACTGCTCTTTTACTTGTTCCAGGCGTTGTTTCCACTATCCTTAGGATTTCTACTTCTTGCCTGGTATTGAGCTTGCCTGGTCTCCCGCTGTTACCTGCACGCTGTTGTTTTATGGTACCTGATTCCCTCATGCGACGAACTATAGTTTCTAAAAAACAAAAATTTCCTCTTCGGGTGATGACGGTTAGGAAATGTAGCTGCACAGCAGCATGACGAGCATTACAATCACATTTCCCTACAAGCAAGAGAAATTATTAAAAATTGACTGTACTGAAAAGTTACTATCATTAAACCCTTACCCATTATTAATAACATATCTGTCATGTCAGAAAATGATATGATATTTGTCATAGTGTCGAAAATGATAAGATCAATTATCACAAAGTATACATATAGTTTGAATATCGCCGTGAAAATAATACTTTGCCAGTCAGCAACTTACCTTCTAGTATTTTTTGGAGCCTACGTGGATCCAAAAAATTCTACGAACAACGAATATAATAGCATATTTTTTTTCCATTGATTTGTTCATCAGACATTACATCTTTTTTATAAAATATAAAATAAATAGGTCTTATCAAAATGCAATGGACATACCTGGCAAAATAAGAATTATATTAGAAAACGTTCCATTCATGAAAATAAAGTTTCCTGTTTCGGTCCGATCATTCAACTTGAAATAACTCATAAACTAATCGTTTTATAAAATTTTACTGAAGTGACTAAAGTTACAAGATTGATTGATCTAATAACAGCGATTTGTTTTGAAACCATTGGCGTGCGCACAAAGAAGTTTAGGGGACTATTAGTAATACCATCCCACCTATACCCCTTGGGGTTTGATTTTTCTTATTCACGCAGATGTCGTCTAGTCGTGGAATAAGACGACGTGCAAAATTTCATTGAGATAACTTCAAAAACATAAAAATTAGAAATGAAAAAAGTTTCGTAGGTTGTTTCTCACCCGTTTGGGTCCGACCATACAACTTACAATAATTCATAAACTAGTCGTTTTATCAAAATTCAACTAGAAAAACAAAAGTTATAAAAATATTTTGTCTAACAAAAGCCATTTGTTTTGAAACCATTGGCGTGCGCACAAAAAAGTTTAGAGGGTCAATACTTGTTCCACCCCACCCTGTACCCCCCTTGGGATTTGATTTTTCTCTCCTCATCTACACAGATGGCGTCTAGTTCTAAAATAAGACTACGTGAAAAATTTCATGGAGATAAATTCAAAAACATAAAAATTAGAAATGAAAAATTATGTTCTAAGTTTTCAAAAATTAATTTCAACACTCTGTCTTTCGAAAACGGGGCCCCCAGAAGAAAAATGTTAAAAGAAAAGTCATAAAATTTTCGTCTCGGGAATCCGTGGTTAACGGGTTGGCCCACTATTTTGTAACACCCTGTTTATAGTGGGTGCCAGGCTGTGGTTTTCCCTACTGAGACTAACCCTATGGTATTGTTTTTTATTATGTTTTGTCTTGTTTTTAGTGAATTTTCGTAGAAAAAATTCACTAATAGGGAAATACCGACTTTTTAATTTTGAAAAAATTTTTGCAAATGAGCGCAAACTAGGACCACTAGAACCCAAATCCGGAGTCAGTTTTAATTTTTATATGTATATATATATATATATATATATATATATATATATATATATATATATATATATATATATATATATATATATATATATATATATATCACACCGATAACTTAAAAAATAATGGGCCGATTTTAATAAAAATTGGTGTGTGCCTTCCTTTTGTAAATGGCTTGAACAAGTTTGTTAGTCAGGAAAATCGGACGAGGTTTTCCGGAAAAATTTTGAGTTTTCATTCGAGAAAATTTTTATCTCAAAAAATAAAAAAGCTATGGCAACTAAATATAAACTATAACTATATAAAAAGTAAACTATACACTAAAATATAAATTCCTATGTCACAAGAAAAAAAAGTTATAATAAAATATTTTGTGCCAGATCATCTCTATGAAAATTCACTACCATAACGCACTTGCTGCGTCCAGGCTTTTTGTTTTGTTTCGCTGTCTATAGTAGCATCTCTTAGCTTGTAAAGGTTAAGATACAATTATTTAGGTTGAGACACGAATAATAAGGAGGAAAGAGTGGATAATATAGGCATTAAGCGGTTTCATTTATGTATTCAGAAGTATAGAGAATTCGTTTTAAAGGATACAAACAAGTCATGTTGACTTAGGTATGCAAAGCAAACATTTTAATTTCATTAAGAAAACTCTGGCATTTAGAAGTATTTATGCTTGTTAAGTTCTGTATATGACCTATTACGTTGTTAAGTTATATTGAAATTGTACCTGTTTTAATTTTGACTAAATGGTGATATTTAAATTTAGCCAAAAAGTACTGCTGCTTTGTGTGTTATTACTTTCAGACCAGCTCCTAGTTGCTCTCATAATGTTAAGCGTTGTAGTTATTCTATTTGCGCTGGATATGCATGCACGTTAACCTCATTTGCCTACTTGTTCGTAGTAGCAGCGAATGCAGGGAATCAATTCGTATAAAATAATTCGAATCCTCTATAGATTCGTCTGGTTATATGTAACTTCAAAGAGCATTTTTGAAAAGCTCATGTCGCCGCAACTGTGTTATCAAACGCCAATAAAAGATCTGTGTTACATTCCACGTTTCTGGATGCTGAATATATATTTTACGTTCCTGAGCTCTCATTTCCTTGTGGATTCCGAACGTCATCAATGGGGCTAGGTTTTGCAGAAGTTTTCCTCTTGGCCCACCTCTTACTTTTTTCAAGTATGCGTCCTTTAAAGACTATTTTAAAAACCTATTGTGCCTACGATAAAATACTGTACATAGTAACATAAAAAGCTCACAAAAAACTCAGATAAGCACGTTATGGTAGTGAATTTTCATTGAAATATTTTTGGTGAATAATATGTCTTTTTAGTGAATTTTCTTAGAAAAATTAACTAATTAAAATCTTGACTTTTGAATTTTCCATTTTTTTCAAATGAGTGCCAACTAGGACCCATAGAACCCATATCCAGGGTCAGTTATAATTTTTATATATTTATATGTTATATATATATATATATATATATATATATATATATATATATATATATATATATATATATATATATATATATATATATATATATATATATCACACCGATAACTCAAAAGATAGTGCGACGATTTTGACAAAATTTGGGGAATACCTTTCTTTTGCAGGTGGCTTGGACAAGTTTGTTATCGGCCCAGGTTTTCCCGGAAAATTTCGCATTTTCTTTCGGAAAAAAATTATATTTCGGGAAATAATAAAGCTATGGTAATCAAATTTGGTACACAAGTTTATGACATTGAAAGAAAACTATTTACCAAAATTTAGATTTCTATGTTACAGGAAAAATATCAGGTGCCAGATCATTTCTATGAAAATTCACTACCATAACGTATTTGCTGCTTCCGGATTTTTTTAACGAAATGTGCTATAACCTATATAGTAGAAACAATGTACCACAATGTATCAAAATAACTTTACTGTTTGAAAAAGTATAAAAATTTTCCGAAAATAAACTTAAAATGTTCCCGGACAAACTAGTCTGATTTTCCTGGTCAACTGGGTCGTATGGGCCTTTAGCATTTCAGCACTGCGTCCGCCATGGATCTCTTGTGAATGACTGTGTTTTCCCAATAGTTGTCCAAAAAGTTCATAATTTTTAGGTGGTCTGCTATCTTTTTAAAGTTAAAGTCAGCGCTCCAAGGTATTTAAGCCTTTTGAGAAACTGAGCCATCCAATCGCATAGCATAATATGGTCTGTTATCTTCGCTGATTAAGTAGAGTATCTGTAGTTTTCACTGTCCACCTTACACATCTTCATAAGTTGATGCCTTACTGGGAAGTGCCCGTAAAAATTGCTGTGATCATTCTCAAGTCGTTTCTGTGCAATTCAAGAAGCAGTTCAGTTTTCTCTGCTGATATGGTAATGAACCGTTTCAACTGCCTTGAGCCTGGCGTTTTCCTTTAGTATGCAAGCATTTGGTTTCTCTCTCAAGTAGCAAGTTTATTTCTTACATAGATTTTTGTTAAGCCACAATCCTGACCATTATATAGTGCTGTTAAAGCCCTTTTTGCAAGGTTTTGGTTTCTCGTTTCTTTCAATTTCTTGAGGCCCTGGTACCGAAATTAAAGTTATTTTGTTGTTTGCAGGCAATTTTTTGCACTCCCAGATCACTTTAGACGCGATTTAAAAAAATTCAGTCTTTTGTATTGCATTACTGTCTGAAAGAATGTAAATATCTGTGTTTTTGAGTTTTTTTAGTGAATTATCATTAAGAAAATTCACTAATAAGAGGGGTATCGATGGTAAAAATTTTGGAAAATTTCTTCAAATGAGAGCAAATTTGTGCCTCTAGAACCCACATTCAAGGTTCGCCCAAATTTTTATATGTTTATATATATATATATATATATATATATATATATATATATATATATATATATATATATATATATATATATATATATATATATATATATATATATATATATATATATATATATATATATATATATATATATATATATATATATATATATATATATATGTCCAACCAATAACTCAAAAAACACTCGACCGATTTTGACCAAATTACGATATTACCTTGAATGTGTTAATGGCTGGGACGAGTTCGTCGATGAGCGCTTTAAGTCCATTATGTATTTAAAAACATGTAAAGAACATTTTAAAAACTCTTTATTCTTTTAATCATTAAAGGAATTCGAATGAAATTTTGCACAAGCATAGAAGATGTCACAATATAGCTGTTAACCTAGTTTTGAATTAAATGTCCTACGAGAAAAGAAGTTATTCGAAAATAGAATATTGTAAAAAATAAAGAATCTATGACACCAGTTCAAATTCCATCAGGCATTTTGCATATCCAAGGTTAACAATGATGATCAGAGTATGAATGTCTTTTACTTTAGAATAGAGAAATTAAAAACCGACGAAGGACATAACAGTCAGTAACAACTGAATATAGATGCGCCGGGTTGTCAGATGTAATAAAATATCATTTGAATCTTATAATGCATATAATCGGGCATTACACATATTCGTAAATATTGATGACAAATGAAAGCTTGTTGGAAAATTAAATCCATCCAATAACTGTAGTTAATACCCATAAATTTTGAATTACAAATTCCTCATTATACTCCAAAATAATATTATTAAATTCATTTATACCATCTGTCAAATCTATACCATTATCATTTGGTTCCTAGAATCTGTCAGTCTTGTAATGACAGTCGCCAATCGGCAAATGTCAACGATTTATTATGTATAATAATTTAAAGGAGCCGCAGAATATCGTCTTATTTTCTTTTGATAATTTGTGACAGAAACACGGTAGGTAAATATTCCTTGAATGTATATATAATGTATATTTTTAGGTTGGACTAAATACTGATATTTGATATATAAGATAAAAGGTCAAATTGCAGTTTACATCACGGACAGTTTTAGATAAATCGACTGCTGATAAAGTTTGGCATCCTACATGCACGTTGACTTTATTTTTACCCTTTGATTCCTTGTCTTTGCCGAATTAAACATTTACATTTAAACTTCTTCGCTGGCCTGGTCCGGTAAGTTAAAAATTGATAAATTTGCAGTTTAGCTCACGGAAGGCTTTTAAACATAATTCTTAGAAACTTGCTTGGAGCCCCACTGGATGCACAAATTATAAGAAATTTTCTTGCAAACAACCTCCAAAAATTTCGGGACGAGAAGTGAATAGGGGTGATGGGCGGGAAAGATAAAAAGAAATATGAGCGAAAATGTGGAAAAAAGCTCAGTCGGACCTCTAAAAGCTGCCTTTTTCACATTTTGTAGCCATACCTCCTTTAAACGCTGTCTACCACGCATTCTCACCAGGTCCCGTAACTTTCCTGCGAGTTGTTCCCAAGAAATTTTTCATGTGGTTTTGAGAAATAGAGAGTGATAAGTTACTGCTGGGGGCGGGTGTACCGCGAAAGGGTGATGTACTCTGCAAAAAAAAACAGAAATGTTAAAAAGAAATTTAGTTAAATTTGCAGATTAGTTCACGGAGGGTTTTTAGATATCATTTTTAGAAGCATGTTATAACCCCCCCCCTCGGATATACAAACCACAAAAAAAAATGACGAGCAAACAACTCACAAGAAAGTTGTGGAACCAGGAGTGAATAGGCGTGCTGGGCGGGGAAAAAGATAAAACATAAGTATGAGCGTAAATGCGAAAAAACAGCTTAATCGGACCTCTATAAGCCGCCTTTATCCTATTTTGCAGCTATACTTACTTAAAATCATGTTTACCCCATCTAGAATACCTAATCACCACGCAGGTGCCCCAAGTTTCTTGGGGGTTGTTCCTAAGAAAATTTTCTTGTTGTTTATGCAATGAGGGTGGTTTTAGTCATGCACAAGGGGGAGGAGCAAAGCAAGATACTTAAACAAATACTTCTTCTGGAGAACAAAATATTGCGTGACATGTATTTTGATAAGTTTAAATTGTTACCTCATTTCACTTCTCTCAAATATTAGCAAAACAATGAATTTGAGTTTGCCTTGTTTGTGTCTCACATACAGAGCTACAATAATATTTTATCATTTTTTAAAAGTATGAATACAGAAACAGTAAATAATAAGAGTCTGGGTGCAGCAAGTGCGTTATGAAGGCGACTTTTCAAAAAAATATTTCAAATGCGATAAGTCAATTTCCCATTAAGCTAGAATCTTAAATTTTGATACATAGTAACACTTATATGTAAGCAGCTAAATTTAAAAAAAAACATAATAAGCCTTGCGGAAAACTACAAATTTGTCTTAAATATTAAGCCATTTTTGTTTGAAAAAGTACGATTTGGTTGATTCAAACAAAATCATCCAAGCGATGAATTAGGAAAAATACTTGCCATGTTTATCATTTGGCAGGTCCATTCTTTCTGTGGACACAAATTAAACTTTCTTCTAGAAAACTTTTGTAACATTAATGACATTTCGAAAAAGTTCTTCAAACAAGCACCTGATAGGACGTCTAAAACCGATCTCCAAGGTCCATTTAAATTTACAGTATTAGTTAATAACAATATAGTACATTATTACGCCATATTATAGTGCACAATTATTATGAAAATTCACTATTATAACGCACTTGCTGCCTCCATAATTTTTCTATGTACTCTTGTACACAGAGATCTTTAGCAAGCATTTCCGCTTGAAAGATGGAGCAGATTTTTCCTAGAGACTCAGCGGGTCTGAAGTTAGGTCCCCATATTTCCAATTCTGCTCCTTCTTTTGTGGAGACCCGTCTGTATAGCATTCGCACGCGTAATTTGTTAGCCTTTCACTGTCTCCCTCCTATGTTGGCCGGCCACTTACAACCACGTTAAATGGGATTATGAAGTCCAGTTTAGCTGGAATTTGTGACCTCAGTGAAATAATATCCAGGATCATTAACTTGCCAAGTCTTTTGTTTTGGATTTGTCTGCAGGAGTTAGTCTCGAGGCTCTTTGTGCTGCTTTTTCTTCCCGCATATCTGCAGTAGAGTCAGATTCAGCATTCCCTCTATTACAGCTGTATGACGCCATATCTATCGTTATCCAGGACAGATCAGTTTTTGCAACTGTTGCAATTTGCTTTGTGCTGAGGCTGGTTCCGTTTATGGCCACCATACTATGGATGCATATGTGACCGTGGGTAACCACAGTTTGCTATATCCAATATACCATTCTGAGATTCAACTCCCAGGTCTTTTCGACAAGTCTACGGCAAGTAGTAGAATGCCACTGTGTCTCTCCAAAAAGATTTTTCGAAATGAGTGTTCCAATTTAGTATTTGGCCTGAAAAGGTCCCTAAACTTTTAGCTACATTGGAAAGTTTTATCTGTGTTTAATTTAGCGTGGGAGCTTTTAAATTTAGTTTCTTTCTGTTTGTGAATGGGAAAATAACTGTATTAAGAGGATATACATTACACCAGTTCCTTACAATATTTAGCTCTTTGCCTTAGACTGGATATTACATCACGCTTGCTCTTCACTGTTATTACATAATCATCTGCGTATCCTTGGACTGTGAATGCTGATCAGCTCAATGTAATCATAAATGTGCATCAACAACGAGGCACTGCAACAAAGGCGAAACCGCTACTCACCGAAGACAACCTTTTACCGGCGTCAACAACGAGGGACCACAGCAAAGGTGAAAGCGCTACTCACCGAGGACAACCTTGTGCCGTCGTCACTGTGGCGTTGGTTTCACTTAAAGTGGTTGTGATAACAAGGCCTTTCAGCATCGACTCAATACATCTTATCAAGAGAGAAGGCACCCTCTGTGTCAATGAATGCGACTGGGACTATTTCTTTTAAAACAATGTACGGGATCGGAAAAGCCTTTGCTCGTCTGAGGTATTCTGCGTAAATTAGTTAGGGTTTCGCTTCTAATGTTTGCTCCAATGCTTTCTGCATGGTCTTTAGGAGAAAGGATGTGGGGCGGTAGGACTTTACTTCGTCCATAGCGCGATGTGCAGTTTTTGGTTTAAACACCACAGTTGCTTCTTTTGATGTTTTCGGAATATAGCATACGATTAAACTAGCTCTCAATATTCGCTGCAAGTAAGGATTTATAATGTCAAAACCCCGCAGTAGCAAAGCTAAAAATATGTCTTTTTTGACACTCAATGTGTAACACATTTGGTAGATTGGACTTACGCCCTGCGTCCGACTGACTTAATGCGTCCAATTTACACGCTCTCGTCGGGTACTAAGTGAATTTAGGTCCATTCTTTTGACAACTTGGACAACTGAACATCAAGGCTTTAAAAAAAGTGCCTTTTATTTTTTTATGGCGGGTTGAGATGGTGTGTAACGATTATGTTTTCCAGCATCGTTACTTTGTTTAAAAAAACATTTAGAAACCCCAGGTATCGTAAATAATGGAAATAAACCCTATCCGCATTGAATATTTCAAGTTTTAGTTGTATATAACAACATTCTAATACTCCAGTGACCATGTGAGAAGATAAGGCTTTTATACTACGCATTGGTATTTTGACAAAATTGTACTGGGTCTTTATAAAATGCTCTTTAGTTTTGACATCAAGAATTGACCATATTCCTTGTTTTTTTTTAATACGAACCTGCTTTTTATGTTGTCATCTTATCCTCCGTTAAATTTTAGGTCAAACGTGAAGGATATACTAGGTGTCTAAAAGGCTTCAATTTTAGGTTAATAGTAGATGATATACCCGATATCTAAAATGCATCGTTCGCAAGATATTCATAATTTTTCTCATTATTTTATCTTTTCGTGAAAGTGTTGTAGTGTGCCATACGAAAATTTCTTTTAATGAAACTGTCGATATTCCATTTTATATGTTTTTATATCAAATAAGACAGGTGACAAAACAAAAGAAAATGTAACGACTGCATCGTTTAGTAAATTTGGTAGTCATGAAAATGGCTAATTTTAAAATAAATATAATTGTTACAACAAACTTTCTATATACCGGGTGTCCCGCTATGGTCGGATAGCGGCTTATTTCGAAAAATATTTGTCCTACCGCTTTCGAGAAAAAAATTATAACAAAAGTGACCCTTAGAATTATACCTAAATTATTATAAACTTTTAAATTTTCCCGCTAGATGGTGTCTTTTGAACTTAGAATAGAAAAATCAGATTTTCTCTAAAAATCAATAATGAAGGTAAGCCAGTAGAACGGTTTTGGACTCTTATATTAAAACTCTAACAATGATTTTTTTGATCATTTGGCCTAGATAAAAATAATCTTACTCAGGAAACAACCTCTGGAGAAAACGAAAATATAGCAGAAATACTAGAAAAAATCAATACCCTATCAGCAGAAAGTAGACAAAAAATATTAGCATCGATTATACAAACCCCTCAACATTCCATTCCAAACGAATATAACCAAATCACACAATTGCAACAAACTGACAAGACAAATCTACACTATACTATTTACACACCAGCAGAACGTTACAAGCAGGTATATGGAAAAACAGCAAAAAAATGATTGTCATTAAAAAAAAAACTTAGGATGACATCACCATTCAGAAATAGATGACGTCATAAATGTAATTTTTAGGTCAAAAGTTGGGAATTGAAAAGATACAATTAACCTGTCTGATTGTTTTCCTACAAAAAATTAAATAACGCATTTACGAATTATGTTCCAAACTTTATCATCACACTGTACATGCAATTACTATCAAATAAAAGACTGCATAAATACAAATAATGTTTTGTTATTATTTGTTTATTTGTGTAAACTATGCAGTACGCTAATACAATAAGTCAAAGACTTGTGATATTCAGTAACGTAATTTAATATATAATATCATATCCAAAATTGCTTGTCAGTAAGAATCCAAATTTCGCACTTCAAATTTTGACATACCAAATTAAATTTCTTTTTGCTTTAAATTTTTTCCATCTGATGCCTAAATCGTTGCCTTCATTTATAACAAATCTTCATTTCTACTTTTTCATTTACAATTCGTTCCAACATATCCATATTTTTGCCAAAATAATCAATTTTATTTAAGACCACAAATGACACTGTATACTATTTTCATCTATCTCTCGCAGTTTTCCAGAAAATGTGATATGGAATGTTATCTTGAATATCATGTACCGGGGGGCCAATTAAGCGAGGTAAGGGAAAAAATAAATATCTTTAGTAAATGTGGCGAAGGGAAATCGTTGGAAATTATTTTCAAGTTCGTTAGATGCCCGCTAGGGGGCGTAACACTAAGAGAAAATGGAAAAAATGATATCTCAGTAATATGTCCAGATAAGCTGTGTTGAAAATACCTGAAAATAGATGCCGTGTGTATTGCGATCAGTTTCTGTTTTGACTATTTTTCTCTAACTCTTTAGATAAAGTGGTGGGGGTAAGGCAAACATTGATTAGCAAAAGATGCAATATATCGGGATCGCCTGATTGGAAAATATTGAACTTAGTGTCATTTAAAAGAGTATTTCTTGCTCTATCAACTACATTGAAAGCCATGTCTTTGTTATTGTTACTGTAATCACTGGATGGCGCTTTTCAAAAACTTACCACATTTTATGATTTTTCTCAAGCAACCTAAATACAATGATATAAATATTATTACAAAGATAGAAAGAGGACTAAAGGCCAAAGCATGGGTGAAAATCCCAAGTCTCTATATTTTGTTTCACCGGAGATATTAATGAAAAACTTATAAAACTGGAATTTAAACAAAAACACTTTCAGCATTGACTAATTTAAAGATTGAAAACAGAAATTTATTAATTTGCAAATTTAGTTTTATAGTTTTTTGTTAAAAATAAGACTTATTTACGCATTCCTAACGCAACTATAACTTATTCGTTCGGTCCAATAATTATACAATAAAACTGGAATAGGTAGGCTTTGGAAAAAACATAAAATTACAATACTTTAAAGAAACGTCAAATTAGTTGCTCTGAATTCTTTGGTGTATAATTTAAATCTTAAAAATGTTTTTTACAAATGATGAAGCCGTTGATATTATTGGTGTTTACTTTGAGTGCTTTCAAAATGCGACAGTTGCTTAAAAGGTGTATGCAATGCGGTATCCGAATCGCCACCATTACAACAGAAGAGTTTTTCCTCGCTTGGTGCAAAACTTACGTGAAACTGGAAGCTTAAGCCGACCGGTGCTGCGGAGACGCCGTTTTGTCAGAACTGAAGAAAATATTATCAATGTTTTGGAATATATAGAATTTAATCCTCATGTTAGCACAATAACATTGCATCTTGACTTGGGAATATCATGGACCACCATCAAAACTATTTTGAAAGAGTATAGGTAAGCTTATTATATCGTGAAATTCAAAATAGTTATTGTTATTTATCTCACAGGGATCATAATGGCGGATGTGAAAATGATCAGACGACAGTCGTAAAAATTTTGATATGATAACACGACATGTTACCATAATGATCATTTATGATCCAAGTAAGATACAAAACTTTATTTGCTGGCATTCATTAAAACTTAAGACCCTTAAAAGATTTGAACTTTATTTGCAATACGATAAAACTGACATTTTTTACTTAATTTCATTGGTGTGAATGTAGCGTTTGTTTGTCATTTATTATTGAATTAGTTAGCCAAAGATGCGTGTTTTGTTTCTCGTTATAGTAACAGTAGTACTATAGTGAATCTCATTATCACACTATGGGCTGTTCACCCAAGCATGACAGTTACATCGTCAACCACCAAAATCTTTGCATATCAATAACAAGTACGTTTTCCCGAATTTAATTGATTTTTGATATATGAGTACTATTTTGCTCAAAGTCGATTGACAACATTGAAATTACCACAACTGTTCAACTGTCAGCGTTAAGTTAAGCTTTATGAAATGTTGATGACGTAACTGTCTAGCTTGAGTGAACACCCCTTGTGGTATAATGAACAGCTTTATGTTACTTAAGTCCGATAACATAATGCGTCTATTATGTCAGCAGATAATTATATTTTTATTACAATGTCCTTTTGAATATATAATGATAATTAATTTGATTTTTAGACTACACCCTTATCAAGTTGTTTTGAATCAAGCGCTGAATGAGCAGGATTAAGATCGGAGGCTGGATCATTGCCATTGGCTTTTAGACATGATCAATGAAAATCCTAATTTTTTAACGCAAGTTCTTTGGACGGACGCGGCTACTCTTCATAGCGACGGTAATGTTAATTTGCATAATATGCATTATTGGTCTACCGAGAACCCCCACTGGATGCGAGAAGTTCAACATCAAGGACGTTGGAGTCTTAATGTATGGTGTGGCGTAATAGCAGGTACAATTATTGGACCCTATTTCTTTGACCAGTCTCTTACTGGTAACCTCTTCTTGGAGTTTCTAAGAAATGATTTGCCAGTTTTATTGGAAAATGTGCCCCTTGAAACCAGGCAGAATTTGTTTTTGCAGCTCGATGGTTGTCCAGCATATTTTTCAATCAATGTGCGAGAACATCTCGATGAGACGTATCCAGGCCGATGGATAGGAAGATGAAGCATATTTCCCTGGCCAGCGAGGTCACCTGACTTAACATGCTTAGACTTTTAATTGTGGGGACGAATAAAGGACATTGTCTTCCAAGAAAAGCCTACGAGCAACGAATATCTGAAGAATAGAATCCGAAATGCAATTCGTAGTCTGTCAACAGTGGTAGTGGAAGCTGCCGTTATTTCTACTCGAAATAGTCTCGAGCAGTGTGTAGAACGTGACGGCAGACACTTTGAGCATTTAAGAACACACTAGAGTGCTTATCTTTTAGAATAACATACAGAGGGAATTAAATATTTTGTTTTAGATTACAGTATCAGTTTTTCATTAATATCTCCGGTAAAACAAAAGATAGAGACTTGGGATTTTCACCACTTGCTTTGGCCTCTTTCTATTTATGTAGTGATATTTATATTAATGTATTTAGGTTTTAAAAAGCGCCATTTAGTGATTACAGTAACAACAACAAAGACATGGGTTGCAATGCAGTTGATAGAGCAAGAAATACTCTTTTAAATGCCACTAAGCTCTATATTTTCCAATGAGGCGATCCCAAAATATTGCATTTTTTCCTAATCAATGTTTGCCTTACCTCCACCACTTTATCTGAAGACTTAGATAAAAATAGTCAAAACAAGAATTGTTCGTAATACACACGACATTTATCTTCAGGTATTTTCAACACAGTTTATCTGGTCATATTACTGAGATATCCTATTTTTTCCATTTCCTCTTGGTGTTACGCCCTCTAGCGGGCATCTGACGAACTTGAAAATAAATTCCAACGATTTTTCTTGACCACATTTACTAAAGATATTTTTTCCCAAAACTCTATGGTGAACGGTTTCCGAGATACAGCCGCTTACCTCACCTAGTTAGCCACCCGGTACATATATGTGTAAATCTGGCTATGACTTGAGAAGCGCCTTGGTTAATATGTTCTCAGTATCGCCTAATATATTATAGCTTATAGCTATAATTTCCACGATTTAATCGAAATATAAGTCTAGCTTTTCCCGTAACAAGTGAGATGGTTATTTAAGAAGCTTAAGTGCTATATATTTTACAAGTTTTCCAAATTTAATACTTTAGTATTAGATAACATTATCTTTCGCGTCTTATTCTAAATAAATAACCAGAAAATTAAGATGTAGCTCTAAATTAGCTTTAAACTAATTGGATGCTATATTGATTTTTCTAATTAACGAAGATGTTGGTTTTGATATTAAAATAATTAAGCCCTAGCTTTCCCGAGCTTGGTGTATCTAATAAAGTGCCATGGAAACACGCAACCTTTTAGTTCATAGTATACATGCAAAGCTCACGGCCAAAGCGACACTAGGGATTGGTAAATGGATACTTAATTGAGATGTTTGTTAGACTAGGTACTTCTTAAAATGGAGGAGTCATTACCGAGTGCCATAAACTATGCAAACAAACGATAAACATAGCGCCGTCACTAGGAAAGCATATTCAATTTGCGTATTAAAAAATTAAGTGCTTGTTTCACTTCGGAATTCTAATTGTGACATGTCTGCTTTGTCGATTCTCTAATTTAGCTTATCTGCTTTGAATGTTAAGTTATTATAATAACTTATTGGCTGAAGGAAAAAAAAAACTCTGGACGCAGCAAGTGCGTTATGGCAGTGAATTTCTATAAAAATGCTTTGAATATCAAATATGTCTTTTTAATGCAAGCAGTCATCAATTTGGTTACCGATATAACCTATATAGTAGAAACAATGTGCCATATTTTATCAAAATAACTTATTGTTTGAAAATGTACACAAATTTTCCGACAATAAACTTTAAACGTTGGTTTCCTAGCCAACAAACCTTAGGTTAATAGCAAATTGATTTATTGAAATTTGAAGCATTTCATGAAAATTTCCTACCAAAACGCACTTACAAACATATTTCGGTAAAAAATGCAACAAAATAAGGATATTCGAAAAAAAATAATTGTAGGGATCACCAACGACTTATGGGCCAGCCGGTGATTGTCAAAATAATTTTATAATATGTAGCTCAAGATAACTTATGATTAACTTATACAATTTTTTCTCGTCTCTTGTATATTAATAATTATATTGAGCTTTACCGTAGAAACGCGTCACCCTGTATATATGTAAGCGAATCAAAACTGAACGTAAACCCGGATATGGATTCCAGCGGGCCTAGTTTGCGCTCATTTGAAGAAATCTTTTTAAAATTCTAAAGTCGCGATCTACTCATAGACGAATTTTTTGTACGAAACTTAGCTAAAAATTATAGACCGTTAAACCATAAACTTAACTAAAACTACCACCAAAGCATCAGAGAAAATAACTAAACTGTTGCATATCAGCTCCTTTTGTAAAACTTCGATGTGTTGATAAAACATAACAAACACTGCTTAGTACACCCACTAACATTAATAAAGGAATAATTTGCACTTGTATATAAACCTTTCCCAAATAACAAATAATTTGTCGACTCAAACAGATAAACATATAAAACAATCTCATGCCAAACGTCAGTTACAGAGTCTAACAGACCTGCGCAATAATATCAAATGTTCCGTCGCCTAGCAACCACATACTAGATCTCATATAAGCCAGGTTTACTATTGACAGTCAAACGCGGCGATATTAAAAATAAATCTTTCAAATTGAAATAGCTCCATTTTCTGTAAACCTAGAAAGCTAAATTTTGGCGCATAGTTAGGTCTTGCCCAAAGCAATGTGTAACCCAAATTTAATCGAAATTTCTTCGTAATTTTCGGAGAAAAAATTTTTTTTTCGAAAGAAAACTCAAAATTTCCCCGGAAAACCTTGTCCGATTTTCCTGGCTAACGAACTCATCCAAGCTATTAATAAAAGAAAGGAACTTGCCGAGTTTCATCAAAATAGGTTAATTATTTTTTGAGTTATCGGTTGGATACCTACATAAATATATATATATATATATATATATATATATATATATATATATATATATATATATATATATATATATATATATATATACATATAAAAATCGAAACTGACCCCGGATATGGGTTCTAGGGGCCCAAATTCGCGCTCATTTGAAGAAATTTTTGCAAAGTCTCACTATCAATACCTCTCTATTAGTGATTTTTTAAAAATAAAAGTTGACTAATATCTAAACTAAGCTTTTCTAAAAGCTATTTAATTATGGTTACAGCCGTTACGTGTGTAAATTAAGTGAACTCATTAAAATGAAGAATTTTTGAAAACGGATAACGCTTAATAAATTATTAATAAATATTATATATCAAAAAGCCTGGACGCAGTAAGTGCGTTATGGTAGTGAATTTTCATAGAAATGATCTGGCACAAAATATTTTATTATATATTTTTTTTCTTGCAACATAGAAATCTAAATTTTTGTGTGTAGTTTAATTTTTATATTGTAAACCTACCAACCGAATTTGGTTATCATAACTTATAAATTTTTTGATGATTCTGATTTTCCTGACCAACGAACTTGTCCAAGCCATTTACAAAAGGAAGGTATGTGTCAAATTTTATCAAAATCGGCCCATTACTTTTTGAGTTATCGGTGTGATACATATATATATATATATATATATATATATATATATATATATATATATATATATATATATATATATATATATATATATATATATATATATATATATATATATATATATATTGAAACTGACCCAGGATTTGGGTTCTAGGGGTCATAGTTCGCGCTCATTTACAAAATTTTTTTCAAAATTCAAAAGTCAGGATCTCCCCCTATTTATTTCTCTGTAAAAAAAAATAAAAGCCTGGATGTAGCGAGTGGGCTGTGGTAGCGAATAAGGTATCATAACACATATACAAACTAAATATATTTCAAGTGCTCAATATACCTTATTTGTTACCATAACGCATTTATTGTGTCAATGTTTTTCTTACCTTAAAAATCGCTAATTTTAACGTTCCACACTAAATATATATCAAGTGCTAGCTTACTAAATATACCTTATTTGTTACCATAACGCACTTATTGTGTCAATGTTTTTTCTTACCTTAAAAATCGCTAATTTTAACGTTTCAAATCGCGACTTTGACATTTTACGAAAAACTACAGATTTACAATTTCTCTGGTAATTTTTTTTCCGCCAAGAAAACAATCTTTCTCTCTAATATTCAATAGATTTTGTTAAGCACGCAAAACATTTTCGTTTTGTGTGTTTTTATGATCACCAGTGATAACCAATTTTCTTTTCTTTAACTACTTATAACTTATTTTTTTACTTGCATGATCCTAATCTTGGTGTATAGTTTGCTTCTTAGTAAATTTTTATTAAGAAAATTTACTAATAGAGAGGCATATATATTTCATTTCTATATCATTTCATTTCATATACATATATCAATATTCATTATTCATTTTTATACATCAGAACCTCTCTTAGGCCTATTCTCTTCTTATTTACAGGTTTCGCTACTCTAACTACTAATTAATCTCCCTATTCATCACCATATATATATATATATATATATATATATATATATATATATATATATATATATATATATATATATATATATATATATATATATATATATATATATATATATATATATATATATATATATATATATATATACAGGGTGATTCATAAATGGTGACCAAAAATGAAACCCCATGTTCTTTGAACAATTTTAGAGAAGGTATCTCCTATAATGCTTCATTAAAAATTATAAAGGGTGTTGAAGTTGAATTTCAAAAAATAAAATTTCCCAATTTTTTAAAAAGTAGCACATATATTTTGCTGAAACTTCGCATGTGTAGGCTGCTATGTAAGGCGCATATTCTACCATAACAATTGAATCGGCTAATCCAGCAGTGGCGCGCGTACCCACATGTCATTGGTTATCCCTCAAGAAAAAAACGGGTAGACCAATGATATATATTTTTTTGAATCTTACTTTCATTCGTGAACAAAATGACTCTCTTGATAATTTTCTGTACGACGCTTATTTTACGAGTAAGCAATGAATTAGGTAAGTGTTTTAGAGCAGAGTTCATGATTTTTAACCAGTCGTTGTTTGGTAGAAAATCGCAATGATACACTTTTATGCCTCCATTGGCCTGAATACACGCACGACATCTTTTTAATATGTAAAATTTAATGTCTTGATAATTTTTTGTACGACGATTATCTTTGTTGTATTTTAGTAAGTAGTAGTCTGGTTGGCCAAAGTTGTCATTAAGTGTCACTTGACGTTAAGGTTAACAAGTTATTATTTTGAATAGGTGTAAGTGGTAAACTTTATAAAATTGCAAATTTTTCTACTCTTTTACTTCTTATAATGGAGTACACCTCAGAAGAGTATGCAGATATAATTTTTATCTACGGATATGCTGATGGAAATGCTCTAGCTGCTTGTCGGGAATATCAACGTAGGTTTCCCACTCGCCGTCAACCTACACCAAGGGTTTTTTCTCGATAGTTTTCAAGACTTCGGCAGTGCGGTATTGGACAACATCCTGACGCTAGAGCTAATGGTAGAAGACAACATCAACTTGAAGACGAAGAGAGGGTGGTGGATGCAGTGATGGATCAACCTTCTACAAGTACTCGGAGGATTGCCACGCAGTTACAATATTCTCAAAGTTTTGTTTGGAGAACTTTACATCGAGAAGCCTTACATCAATATCATCGACAGAATGTTCATTGCCTTCTACCTGGAGATAATGTGCATCGAAGAGTCTTTTGTGAATGGATGTTGTAAATGAACAATCAAAATGTCTTATTCCCTAATCTAATCTTCTGGTCTGACGAATCAACATTTACAAGAAATGGTATTTATAATTCTCATAATGAGCATGTCTGGTCATTGGAAGATCCACATGCAACAAGGACTCGCACATTTCAACATAGATTTTCCATTAATTTATGGTGTGGTATTCTTAACGGCTTACTGTTCATGGAAGTCCTGCCACAACGTTTAAATGGATCTTCGTACTTAGCGCTCCTAGAAAACCGTGTAGAAAACATTCTAGATGACATTCCACTAGCAACAAGAGGTATAATGTGGTACCAGCATGACGGTGCACCAGCACCTCATAGTCTAAACGTTGTTACATGGCTACATGAACATTATAATGAAAATACACCAACAACCAATACATTGGCCTGTAAGATCACCGGACTTAAACCCACTTGACTTCTATGTTTGGGGTGATTTTGGGCAACTCGTCTACAGTGAACAAATAAATACATCAGAGCAGCTACAACAACTGATAAATAATGCTTTTCGTCATATTCAAGCAACAATGAATCCTCAAGACATTAAATTTTCCATATTAAAAAGATGTCGTACGTGTATTCAGGCCAATGGAGGCATTTTTGAACATTTATTGTAATAAATAAATTACTATAAGCCTGATAAAAGTGTATCATTGCGATTTTCTACCAAACAACGACTGGTTAAAAATCATGAACTGACTTACCTGATTCATTGCTTACTCGTAAAATAAGCGTCGAACAGAAAAGTATCAAGAGTCATTTTGTTCACGGATGAAAGTAAGATTCAAAAATAAAAAAATAAAAAAACATCATTGGCTTACCCGTTTTTTTCTTGAGGGATAACCAATGACATGTGGGTACGCGCGCCACTGCTGGATTAGCCGATTGAATTGTTATGGTAGAATACGCGCCTTACATAGCAGCCTACACATGCGAAGTTTCAGCAAAATATATGTGCTACTTTTTAAAAAATTCGGAAATTTAATTTTTTGAAATTCAAGTTCAACACCCTGTATCTTTTTAATGAAGCATTATAGAAATTTTTTTATAGGACATACCCTCTCTAAAATTGTTCAAAGAACATGGGGTTTCATTTTTGGTTACCACTTATGAATCACCCTGTATATATATATATATATATATATATATATATATATATATATATATATATATATATATATATATATATATATATATATATATATATATAGAAATTTAATTTTTTGAAATTCAAGTTCAACACCCTGTATCTTTTTAATGAAGCATTATAGAAATATTTTTATAGGACATACCCTCTCTAAAATTGTTCAAAGAACATGGGGTTTCATTTTTGGTTACCACTTATGAATCACCCTGTATATATATATATATATATATATATATATATATATATATATATATATATACAGGGTGATTCATAATAATATATATATATATATATATATATATATATATATATATATACAGGGTGATTCATAATATATATATATATATATATATATATATATATATATATATATATATATATATATATATATATATATATATATATATATATATATATATATACAGGGTGATTCATAAGTGGTAACCAAAAATGAAACCCCATGTTCTTTGAACAATTTTAGAGAGGGTATGTCCTATAAAAATATTTCTATAATGCTTCATTAAAAAGATACAGGGTGTTGAACTTGAATTTCAAAAAATTAAATTTCCGAATTTTTTAAAAAGTAGCACATATATTTTGCTGAAACTTCGCATGTGTAGGCTGCTATGTAAGGCGCGTATTCTACCATAACAATTCAATCGGCTAATCCAGCAGTGGCGCGCGTACCCACATGTCATTGGTTATCCCTCAAGAAAAAAACGGGTAAGCCAATGATGTTTTTTTATTTTTTTATTTTTGAATCTTACTTTCATCCGTGAACAAAATGACTCTTGATACTTTTCTGTTCGACGCTTATTTTACGAGTAAGCAATGAATCAGGTAAGTCAGTTCATGATTTTTAACCAGTCGTTGTTTGGTAGAAAATCGCAATGATACACTTTTATCAGGCTTATAGTAATTTATTTATTACAATAAATGTTCAAAAATGCCTCCATTGGCCTGAATACACGTACGACATCTTTTTAATATGGAAAATTTAATGTCTTGAGGATTCATTGTTGCTTGAATATGACGAAAAGCATTATTTATCAGTTGTTGTAGCTGCTCTGATGTATTTATTTGTTCACTGTAGACGAGTTGCCCAAAATCACCCCAAACATAGAAGTCAAGTGGGTTTAAGTCCGGTGATCTTACAGGCCAATGTATTGTTTGTTGGTGTATTTTCATTATAATGTTCATGTAGCCATGTAACAACGTTTAGACTATGAGGTGCTGGTGCACCGTCATGCTGGTACCACATTATACCTCTTGTTGCTAGTGGAATGTCATCTAGAATGTTTTCTACACGGTTTTCTAGGAGCGCTAAGTATGAAGATCCATTTAAACGTTGTGGCAGGACTTCCATGAACAGTAAGCCGTTAAAAATACCACACCATAAATTAATGGAAAATCTATGTTGAAATGTGCGAGTCCTTGTTGCATGTGGATCTTCCAATGACCAGACATGCTCATTATGAGAATTATAAATACCATTTCTTGTAAATGTTGATTCGTCAGACCAGAAGATTAGATTAGGGAATAAGACATTTTGATTGTTCATTTACAACATCCATTCACAAAAGACTCTTCGATGCACATTATCTCCAGGTAGAAGGCAATGAACATTCTGTGGATGATATTGATGTAAGGCTTCTCGATGTAAAGTTCTTCAAACTTTTGAATTTTCTTATATTTTCTATTTCTGCTTGCTTTATAACATCCTCTGCGTTCCTTGTCATTGTCATTGTCCTATTCTCCAATTTTTTCTTCATATGCCTCGAGTTTTCTACACGGTACTCTTCTTTCTTGCTTATCGCCCCTTTTCTTTGATCTTATTCTTTCCTTTTGCCTTCTGGCCTTTTTATTTTCAAAATTAAATTGCCTCTTTCTTTCAAAATCGTTTAATTTAATTCAAAATCCTTACTCTCCTATTATTTTAATCTCTATTGGCACTGACTCTTTGATCTTGTCCATCTGTTTGCCTCCGGCCTCATTTTAATTTTCTCTTTCTATCCGGTTTTTTTACTGGATAGATTAATTTAATTTTGTTTGTTTAAATTCGTACAAGTCGTTTATGTTAAATACATATACCCCCTATAGCTTTTGTTTCTGGATTGATTAGTTCATAACTATTAACGCCATTCTCATTTTCTATTTTGTATGGCTCTTCAAACAGTAATAATAATTTCTTACATTGATCCTTTGTTTTGTCAGGCACTCTCAGTGCTTTTAAAATTAATAGGTCTTCTTTCTTGAATTTTATTAGACATCGTTGTGTTAATTACGGTGGTATTTATCTACATTGTCTGTTTTTGATTACATATCTTCTTGGGTCTCAAAATAGTTGTTGTAACTAAACACCAACGCTACTCGTTGTGCTTGTACAATCACCAGATCAATTTTTATTTTATACCGTACCCTTTTTCTGTACTCGTAACTACGTATTCCCTTTTCCTTCCCTATTGGTTGACGATTTTTATACATCAAAAGAGAATAATTTTCCTGGTCTCCCATTTTCTTCCTGTCGTACTTGCCTAAATATTTTTCTTTTCGAATAATGCGCTTCTCCCCAGAAACGCTGTAGGAATTTTTCTTTGCAGTTGTTTTCACTCTTGAACCGTTTTTTGTGCCTACGAACCAAATAAAAGGTTTTACCACCATATTTCTCCTTACATTTCTCCAATTTTCTCCCATATCAGTTCTATTCTTTAATTATTTCATGAATTTTTTAATAAATACCTTTGGGTGGTTATATTTTATGTCCCATTAAATTTTGTTTCATTATTATTTTCAGTTCGCATATTAATTTTCATCTTCTGCGTTATTATTAGGCCTTGATATCTTAATATTCGTTTCACCTTGTATATTCTTTGATAACTGGCTTTGAGATTTATTTTTACTTCTTTTATTCGTTCGTCTTCATTCAGCGTTGATATTTTTACTTTTTGTTGATATTGTTCTGGCTTTTCTTCAGTTACGTCATTCATTATTTTTATTTCCACATAATATTCGCCTTCCACCTTTTTTATGCCATTGTTTTATTTTAATTCTTCATACCGATTATCTTCTTTCGTTTCTTGTGGATTCTTTTCCCTTATTTTATTTATTTTATCGAATCCTTTCTTCATTTCTTCTTTGTTATTAACCTCCATCCTTATCATATTTTGATTTATTTCTTGCCTAAATTGATCACTCTTTTAAACCATTCTCTTTATATCTTGCCTTAGGCCTTGTTCCATTCTCATCATATCTTGGTTATTTCTCACCATATCTTGTCTTATACCTTTCATATTTTGGTCCATGCTCATTAAATATTGCATTATGTCATGGCTTGGACCGGTTTGCTTTTCTGTTTCTTACTCTATCACAGCTTCTTCCTCTCTGCTCACATTCTCTAATTCATCCACATTTATACTTTCTTGCGATATCACTTCCATTGCATTTTCTTCCAGTTCCTCTTGGTTCATCACAATATCAGAAATCATGAAAATAGTGTATAAATATGTTATTTAATTCCTTACTCGAGAAGGTTTCCACCTCAGAACCTTAAAAATATCGGCTGGGTGGGGTATACGGGGAAATTTCTCCGTCTTACTCTGTAGTAAAAAATTGGTCATAACGGTTTCGCATGGGGCAGGAATCCTTGAGAGATGACGCAAGAACAGGAAGGACGGTGAAAGTGGTGATGGAGCAGATTGCGCTTGTTGAGGCACTAAGTGGAGATTGGAACTTATGATGAGCATTGATAAGTACACTTGGAAAACCCAAATCACCACAACACATATTTTTGAAGATCTGAAGACCGTTTCACTAACAAAGTTAGCGTCATGAGAGGATGAAAAATTCTGAGAATTCAGTGCTCATCACAGGTTCCAATCTTCACTTAGTGCCTCAACAAGGTCAGTCTTGTCCATCACCACTTTTACCGTCCTTCCTGTGCTGACAATTTTTCATCCTCTGATTACGCTAACTTGATAACGCTAACTTTGTTAGTGAAACGATCGACATGTCTTTAAAAATATGTGTTGTGGTGATTTGGGTTATCCAAGTGTACTTAGCCTTGTTGAGGCTCTCATATTAGGTGATCGACTCTTGAAAGTGAAATAATTATCAAAACTGTCGAGGCTGTCAGATACAAGCGTTCGCCAAAACTTTCACGAAGATTTAGGCATTAATGTAGTTGGTGCAAGGTGGGTCCCCAAATATCTTTCAGCAGTTCAGCGCCAGCGCCGTGTTGTATGTGGCCGATCCTTTTAGACCTCTGTGGAGAAAACCCTGTGGTTCTGTTGAAGAAGATTGTCACATGGGATGAAACTATGATTCTCTATTATGATCTTTTGCGCAAAAGAGGCCACAACACATATTTCAGAGACCTTACGATCGTTTCGTTGACAAAGTCAACATCTTCAGAGGAAGAAAAATTCTAACATAAAAAACTAGATCCCGTATATTTATATCGCTTCAAGATAAACGAACTAGTCCGAAGTAAAGTTGTCGTCCAAGAACGATCGTTTATTTATTGCGCAGTGAAACAGGTGGGAGACCTGCTTTAATCTTTTGGTCGACAAATTTATGACCCTTATCTAATATAGGTATTAAAAGGACCAGAGTTTTTTAAAGAAACGGCACGTTTCTTTTCGATCTAGAAATTTACTATGTGGATATTGGTTCATGCCGATAAAGACATCTGGTGAGATAAACAACATAAACTCAACTCATCTCTTTTAAAAATAGAAAACTAAAAACCCAGATGTCTGTCTCACCGTGTTAACTTTAACAAAGGAAAAATACTTCAACTAAAATACTACATAAAAACTATATTTATATTGATTTTAATTGTACGTGAAAATATTTATATTGACTACATATATACAAAAAACCGAACCGAATCGTAACTGTGCGATATGTTCACGAAATCTGGTGGCTATGTTTCTCCTAGTTTGGCCCACGTATTTAAGATCACAATCTTTGCAACTGAGCTCATAAATTCCGGACATTTCAGTGACTTTGTCTTTGTCTTTCGTATTACCCAACAAATTTTTTAAATTAGTTTTCGTCGAAAACGTCAAATGTAAATCGGCTTTCTTAAAAATACTTTCCAAACCCTTTGTGATTCGTGGTTCATAAGGTAAACAAACAAATTTTTTCTCGATTTTATCATGCTTAAATGTCGTACATTCAGATATCAACTTCTTTGTTCTGTGTTTGTTAACTAATTTGTCTATTAAACCATCGGAGTAACCGTTATATCTCGCCACATTTTTTATGTATTTTAATTCTGTATTAAATCTATTTTTACTCAACGGAAATTTGAACAATCTATTTACTAAGAAATTTAAACTAGCCGTTTTTTGTGCAAACGTATGATGTGAGTCATTAGGAATATAACTAATAGTAGCCGTTTCCTTCCTATAGACATCGAATTCAAGCGTATCTAGGAACGAAAGTTTATTGTTGATTTCTATTTCGTGGGTATATTCTATTGAATCAAATTGACTATTTAGTTTTTCAGTAAATTCTTCTACCTTACATGTATTTGTGTCAAACACTGCAAAAATATCATCGACATAACGAAACCAAACTCTAGGGAAATACCCACTTTTATTTTTTAAATCCGTCTCAAATCTGCTCACAAACAAATCTGCAATAAAAGGCGATAATGGATTGCCCATAGCTGTGCCTTTAGTTTGTTCAAAGAACTCATTGTTAAATTGGAAAATATTTTCTTTTATACAAAGGCTACTTAGAGTTAAATATTCTTTGCAGACGTCTTGACTTATATTGTTCAATTTTAATAATTCTTCCAAATACTCCAACGTTTGTTTTCTAAAAGAGATGAGTTGAGTTTATGTTGTTTATCTCACCAGATGTATTTATCGGCATGAACCAATATCCACATAGTAAATTTCTAGATCGAAAATAAACGTGCCGTTTCTTCAAAGAACTCTGGTCCTTTTAATACCTATATTAGATAAGGGTCATAAATTTGTCGAGCAAAAGATGAAAGCAGGTCTCCGACCTGTTTCGCTGCGTAATAAACAAACGATAGTTCTTGGACGACAACTTTACTTCGGACTAGTTCGTTTACCTTGAAGCGATATAAATATACGGGATCTAGTTATTTATGTTAGAATTTTTCTTCCTCTGAAGATGTTGACTTTGTCAACGAAACGATCGTAAGGTCTCTGAAATATGTGTTGTGGTGATTTGGGTGTTCTCCAAGTGTACTTATTAGTGCTCGTCACAGGTTTCAGTTTTCACATAGTGCAAAAGAGGCGTAAAATCTCTATTTTATGCCTCTGCACCTCCAAGAAAGTTCAAGGTCTATCAGTCGACAAAAATGCAATAGCTACGTTGATATTTTGGGATTGTCAGGGTATTCTTCTCAAAGACATTAAACAGCGCAACAGCACAGTCAATGGGGAATATTACGGAACACTCCTCCATAAATTACGACAAAATATGCGGAAGAAAAGATGTGGGAAACTGACCAGAGGCGTGCGTTTGCTCCACGACAATGCAACCGTTCACACTACCGGAATTGCACGAGCCGCAATTTGTGACTGCGCTTTTCAACAAATTGATGTCGCTCCATATAGTCCTGATATGACCCGCAGTGACTACTACCTAATTGGAAATTTTGAAAGGTCCTTCGTAGGCGCTATTTCAGTGACGACAAAGGTAAAAGCTGTAGTTTGGGCACAGTTTGAGGACCAACTGGAAGAATATTTTTTATAGGTATCAAATGGTTTTTAAACGATGTAATAAGTGCATTAATGTAAGTGGGGACTGCACTGAAAAATATAATTTAATTGTGAGTCTACGGCATATCTTTCATAGTCAGGCCTGGAAATTTTGACGCTTACCTCGTAGAGTGGTTTATTTTAATATTGGAAAACACCGTTTCAAATATCCATAAATATGACAATCTAGGTTAACAAGTTTTATTTAGTATGTTTTGTATACAAATCTAGCAACAAAGACGTCTATTTCCGTAAAAAAACATTCGTCGCCCCTTAATTGTTAACGCATGGTATCATTCGCGCATGATGTATCTAGAATAGATCTTTAATTAGGTCAAGTGCGTATTTAAAAAGTTTGTAAATATACTTGTGTAATAAATCGATAGCAGGCCCACCTCTGTCTGGCCAAATGCTGATTTACAGTTTCGAAGTTTTTCACATTAGCAACAGGAAAATTATGTATTTTTAAACTTTGATTTTCACAATTAATCAAGTACATATTAATCTTAGAACAATAAATCTGCATTGGTTTTTCTTTTTTTTTTTCCAAGATAGAATTATAAATATTCCAATTTCAATGTCTATCTAAAACATCTCATTTTTCACGAAATCTTTAATGTAAGGCGAAGCACAATAGACATTTTGCACAGATTTTCCATTACATGAATTTAACATTTACCCAATAGTTTTTCATACATGGAACATTACTACATGAATGAAAATACCCAAAAACATATATAGTGGATAAAAAAGACTTTTAAAATCAAAAAATTCCGAATTATTATCATGTGACCGCAAAGGTTCTGCTGGTGTTCGTGACGTAGTTTGATAGTAAATAAATATCGTGTTTACATTTACCTTATGCTATGATAAGTATGGTCGCTTGTTTCTCAACATAGTGGTGAATTCTATTCGTTTATTGTGTTTCTTCTAGTAGAATAGTGTAAAGTATGCGTAATAAAATGGGAGACAATGGTTTTCAACGGGCGCAATCAGATCATTTGCCAACAATTGACTCATTTATGTCGACATCATTCTTTTTGATAGAACAATGTTGTCTGAGATAATTACAGATAATTAATGGAAGCAAACCCAATAATTTCGCTAATTAATAACCATGATTTTTGCCGGTTGCTAATAATAAGTGTTATACGTAAAGTTAATACTTAATATGTACAGATAAGCATACCCTGACCAGAAGGAAATTACAACCTAACTTAATAACGTATGATAAGAATTTTAACCTTACATTACTAATATTCATTGCGATAATGAGTAGACGTAATTACCAGGGATCGGATTTATATGCAAACTTTTTAGGTGAAATATGCGCATATATAGGCAGGAAATTTGAAAAAAATATGCACCAACTTGAACAAAATATGCACACAAATATCGATATATGCAATGCATAAATAATCATAGTATATCAATAAAACAAGTTAGTAAAGGTCTTATCTATTAATTGTATTCACAATCAATACCACATAGGACCCTAATTATATAATTTATTAATTATTAATTAATATTATTATTGCAATTTTTCCTATTAACAGATATTAAGTGGCGCACTAAATTATCTATTTTGAAATATTGCCTTCTCTCAGTTAGTAAGTTTTTATACGAAGAAAAACTCCGTTCTACGTCGACTGAGGTAATTGGAGCATATTTTAAGCTTGAAAATATGGTGGGGCCTACATTGTTTAAATCGTCTGAAAAATCTCCATCCAGAGCTTTTGCAATCTGCGTTAACTTGGTAAAACCCTCATTTTTTGTAAGTGTTTCTGATATTTTTTTGTAATTTGTTTTGCAACAGGCCCATTTGCTTTATCAATAGTTTCTTTAAAATATTCTATAAAGTTAACTGATTCAGTCAGCAAAATATTTTGCTGCTGAATTTTTTAAAATAATTTCTGTAACTCTTTTATAATTACTGTTTATAAAACATAAGTGCTGGCTCAATTTGAAGTCCTTTAAAATAATTTTTGCTTGTTTCACTGACGCACCTGCTTCATCTGGAAATTCAAGCATTACCTCTGTGATTTCTTTAAAATGTTCAAAATAAAATAAGCAGGCTTGATCCAGGTTCCCCATCGCGTGATTACAGGTCTAGGAGGTAATGGTGCCCGAGGCAGAACTTCTTAATATCTTTGAACTCTTAAAGGAGCTTTGACGAACACTTTTTTCATATTATTAACAAATTCATTGCTAAAGGAAATTTCTGGCTAATTTCTTCTGCTACCCTGTTTAACCTGTGAGCCAGGCACGTACAATGAATTAAGTTGGGATATTTTTTAATGAATTCCAACTTTGTCCACACATGAGCAGCATCGGTAAGCAGTAATAAAACTTTATGAACTGGTACAGCATTTGGTAAAAACACACAGACCCTCTTGGATAAATCTTGTTATAGTAATATTATTTCAAATATATATATATATATATATATATATATATATATATATATATATATATATATATATATATATATATATATATATATATATATATATCGTACCGACAACTTAAAAAATAATAGACCGATTTTGATCAAATTTGGTGAGTACCTTCCTTTTGCAAGTGGGTTGGATATGTTCGTTAGCCAGGAAAATCGGACAAGGTGTGACAAATTTTGTGTTTTCTTTCTAAAAAAATTCATATCTCCGGAAATAACTAAGTGAGGGAAACGAAATTTGGTACGCGTATTTGTATTATAAAGAGTGAACCAGGTACAAAAATTTAGGTCTCTAAGTTTAAGGACAAAAAAGTTATGTGCTGTTGAAGAAACAAATTTTGCAGTTTTTCTCAAAACGTCAAACTCGCAATTTAAAACGTCAAAATTGACAATGTTTACGCAAAGAACGTGAACCAAAAACGGATTGTAAAAAGAAAATAATGCAAGAAGAGTGTTCTGCGAACCCTTAAGTTTCAGAAACAAACGTCATTGCCCTCCATTTTACTAAAATATTTACAGAAAATTCATTTCAAGTAGATCCTTTCTCTGATGCTTTCGCTGTAGGTTTAGTAAAGTTTATGGTTAAACGGTCTATAATTTTTAGCTAATTTTTGTAGAACAAATTCGTTACTGCATTTTAGCATTTTTTTATCGAAATATGATGCATGTTTGAAAGAAAGAAATCTGGACGCAGTAAGTGCGTTTTGGTAGCAAATTTTCATTAAATCCTTCAAATTTCAACTCAATTTGCTATTAAAGTAAGTTTTGTTGGTTAGGAAACCAACATTTAACTTTATATTCGGAAAATTTTTGTATGAACGCAGCAAGGGCGTTTTGTTTGCGAATTTTCATTAAATGTTTCAAATTTCAATAACTCAATTGGCTATTAACCTAAGGGTCATTGGCTAGGAGACCAGTTTTTTTCGAAAACATTTAAAGTTTATTTTCGGAAAATGTTTGTACATTTTCAAATAATTATTTTGATAATATATGGTACATTGTTCCTACTATATAGGTTATACTGGTAACCAAATTTCATGCAAGCTTTCTTAAAAAAAATATCCTCTTAAAAATATGTTTATGAAAATTCACTACCATAACGCACTTGCTGCGTCCAGAGTTTTTTTATTTGAAAGCTGGTGCTTGTCGTGTGGTCCCATATAAATGTGATCAGGATCTGACCAGTAGTGTTTGAGTTATCCTTAATAATGTGTATTTAATTGACTTCGACTACATTGATGATGATTGTTGATCACACCGAGGCGGTGGGCACGTTGCGCTTTCGTCTCGTTTGATAGACGATTGTGGATCACGCCGAGGCGGCGGGCACGTTACGCTTCCGTCTCATTGGATTGACGGTCGTGGGTCAAGCCGAGACGGTGAGTACGTTTTTGGAAATTTTCCTTGTTCAAAACTTTTTTCATGTAAGCCTGCATTTTCGAAAGTCTATTTTTGCGCTCTTCACAAGTCTCTTTTGAAATGGCCCTGGAGGTGGATTTCCTATTTTGAGATAGGCGTTTCTCCCCTTCTCTGTTGGTTTAGTAGGTCTATCCATATTCGGACTAATTAAAACAGATATAAAGCTTCAGATTCACTAAAAATAAAAAAATAAACAAATATTTTAACAAAATGGAAAACCGACTTCACAAAAAAATATTCTAAAAGAAAAAATGCACTAAAAAGTAAAAAATAATTGCGTATTCTTCTGTCTACAACTTACAATCAACTTATTTTTTCCACTCAATGTACGATCAATGCATTTACCACGCAAGAATGTAGGTACCCACTTAAACTTAACCTCTAACTCAACACATACCTATGACTAACAAACAATTATCAAATCATTTATTTAGAGTACACCTAAGCAGAAAGTTTTAAATATATGTGTAGACTGCTTAAAAGACAATCAAATTATTAGGATCATATAATGTAAAATTATTGTTATTTTTGGAGTCGGTGTCAGCCAAGGAAATACGACAATATACCTTACATTAATAATACGAGAATACCTTATGAAATCTATTTTACAAATGAAATTTTATACAATATACTGTGACAATATCCTGAGACCTTGAAACGACAATATACCAATACCTAGTTAAACCTTTTTACAAATGAATTTTAATGCAACAAGGCACACACACCTAATTAAACCTATTTACAAATGAACTTAAATAGGATATTATGCTGTGACAATACCCCTCTCAAGACAAAGTACCATTACCTAATTCAGTCTATTTACAAATGAAATTTAATACGACAATATCAAGCAACATTGATACGAAAATGTTGCTATAATAATAAACATAAAGAATTATCTTAAGAAAGACGGTGTAAAATGAAAAAGAATCGCAATCGGTTTATAATCAAGTAACTCCTATCGCTTCTCATCATCTCTTGACTGGCGTATGGCCGGCGTACGCGTTTGCCTCGCTCACTCGGTTATGCCCCTCCAAACATTCTTCCGGGCGCGTGCGCAATCGACCCGCCGGCGCTGCGTGCTGCGTCTATGTGTGTAAAGTGTGTATGCCAATTGTTATATAGTAAGACATTTCACGTTTAAGTAGTTACAAACCCATCTTGGCGGACAACGACTCCAAAAATAACAATAATTTTACATTATATGATCCTAATAATTTGATTGTCTTTTAAGCAGTCTACACATATATTTAAAACTTTCTGCTTAGGTGAACTCTAAATAAATGATTTGATAATTGTTTGTTAGTCATAGGTATGTGTTGAGTTAGAGGTTAATTTTAAGTGGGTACCTACATTCTTGCGTGGTAAATGCATTGATCGTACATTGAGTGGAAAAAATAAGTTGATTGTAAGTTGTAGACAGAAGAATACGCAATTATTTTTTACTTTTTAGTGCATTTTTTGTTTTAGAATATTTTTTTGTGAAGTCGGTTTTCCATTTTGTTACAATTTTTGTTTATTTCTACTTTTTTGACTGCAATTAAATAGGGTCTAGATGAAGAAATTTCAGTTAAGGTGCCTATAGCAATATATCTATCACAAACATCTTTAGTCTCATCTACTACAACGTAACAAAAAATATTTTTATAAGACTTTACTTATGAAAAAGTTTCTAAATAGCATTTTTCTATCATATTTTTTCTCAAAGGACTTTCATTTTGCATAGACTGTTTACAATATTTTTCCAAAAATGACTTGAAGGCAGGGTTATTTAATTTATTCAGTGGAATGTTAGAAGCAACCATTGCCTTGCATAAGTCAAATTTAAAGCTATGCTCTTCTGCTTTCTTTGTTTGGTTTCCCAAATATTCGTGTATTGATGCTGGGGATGTATTATTTGAATTTCGTTTTTCACAATTTCTTTGATGCAGATGTGTCTTACAGTGTTGTCTATGAGATATTTCCTTGCGCTTGAAATCTTTTCGAAAATAAATCAATATTACTACAGGTATCTATATTTTTTTTCGGATAAATAGAAATGTAGTATTGTTTTTATACCATACCCGTGAATTAATTAATAAAAATTAAGAAGTATATTTTTAATTTGTATTTCAGTCATTTTTTTAAGAACTGCAAGGTATTTTTTAATACTTTATTTAATATTTTATTTTGTTTGTTTGTTTTGTTTCTTTTTTAACGTCGGCCTATTTCAACGACTATGGCCAATCACCGACGCCATAGAGCAGTTTCATCCCACTATCTTGAAAATTTTTCCGAACCCCTGCCTTTCTGTAAGGAATATGGGATCTTTAACGCGCCCAACATCACATGGACACGGAACCGACGGCTTTACGCCCTCTCCAAAGGGCGGAACGTGCAGACATTCAACTTGCTCAAATACAATGCCAGAACCTCGGTTGATGTTAATTTTACTGTTTGTACTGAAAAATTGAAAGGAGTACCCTGGGATCGAACCCAGTACCCTTCGGTTCAGAGGCCACGTTCTTACCACTGAACCACCGAGGTTCTAAAATATTTTATTTCGATTGAATTTTATAATTTTCGATTATAAAAATCATGTGTCGGAAAATTTAGCAAATAGATACTGGGCTGGTTAGTGACGAAGGTTAGAAGAACAAAGAAAATAGATCAGTTGCTTAAAATAAAAAGTAACTTACCACTTTCCCGCATGGTTTACAAAAAACGTTGTCACCATCTACGGAAAGCCCTGAGTGTGGCCGTATCCAGCTTGGCAATTTGGATCACTTTTTTTTACGGTATAAAATAATAAAAACAACCCTACAATAACACTGTCTAAAGATGAAGTAAGTTCACTGTGCGTGCAACTAAGCACAAGTAGCACAAGCAAACTAAATAAGAGAAATAAATTATTTCATTTCTAGACACTACTGGCGTGTAAATAATTCAACCCTGATCCCATTTAATGTCTTCTTACTAGACTTAAGATACGAATAAAATTACCTGGCAGTCAGTCCGTTCAATATATTCTGAAGTTATTATTGGGAATTCCAGACACAGTTTTTATGACAGGCGAGCGTAAAACCCCAGTTCTTATGAATTTTAGATTTATACAATAATTACTATACGCATTTTGCTATTTATTTTACGTTGATGTAAAATACAAAGAAAAGAGCGCCTTTACCAACAATCCTTCCAAGAATGTGTTTTTATACTTTCACTTACTAGCTACTAGTTTCATTTAGGTATAGCACGTACAAAGCTAGGAGGCGGTAGATTCTAAGAACCCAGAGGTAGCTCACCCTGTCTAGCGCACTGTATTATATCTGAGTGAAACACTTGAACTATACAATACCAGGAATTTGGAATCTCCTTCCCGCCAGCTACATTTAAACGGCCTATAAATTTACCTTAGCAGCTGCTTATATTGAAACAAGTATATGGCTTTTTTTACATACGGAAACCCCTAAAAATTGTAAAGTATGCAAATAATGCAAAATATATGGAAATATGCAATTTAGGCAAAATACACTAAAATATGCAACTTATGCAAAAAACATGCGAATTTCATATAATCCGAGCACTGGTAATTACATTAAATTGGTCTTCACAACAATATAAGGTGTTTTTTCAGATAACTGTGGACTTTTTCTTTCATCCCGCTTTATAATTTACACCATTGCTATCTAATAGAATAATAAAAATAGTTTCTCTGCAGTTTTTATAGTCGTATTTATACACATTGGTACGACACAGTATTTATATAAGCTTTATTTTCCATATTATCAAATAAAATAACGTGCAAAAGCTAAAACTCAATCAATAACTTGCAACACAGGATGTAAACTTAGAGAAGCAAGTTCATTGTTGAATATTGTACTGTCCCGTGACGTCACAGATCATGGCCGAAAAATAGTGTTGTTTGAAATCAATTATGAATTTCGCATTTTCAAATATTTTTTTGCATCGTTATTTTTGTTGTATGTGAAATGAAAAAAGTATTAAATATCATCTTTGTGGGATATCTATCAGATCTGATAAGAAAAAAAAAACATCCAAATTGTCTATTATTCTCTCTAAAACATCATGAACTTTGTTGCTTCCCCACAAGAAGCGTGTTAACTACGTTCTTGAATAGTCGGAAATTATACAGTGTGGAACGGCCAAACGGAATAAATTGAATTTCTTAATTATTGCGCATATTTATAAAAAAATCCGAAACATATCAATTTTGGATTTAATAAATTACAGTCTGCAACTCAAAAGCTTTATTCCTACATTCAACCTCTTTCGAGTGACAGTTGCAGTCTCAAAATTTTTAAATAGGAAGTTAAGGCTTGTGATACCTCATTTGAAAGACCTCTTCATGCTCTATCAAAAATGGCATGGTTTTAAAATTTCATGCAAATAATAACCGTAACAAATAGTACTGCCAATTGAATCATACTTTCCACATAGCTGTGATAATTTTTTTTCTTCAGAAAGACATTCTCATTCAATGTATTTAGGACCCATGACTAGACCACAAATAAAATATTTGTATTCCTGTAACCATAAACTTTTGAAACGATATTGCTCGAGTTTAATTGAAAAAATGTCAATTTTCGCTAATTAACCCCTTATTTATACCCTACCCCTGACACCATCTTACCCGAAAAAAATTGGAACCGTTCCTATGTAGGGTGCTGACCGGATACCAAATTTAAAGATGATATCTCAATTCTTTCGAAAGTTATTGCGCCTATTAACAAACAGACATACATGCCGACAGACCCACAGACCGATCGACCGACATACCGACGACATTTCCAGAATTCAAAAAGTTTTCTATATGCATCAAGACTTTTTAGGCCGTTTTAGCAAACAAAATTTCGAATTTTTTTTTCTACAATATGCCACTCCCACACATGCAACCCCTAATTTAATTTCAACACAGAATACCATATGTTTGATGAATTTATTTTTATTATTATTTTTTATTTAGTTTTCTCTAGTAAATAAACCCTAAAACGTTGTATTACCCGAGTTTTAACGAAAAAATGTAAACTTTCACCAACTCACATCCCATTTATCCCCTACCCCCTAAAGTGATTTTACTCAAAAACAATTCGAACCCTTCGTGCTAACTGTATACTAAATTTGAAGGCGATATCTCAATTCGTTCTAAAGTTATCGTGGCTGCAAACAAACAGACATACAGATCCATAGACTTACAGACCGACAGACAAAAAAAAGTCCGTTCCCAAATCATGTTTTATATATGTTTTAGTGAAATTTCTTTACAAAAAATCACTAATGAGGAGATCTCGACTTTTAAATTAAAAAAAAGTTCTTCAAATAAGCGCTAATTAGGCCCCCTAGAACACATATTCAGGGTCAGTTTGACTTTTTATATGTTTATATATATATATATATATATATATATATATATATATATATATATATATATATATATATATATATATATATATATATATATATGTGTGTGTATGTATCACACCGATAACTCAAATTGTGGCAAGTGGCTTGGATAAGTTTGTTAGCCAACTAAATCGGCCCTGGTTTTCCCCGAAAATTTTGTGTTTTCTTTTTAAAAAATTTGATATCTCCGGAAGTAACAAAGTAAGGACAACCAAATTTGGTACGCTTGTTTGTCTTATATAGAGTGTACCATGTTCCGAAATTTAGATCTCTAAGTTTAAAGAAAAAAAGTTATGAGCAGTAAAATAATTTTTTTTTGGAGTTTTCCTCAAACCGTCAAAGTCGCGATTTAAAACGTCAAAATTGGCAACAATTTGGCAAAGAACCTGAAACTAATAGGAGCTATGGAAGGAAAATGTCTCAAGAATAATGTTCTACAAAACCTAAAGTCTTAGAGTCAACCGTCATTGTCCTTCATTTTACTAAAATGTTTCCAGAAAATTCATTTCTCTGATGCTTTGGCAGTAGCCTTAGCTATAGTATCGTTTAATGGTAAATAATTTTTGTTGAATTTTCATAAAAAATCAGTCAAGTTCAATATATCCGTTAAAAAATGTGAAACGAATACGGATTGTGAAAAGAAAATGTTGCCAGAAGAGTGTTCTGCGAACCCTTAAGTTTAACCTTCAGCCGTCATTATCCTTCATTTTACTAAAATATTTACAGAAAATTCATTTTAAATAGACCCTTTCTCTACGCTTTGGCTGTCGGTTTAGTTAAGTTAATGCTTTCGCTGTAGGTTTAGTTAAGTTATGGTTTAACAGTCTATAGTTTTTAGCTAATTTTCGTAGAACAAATTCGTTAGTGCATTTTTGCATTTTTTATAGAAATTTGATACCTGTTTGTAAGAAAAAAATGTGGACGCAGTAAGTGCGTTTCGGTAGCGGATTTTCATTAAATTCTTCAAATTTCAATAATCCAATTTGTTATTAACGTAACGTTTGTTGGCTAGGAAACCAACATTTAGGTTTATTTTCGGAAAATTTTTGTACATTTTCAAACAGTAAGTAATTTTGATAAATTCTTTCTACTACATAGGATATACCGGTAATCAGATTGATGCCTGCTTGCGTTTGCTTTTAAAAATATTTTTATGAAAATTCACTTCCATAACGCACTTGCTGCGACCAGAATTTTAAATTATTGATATTTTTACGACGTATAAGCGAAAAAAAAATAATTGCCGCCGATGCGATACTTCTACACGTTGTGACGATGTGGAAATAATAATTTGAAGCGTGCCTTTGTCGGGTGCTAACTGCATACTAAATTTGAAGATGATAACTCAATTCGTTCGAAAGTTATTGCGACGACTAGCAGACAGACGTACAGGTTGACAGACCAACCTACCGACAGATAAAAAAAGTTCGTTCCCGTATCGAGTTTTCTACATCTTTTGAGACTTCTTACGCAACTTTAGTAAAAAAAAATTCGAAATTTCTGTCACCGATATTCTACCCCCACACATTCAACCCTTAATTTAATTTCAACACGGAATACCAGATGCTTGTTGAAATTGAACGTTTTCTAATAAACAAACCCTAAAACGTTATATTACTAGACGTTTACGAAAAATTTAAATGTTCACCAAATCATCCTTGTTCATCCCCTATCCCCTAAAGCGATTGTACCCAAAAGCAATCCGAACCGTTCGTTTGTTAGCTGTTAACTGTGTAGCACATTTGAAGACAATATCTCAATTCGTTATAAAGTTCTCGTGGCTACAGACTGACATACAGACCGACAGACCGATAGACCGACAAACACCAAAAATTTTGGTCCCCAAATCATGTTTTCTATATGTTTTGACCATTCTTACGACGTTTAAGCAAAAAACATTTTTGAAATTTTTGTCGCCGATGCCATACTTCCACACGTATTGACGATGTGGAAGTAAACACACGTATTGACGAAGTGGAAGTAAAAGAGCTACATGTTTTATCAGGAAGTTTTATAGTATTAGTGCTATTGCTTCCAGCTCATGTAGTTAGACACAAAGATTGTTGCTCATCTCAAATTCAGTTACAACAGGGAAAACAAGACACTAATAGCGGCTTCATGAAGTCGTTCCCTTGAGTGAGTCTTGGGTTTTAGTGTGTCTCTCAAAACACTAGTCCGCGTATCGTCTGCTAATAAAAATACAGTAAAAGCGGTTTACCGCGTTAAACCTAAAAACCTACAACAATACAGGACTTACCTTCGTGAGCATGAACAAGAGTATCTATAATGTAGATCACATCACAGGAATAATCCAGGGTCCACCAAAGTGCCGGAATGGAATTATTCAACTCCCAAAACACAGCTCTTCCCAGTACGAAGATAACGTTGTAAAGCACAGCCAGAGAAACCACCATAAGCCACTGCAAACAATTACATTTTATTATAACTTGAGTCGCTAAAATCATTATTTTACAGATACAAAACTAATTTAAAATACGCTTTTGCTTTTTCAGACTATTTAACTGTTTTCTAGTTACTTTAGTTTCTTTTTTACTATTCACCTCTGAGTATTGCAGACTGTGACAATTTGGTTCGTTGCAAATGTTAATTTGTAAGCCACGGACGCAAAGGACGCAATTGTACGACCCGCATATACGTGGAACATCGTATTCGCTAGTTCCCAATTAAACTTAAATGCATGCATACATAAATAAAATCAATTACCAAAACACTTTAAACGAAAGCTTTTATTTAACTTTCTGTAGGCGAGGACCTAAAACATGAAAGGAAATGTACGTATAGTGGGGCCAAAAAGAATGAAATACTATGTGTAAATATAACTATATATATATATATATATATATATATATATATATATATATATATATATATATATATATATATATATATATATATATATATATATATATATATATATATATACAGGCTGGCGCATTGAAAACGAAACAGACCGATTTGCGTCCAGATAATTTTTTTTAAGAAACGCTGAAACAAGTCAATTTTAATATTGAGGGAGACATGTTTTGACATAAAACTCAACTTTGTCACATCAACCCCTTAAGGGTGGTGATAAGAACCCTTATATTTTAAATAGAGAACATGGGTCGAGAGTTACATCATTTGAAAGCTCTTTCTTTTCTGAATTCAGCACATTATATTTTTGGAAGTTTTATCAACTCGTTTAAAAATTATCCGCAGTTGAAGATGCAAAAACGCATTTTATTCATTGTGATAACAAATGCACTGATTAGTCAATTTTTCGTTAAAAAAAAACCTAAAAAAACCAAACGTTCAAAAATGTTTATTCAGTTAAGTAAGTGTTCAAATTGTTGACCATCAGCCTCCATACAAAAGTACAAATTTTGTTCAAAACGAGCTATGACATTCTGAATCATTTGTGGAGACGGCATTCTTCAACAATGCGTCGCCGTAATTCTTCCAGAGACTCCGGTTCTGATGCGTAAATTCTACTCTTTAAATGGCCCTATAGAAATAAGTCTAAAGGAGTTAAATCCGGTGATCTAGGGGGCCACTCAATAGCACCTCTACGCCCAATCCATTGTCCTGGAAATTCTCTGTTAAAAAAATTCCTAACACTTTGTGAAAATGCGGAGGAGCTCCATCTTGTTGAAACACTAATTGATTCTCTTGATAGCGATCATCGTTTTCAACAATGTCAATTAGTAGAGGGTAAACGATATCTTCTAGTAACTCCAAGTACGTTTCGCCACTCAAATTGCCATCAAGAAAAATTGGTCCGATTAAACGGTCTTCAAAAATGCCAGTCCAGACATTCAATTTCTGTGGTTGTGGACTTCGTGAAAACTTCTTGGATTATTATCTGCCCAATAACGACAATTATGACGATTGACTGTAGAGTTTAATAAAGACGTACACTCGTCTGAAAAACAGATATTGAACAGAAAGTTTCCGTTATCAGCTATTCATGCCGTCATAACTTTACAAAACTCCAGCCGCCGATCAAAATCATCTTCATTCATTTGTACAAGATGCATTTTATACGGGTGAAATTTTTGATGCTTGAATATTCGCTGAATAGTTCTTCTTTTGATGTTTAAAACAGTGGCCAATTTTCTCGTGCTCAAAGTTGGATCTGCAGCAATTTGTCCCAAAACTTCAATCTCAGTAGTCCCATTTCTAACTGGAAATTCACGTTCAGGATCCCGTTTTTTGTTGGCTACTGAACCACTTTGTCGAAACTTTGCAACTAACTCCAAAATGTATTTTCTGTTAGCATGTCTGTTCGGATATCGTTCATTAATAAAATTTGCGGTACGGTTGGCACAGTCATCGTTTTCGAAAAAAAGAGTAATTATTTCAACTCTTTCTTTTACAGAATACACCATTGTGAAATTAATTTTCGGTAGTATCAAGTATCAAACCGACCGATAAACTAAAATAATATACCGCATTTCTCTCATTCCGATAAGAAATGTTCTGATAGTCAATTTTTTGTTTACCAACCAACAAAACATGGACTATCAGCACATTTCTTAACGAAATGAGTGAAACGCGTTTTTGCATCTTCAACTGTGAATAATTTTTAAACTAGTTGATAAACCTTCCAAAAAAATTAGTGTGCTGAATTCAGAGAAGAAAGCGATTTCAAATGATGTAACACTCGGCCCATGTCCCCTATTTGAAATATAAGGGTTGTTATCACCACCCTTAAGGGGTTGATGTGACAAAGTTAAGTTTTATGTCAAAACTTGTCCCCCTCAATATTAAAATTGACTTGTTTCGGCGTTTCTTAAAAAAATATTCTCTGGACGCAAATCGATCAGTTTCGTTTTCAATGCGCCAGCCTATATACAGTTGTCCACGGATTGAGTGTGGGTAAGGTATAAGTAACGAAAAAAATTTGAATTAGATTATGGTATTCTTGGAATCGCTCATGCATCGTCTTAAACTAAGATTTTGAGGAAATGAACAAAATCAATTAATATACAGGGTGGTTTAGAACTGATTTAATTAAATGTGTTAAGAGTAAACTACCTACGTTTATAAAGGTACCGCAAAAAGTTATTAACAAAACTTGTTTATAATTAAAATTTATGACAGGCTCTCAATTTTCAGCCAGATCAGCCGACTTTGAATTGTCAAGTAAATTATTAACATTTTTTCCCTATCAACATGGAGCTTTTTACCTGTGGTTTTCTGAACGCAGGTGCGCAAAGTAACCATGATATGTTAAATAATAATCTATTGGTAAAATAAAAAAGGCTTATTGCTAACAAAAATCAAAACTAACAACGAAAAATAAAGAAATTATTCAAATGTGCTGCCACCAACCGATACACATAACTTAGGCCATTTAGTATATGCTTTGTAGGCATTTTGCTTATGTGGAATCAAAATACCGTCAATTGCCTCTCTCAACCTCAGTTTTAATAAATCAAGATCGTTGTTTAATGGAGCCGCGTAGACTTTCTGTTTGAGATAGCCCCATGAATAAAAGTCCATTAAGGTAAGATCGGGACTTCTGGGATGCCAAGGTATTGGCCCATATCGACGAATCCACCGCCCAGGAAATTCGCGATCTAACCATTCTCGAACGATTCCTGTTGCATGTGCTGGGTGGCCGTCATGCTGAAAGTATGCTGTTTGTCTACCTTTTAGTGACATGTCATGCAAATGGTCTTCAAGAATATTTTCCAGCATTTCCAGATAACTGTACTGGTTCATATTCCGCTCAAAAAAATATGGCCCAATTATCCCAGTGTAAGAAACAGCACACCACACATTTACTTTTTATGGCATTGTCTTCTGCAATTAACTCTATAATTTGGATTTTCCATAGACCAATGCCGTGCATTTTGGAAATTTATTACCCCATTAGTGGTGACAGTGGATTCGTCCGAAAAAATAATACTTCTGCCAAAATTGTGATTTTGTAGATATTGCTCGCCGTACCATAAACAAAAATCTAATCGTTTTGACTCGTCATTTTCTTCCAAAGTGTGGATAAGTTTTGCTTTGAAAGGTTTCACCTTGTTGGTACGATAAATTTGTTGCAAATGCGATTTGCTAATATTGCCAATTTCTAATGCCCTCCTTCTTAATGATAATTTCGGAAAACGCCTGACAGAATCCATAGTTAATGCAACTGCAGCATTGTCTTCTTCATTTAGGCCGGATTTTGACTTCTTAATATTTAAAACACTCCCAGTACACATATATTTTGTAGCAACTTTTTTTACACTAGTAGCGGAAACCGAATAATTTCGCCAGCGTTCAAGTAATTTTCTTATCACTCCCTGATAAGAATGTTCTTCACCCAAACCATAGCACCGCATAATAAAAACTTTTTGTTCTGTTGTTAACATTTTTAAATACAGAAGCTTACCGTTCGTGACAAATAAAATTGACGTTTCAATTTTCCAAATAAGTAGTATTCCGGGAAACGAACAAGAAGGCAGAGCTCAAGTAGCCATGCAACTCGCCAATTATTGCTTCGAATGTCCAGTTGTGCGTTTACTTTACTTGTTTTATTGGTTGAGATGAAAGCCAACCTACCCCAAGTTTAATTATGGTAAAGACTTTTTGTAATACAGTTTCAAGTATTTTTTAAAGTACACCTAATCACAGAAGCCCTCGAACGTCATTTAAATAAAGTCGCAGCTAAAAAAAATCATAGTAGGCTGATCTATTTGAAAATTGAGAGCCTGTCATAAATTTTAATTCTAAACAATTTTTGTTAATAACTTTTTGCGGTATCTTCATAAACGAAGGTAGTTTACTCTTTAATACATTTCATTACATCAGTTATAAACCACCCTGAATATTAATTGATTTTGTGCATTTTCTCAACGTCTTGGTTTAAGATAAGGCAGGGGCGATTCCCAGAGGATCATAATCTAATTCTAAATTTTTTTTGTCACTTATACCTTACCCACACTCAATCCGTGGACACACTGTATATATGTATATATATATATATATATATATATATATATATATATATATATATATATATATATATATATATATATATATATGTGTGTGTGTGTGTGTATGTATGTATGTATGTATGTGTGTGTGTAGGTTGGATTTATTTTGCACAGAATGGCATGTATAATAAAAATTTTAATTAAAAAGGAATGATCATAGCTATTGTATTCGGTTATGTATCTATATTATAAAGAGTGTTTGGCGAGTCTCGAGATAAATAGACCAACAACAATGGGCCACTTTGCAAAAATGCAGCAAATCAGGAACGCAGACATAAGAGTCAGCATATTAGAAGGCACCTGGAAACTAGGCAGTGAAGTTGCAGAAACAATAAGAAGCAGGAGTGTAAGTCACCTCTAAAAGACAATAAAGCCACTCCCGAGAGAAAAACTTATGAATAGCCAGCCCGCCTTCAGCAGGCTGTTTATTCCTGTTTCTTATTTGTTACTCTGCACATCGAGTGCTATATTTTTATATTACACTTATGTTGATATTTTATTATTGTATGTTACATATATTAAGTAATATTTGTGTAATCAATCAATAAATAACTGTATAAAAAGTCAAAATCTTAACCGTAAAGTTAAGTGGCGCAGTCGTTTGTATCGGTTAGAAAATCAAACGAATATTGATTTTTACGTGTATAGACAGCTAATAACTAAAACCGAGCCGAGCTGATCAAAGTAGAGCCAAGCAGAAGTCCAATTAGAAGCCAAGCAGCCAAATGAAAGCAGCAGCGATAATAATAATGTAAGTTGTTTGCTACTTCCTTAACTTTCCAATATTTTTATATTTTATCGATGTATATTGTATATGTCTGATTGCGAGGAGGATTTACAAGGTTTATTAAATTTGAAATATAGGCTTCGACAAATAAGTATTAGCGATAATAACAATTTAGAAATACCTATCAGTAAAAATAATCTAAGAGAGAATAAAATGGCCTACCAATTTAAAGATTAAAAAAAAGCTATTCCGGAATTTGACGGACAACCGGCTAATGTAGGTAATTTCCTGAGAAGTTTCGAACTGGTTATGAACCAATTTTATGTAGAAAATGAAAATTTATATTTGAATCACTTTTTACCTAATTTCATACAAACAAAGGTGACGGGCCAAGCTCGATTAATAACTTACACTAAGGTAATTAATCGATCGCTAGGCCTAAGGAACGCTATTGTGAAAATTTCACTGATCATCGCGATGATACGACCCTACTAGCAGAAATGCTTACGTTAAAACAACGAGGCAGGTAGGATGCACTTGCTTTCTCTAATCGGTGCAGACACATCGACGAGTTGCTTATATCAAACCTCATAGCGAATGAGAATAATGAAGCAATAAGAGCGTTAAAAATGACTATGTACCAAAATCAAACCCTAAAAGCATTTCTAGGGGGACTAAGGAATCCCATAGGTATGGTAGTATGATCACTCAACCGGCAAAGCATCGAACAGGAACAGAAATTTGTACTTTTTCAAGAAAATTTCTATTATTGGGACAAAACTATACAAAAATCAAACTTTAATAGTAATAACCATGGCGGACAAAACAAACCGTTAGTCCAAAGACAAAGTTCTCCACAATCTAATAACACATAGTTTCAAAAACTATTTTAACCAAATAACAAACCATTTCAACAACAAAATAATGCCCAAAATAATCACAATCATTTTCAAGGTAGGGCAATCTTTCCTCAACAAAACCGACAATACAACCAACAGACACCTCACCAACTTTTTCGAGCCAGTTAAGAAGACCTAATTACAGTTCTAACAATAATAATCAATCAGATCAATGTAGACGACAAAATTATAACCCAAATAATATCGCTAACAGAAATTATCCCCAGCCGATGGAAATAAGAAGCAACAATACGAGGCTCATTCATCAACCCCAGAGAAATGTGTCACAATTACACAATAATGTTTTTTTCGAAACGAAAGTAAATAATTATGACTATGAATTAGATAACGTAAAATCACCAGCAGAATAATATGACGAACGTACCCAAAATTTTCCTACGGCTGGAACGTCCAATCAAGAACCGTAATTGATATTATTAATTTTAATATAATGTGTAGATTACCTTATGTCGAATTGAGCGAGATTAATGGAAAATTACTATTAGATTCGGGTTCTTTCAAGAACCGTTTAAACGCGAGATAATGGCAGCACCAACAAAGACGCGTTATAATACAAAGTTGCAATCCCAGTATGCAGACATCCGAGTCAGCAGGATCAAAAGGCACCTTGGTAGACTGCGCAGTAAAGTGTGGGAAGCTGTGTCGACATAATAGAAGTCACCTCTAAGAACAATAGTGCTACGCCCTAGGTGACACGTCATAAATAGACGACTCGCCTTCAACGAGGCGTTCATTCCTGTTTATTAATTTAGATTTAGTTATTATATCACACTTATGCTGATATTTGTATTTGTCATTATTTTATGTATGTATTTTGTACCACAAGTATTAATTGTGTTAATCAGTAAATAATTGTTTTAAAAATTCAAACGTCTTAACCGTAAAGTTAAGTGGCGCAATAATTTGTATCGGTTAAAGAGACAAAAGGATATTGATTTTTAAGCGTATCGACGCCTAATAACCGATTCGAGCCAAGCAGACCCCAGTGGAAATAAAAGCAATAGCCAAGCAGCCATAAGAGAGTAGAAGCAGTTATACTAATCTAAGTTGTTTGCTACTATTCCATTTTGTCTATTTCCTGCATTTTCACATGTGTTATATTGATATATAGTGTATGTCTGATTCAGAAGACGAATCAAACAGTTTAATAAACTTAGAGTATAGACCTAGATCAATCAGTATCAGCGATATTATTGTAATAGAAAACCTTGTAAGTGAAAGTAGTCATAGTAGAAACATGGCAGATCAATTTAGAGAATTTTTCCCTAGTCAACTCCTGAATTCGATGGTCAACCAGCTAACGTAGGTAATTTCTTAAAATCTTGTGACCTGGTTATGAACCAGTTTTATACAGCTAATAAGAATCTTTATATGAACCATTACTTGTTAAATTTCATACAGATCAAATTAACAGGAGAAGCACGTCTCATAATAAACACGAAGATAATAAATTCGTGGTTAGACCTTAGGAATTATATTGTGCAGAATTTTACGGATCAAAGAGATGACACAAGTCTCTTCGCGGAAATGCTTACATTGAAACAAATGAACGGGGAATATCCACTTGCATTTTCAACCCGCTGCCGACATATAGAACAGTTACTCATCTCTAACTCAATCTCCAACGAGAGTAACGAGGCAGTAGGGGCACTCGAAATGAAAATTTACAAAAGCCAACATTAAAGGCATTTTAGGGGAATTAAGGAATCCAATGGGGGTGGTATTAAGGTCCACCAACCCCCAGAGTATAGAACAGATACTTAAATTCGTATTTTTAGAAGAAAATTTCGATTGTAGGAAAAATACAATAAATATATCAACTTTTAGTCAAAATAAAAATGACGGACATAACAGACAACCTTTACAAAAACAAAACAGTGCAAACTTCACTAACCATCAGTTCCAGAAACCGCTTTAACAAAATCACAGACCTTTTGAACAACAAAATGGCTTTCAGAATTTCCAGCCCAAACAAAATAGCCAACTCAGACCGCGACCTAACGTCCAACAAAATTTCTGTGATCAAGGAGGAAGACCAAGTTTTCATAATAATCACAATAAACAGTTAAATCAAATGTGACGAACGAATTTTAACAAAAATACTAGTAGACAATATCCGGGACCAATGGAATTAGGAAGTTCTTATTCGAGACTGTTGCAACAGCCACAGAGAAACGCTGTTCATTTACATAATACAGAAATTTTTGACAACAATCTAAACAATTTTGAATACGAAACAGATAATTTTAATTACGATATAAATAATTTAGAATACGAGGTAAATAATGAAAATTCTCCATCAGAATCGTACGATATACAAAACCAAAATTTTTACGATGGTACGCATGTCCACGAACAATCGATATTTTCTTTGTGGTGAAGTCATGGGCCCTAAATTCTTTCCATGAGAATGTCTTTCTGAATAGAATAAGTTATCACAGATATGTGGAAGCTATGGTTCAATTTGCGGCACTATTTTTTGAGTTATCGCGGTGTGATACGTATACACACACATGGTGGTCTTCGTCTGCGCTCATTCGGAGAATTTTTTTTTAATTTATAAGTTGCGGTGACCTCAATGGCAAACTATTTGTACAAAAATTCGCTAAATATGAATGCAAATGACTATTGGCATAAAATGTAAGCGCATTACTGTTCGCAGACTTAAATGTGTTGGATCATAAAAAATGACAAAGTAGTGTAAAATAACGCCGCGTTTGCTTTTTTATAGCAAACGTCCTGGATCACAACATTAATCTTTAATACGAGCTCCATTTTAGCCTTCTATAACTAAAATTTGTTGATATAAATCATTTTCTCCATTATCGTGAAAATTCATGATCTATTATAGACCTAACGCTGAAAAAAACCATATTTTCAGAGATTTAGTCGTCGTTAGCATTATCAGTCTCTAGTCTGGTCCATTATTATAATTTATATGGCATTTAGTATCTTATAATATCTTGCAAGATTAACGGCGTATAAAATATTTTATGTTTACATTGTTACAATTAAAAATTACTTCCCGTTTCAGAAGCTAAGCGTAACACAGAAACTAAAACCCCCTTATACAGGCGATCCTTAAGTAATGCGCCATATAGCAATACAAGATTTTTGGTATTAAAAGTCGTTGACAACAACTTACCTTAGTCTAAAAGTTAATATTAACAAAGACATAAAGTGTTGAAGTGAATATGCGATTCTGAACCTCTGGAACCCAAATCCGAGGTCAGTTTCGGATATATATATATATATATATATATATATATATATATATATATATATATATATATATATATATATATATATATATATATATATATATATATATATATACATGTGCCACACCGAAAACTCACAAAATAATATGCCGATTTTGATCAAAATTGGTGAGCACCTTCCTTTTGCACGTGGCTTGGATAAGTTAGCCAGGAAAATCGGCCCGGTTTTTCCAGGAAAATTTTGTGTATCTCCAGAAATAACAAAGCAAGGGCAACAAAATTTGGTGCGCGGGTTTATATCATTATATATATATATATATATATATATATATATATATATATATATATATATATAGCCCCCTTATACAGGGGATCCTTAAGTAATGCGCCATATAGCAATACAAGATTTTTGGTATTAAAAGTCGTTGACAACAACTTACCTTAGTCTAAAAGTTGATATTAACAAAGACATAAAGTGTTGAAGTAAATATGCGATTCTGGACCTCTGGAACCCAAATTCGAGATCAGTTTCGGACTATATATGTTTATATATATATATATATATATATATATATATATATATATATATATATATATATATATATATATATATATATATATATATATATATATATATATATTATGTGCCACACCGAAATAATGTGCCGATTTTGATCAAAATTGGTGAGCACCTTCCTTTTGCACGTGGCTTGGATAAGTTCGTTAGCCAGGAAAATCGGCCCGGTTTTTCCAGGAAAATTTTGTGTAACAAAGCAAGGGCAACAAAATTTGGTGCGCGGGTTTATATCATTATATATATATATATATATATATATATATATATATATATATATATATATATATATATATATATATATATATATATGCAGTTCACTGGTGACCGTGATACGGTGTACATCTCAGTGTGAGTGAGTAATAAAATTATCTGCGATAATAAAAATCGAATTTATTTACAGAAAAATACCGTAATTATATTTAAAATTGTTTAGGTTATTTTTATTAATTGTGCTTGGTAATACAAAATTATTGTATGGAAGGATAAAGCTAAGGTATGGTATGAGCGAGCCATTGGGTGGTCTAGAACCACCCAAAAACATAAACGATTTATCTGGAAATAAAAATCAAGTAAATAAAAATAAATCTATAGACCTTGATAATAGATATACACCTTCAGATAAGGGACCTTATTATATATTCGAAAGAATGATTAAAAGACTTTCGGAATAGCATGCTGAACATCATAATATACTGACCACCTCACAATTCGGTTTTCGAAAAGAAGTGGGAACTATGGAGGCATTGACTTAACTGATTACTGACACCCAGGTAGCCTTTTTAGAAAATAAATACGTAATGTGCATTTACGTTGATATCAAAGGAGCATATGACAGCGCTAACCTAAAATTATTAAAGATCGACTTAATGCGTTTCGGCTTTCCAAATAATGTGGCTCTAAACATTGTTGAATTGTTTCATAACAGAACAATTTATGTGGGGGACAACAACTATAATATACATGGTCTCCGAATTCTAAGGAAAGGTTTACCGCAAGGATCGTTACTAAGCCCCATATTACTCAACTTATATACAAGAAATCTACATGACTTGTTTGAAACAAATACGAAGTGCATCCAATACGCAGATGATTTATGTGTATACACAGTTGCGTCTTCATACAATGAGTGTCTCGTTGAGCTTAGAAGTATCGCACATGTGATCAGTAAATGGATTGATGAACGTAAATTTAACATAAATACTGAAAAAACTTCAATCATGTTTCTCACTAGACATCGTTTGAAAGCACCAGCATGTATCCAAACCAGCCTGGGAGATATAAAGACTACTAATAGTTACAAATATCTAGGAATGATCGTGGACAATAAGCTCTTGTGGACAGAACAGGTAAAATATATAATAGGAAAATGTGAACGTGGAACAAACCTATTGAGGGCTACAGTGTCCAATGCGGGGCATCGTTTAATGTTGCCCTGTTATTTTATAGATCATATATACGTTCCATTTTGGATTATGGCTGTACTATTTATGGTATCAGTTGTAAAACAAACATTAAAAAAATTGAACGAGTACAATTAGAGGCACTTAGAATCTGCATTGGGGCAATAAAGACAACACCAACGGAAATAATATTCGCAGAAATTCAAGAACCACCATTTCATGTCAGAATAATCCTTCTAGCGAAAAAACAGTTACTCAAAACAAGAAGCAGAAGCGAAAACCAAATCGAGAACCTTCACTCCTTATTTATAGAGACAGTAACAAATAAGTTTTGGCCCAAAAAGAAAAATCCACCACGAACAGACGCGTACTATGAAACCATAAGATTCCAAAACCATATTACAGTTAATATAGTGCCACAGAAATTTCAACTAAGTTATGAAGCAATGGTGTCTTTACTGGATGTAATCATACCAGAGTTCACTGAATTTCCATGTGTTAACAGAATAATATTTCAACGCATAATAAGTAAATATAACAATTACACAAAAATATATACCGACGGGTCAAAAAGTGAAGATGGGGTTGGAGTAGCCTTTTATATTGAACAACCAACAGCATCCTTGGAAATTAGACTACACATTCAAAGCTCAATATTTACAGCAGAATTGTTAGCCATTAAGAAAGCTGTAGAGTGGGCATATAAAAAAGAAATAAAAAATGCCTTAATTATAAGTGATTCCCAGTTGGCATTAGGAGCAATTAAAAGCAGCCACTATGACAAAAAAATAAACGAGATAGTGAAAAATATCAGACAAATTTGCTACAACGGTAAAGATAAAATGTTAGCTAAATTTATCTGGGTGAAAGGTCACAGTACAACTGAAGGCAATTAAACAGTAGATATGTTAGCAAAAGAAGCCAGAAATAAAACGCAAATAGAATGCATAAAGGTCCCATCTAAGAACGTTGTTAAACATAGCAAAACAAAAAATTCTGGACGCAGCAAGTGCGTTATGGTAGTGAATTTTCATAAAAATGTTTTTATTGCAAATATGTGTGTTTTCTTTTTAAGAAAGCAGGCATCAATTTTGGTTACCAGCATAACCTATATAGTAAAAGCAATGTGCCATGTTTCATAAAAATAACTTTATTGTGTGAAAATGTACCAAGATTTCCAAAAGTAGACTTAAAGTGTTCCCGGAAAAACTCGTTTCTTGGTCAACCTTATAGGTTAATAGCAAATTGGGCTATTAAAATATGAAGCATTTGATCAAAGTTCGCTACCATAAAGCACTTGCTGCATCCAGAATTTCTTTTCTTACAAACATGCATTATATTTCGATGGAAAATGCAATAACATAAGGCGTGTTTGATTAAAAAAAAAAGAAAATTTGTATCACCAATGACTTATGGGCCATCCTGTGATTATAGAAATATTTTTTTAAGATGTAGCTCAAGACACCCTATAATTAATATATACAAATTTTTTTCAAATCTTGTATAATAACGGATATATTGAGCTTTATTGATTTTTTACGAAAATTCGACAAAAATTATATACCATTAAACGATAAACTCTATAGCTAAGGTTACTGCCAAGCATCAGAGAAAGCGTCTATTTCAAATGAATTTTCTGGAAACATTTTAGTAAAATGAAGGACAATGACGGTTGAAACTAAGACTTCAGTGTTTGTAAAACATCCTTCTTGAGACATTTGATTTCCATAGCCCGTATTAGTTTCAAGTTATTTGCCAAAATGTTGCCGATTTTGACGTTTTAAGTCGCAACTTTGACGTTTTGAGGAAAACCCCAATTTTTTTTTAAATGCCTATAACTTTTTTGTCTTTTGACATACAAAGCTAAATTTTGGTAGGTAACTTACATATAAGGACATAAACCCGCGCACCAAATTTGGTTGCCCTTACTTTGTTAATTCGGGAGATATAAATTTTTTTCGAAAGAAAACACAAAATTTTCCGGGAAAACCTGGGCAGATTTTCCTGGCTAACGAACTTATCCAAGCCATTTGCAAAAGGAATTTATTCACTAAATTTAATCAAAATCAGCCCATTATTTTTTGAGTTATCGGTGTGATACATATATATATATAAATATATATATATATATATATATATATATATATATATATATATATATATATATATATATATATATATATATATATATATATATAAACATATAAAAATTCAAACTGACCCCGGATATGTGTTCTGGGGGGCCTAATTAGCGCTCATTTGAAGAAATTTTTTCAAAATTCAAAAGTCGAGATCTCCTCATTAGTGAATTTTTTTAAGAAAATTCACTAAAAACAGAACACTTTGGGAAAAAGAATGGGTGAAATACACAGAAAAATCGAATAACAGGTATAAATTATTACATCCAAAATTACCAAAAAAATGTGGACTTAATTATTTACACGAAACTGAGCGAAACATATTAACAACCACAATTAGAATTCAGATTAACCATGGCAGATTTGGAGCACATTTAAATCGTCTGGGAATAGAATCAACTCCCTACTGTAACTGTGACGGAGACTCGATATGTGATTTAGAACACACCGTACTTTCATGCAGCTTGTATGCAAAACAACGATAAAAACAGTAGAAATACAATTTCTTCTCAAAATAAATTACATACTTAGTTTTAAGAATACAAAAGTATTGATCCTGTTATGGGGATATTTTGAAAATATAGGTATAGTATTATAACTATGTGAAAACTGGAACCTGTGATGAGCACTGATAAGTACACTTGGAGAACCCAAATCACCACAACACATATTTCAAAGACCTTACGATCCTTTCGTTGACAACTTCAACGTCATCAGAGGATGAAAAATTCTAAGAAATTCTTAGGATTTTTCATCCTCTGATGACGTTCACGTTATCAACGAAAAGACCGTAAGGTCTTTGAAATATATGTTTTGGTGATTTGGGTTCTCCAAGTGTACTTATATAGTATTATAAATGATTGTATATATTTAAGTACGCTGTTGTTAGTTTATAGCGATAAGTAAAATACATGTAAATATAGAACAAGTTTTCCGTCTGTTTGTCCTAATGTACTATCTTCTCAAACCGTGGCCTGCCAGTGTGTCAATGGGCTTTGGTGGGTCCCTAAGCGATAATGTGTCCCAGTCTATCCCAAAAAAAGAAGATATAAAAAACAAAGAAAAAAAAAAGAAAAAAAAAACAAGATGTATGGACGTATATATGGGTATATATAGTTTGTATATAGGTGTGTGTGTGTGTATATATATGTAAGGTAGCCAATATTAACATGACCAATAGGTATAATAAATATAAATAACCTTCAACTGCAATTCAAAAATCTGTGGTGAATGTACTACAAGTTCGAGCCATCCCGAGTGTTTGAGTGTTTACACTCACTCACTCACACTCAACTCAACTCAATATATATATATATATATATATATATATATATATATATATATATATATATATATATATATGTATATATATATATATATATATATAGATATATATATATATATATATATATATATATATATATATATATATATATATATATATATATATATATATATATATATATAATCAAATTAAATTATGTGCCAAAATTTAGCTCTCTAAGTTAAAAGACAAAAAATTATAGGCGTTTAAGTCGGGATTTAAAACGTTAAACTTGGCAACATTTAGGCAAAGAACCTGAAACTAATACGGGTAATGTAAGAAAATTCCGTAAGAAGAATGTTTTCCAAATCCTGAAGTCTTAGCTTCAACCGTCATTGTCCTTCATTTTACTAAAATGTTTCCAGAAAATTCGTATCAGATATACCCTTTCTTTGATGCTTTGGCAGTAGTTTTAGCTATAGAGTTTATCGCTTAATGGTATATAATTTTCGTAAAAAAATAATAAAGCTCAATCTATCCGTAATTATACGAAAAAAAATTGTATACATTATTTATATGGTGTCTTGAGCTACATCTTAAAAAAATATTTCTACATTTACAGCGTGGACCATAAGTCGTTGGTGATACAAATTTTCTTTTTTTTTTTAATCGAACACCCCATTATGTTATTGCATTTTTGCATTTTGCATCCGTATATAATGCACGTTTGTAATAAAAGGAAGTCGGGACGCAGCATGTGAATTATGGTAGCGAATTTGCATTAAATGCTTCAAATTTGAATAGCTCAATTTACTATTAACCTATAAGGTTCGTTGGCTAAGAAACCAGTCTTTTCGAGAACATTTTAAGTTTTCTTGGGGAAATTTTTGTAACAATAAAGTAAGTTTGTTAAAACATGGCGCATGTTTCTACTATATAGGTTATACTGGTCTCCTAATTTGATGCCAGCTTTCTTAAAAAAAAACACCTATTTGGTAGTAAAAATATTTTAATGAAAATTCACTACTATAACGCACTTTCTGCGTGCAGAGGTTTTTAAATATGATTTGAAAATCAGACAGTAGGGGACCCTTGAGGCGCTGAAATTAGATACGTTGCCTATTGTGTTGTAATTTGTAGAAGGCGCTACCTACATGATTCTTCTATTTATTATTATTATTATTTATCTTGGATATTATTATTATCGTTAAACAATTATACTGTGTGTAAGTGCAATTAAGTTTAACACTTGTGACTATATATATATATATATATATATATATATATATATATATATATATATATATATATATATATATATATATATATATATATATTCACTACTATAACGCACTTTCTGCGTGCAGAGGTTTTTAAATATGATTTGAAAATCAGACAGTAGGGGACCCTTGAGGCGCTGAAATTAGATACGTTGCCTATTGTGTTGTAATTTGTAGAAGGCGCTACCTACATGAATCTTCTATTTATTATTATTATTATTTATCTTGGATATTATTATTATCGTTAAACAATTATACTGTGTGTAAGTGCAATTAAGTTTAACACTTGTGACTATATATATATATATATATATATATATATATATATATATATATATATATATATATATATATATATATATATATATATATACATATGTATATATACACTTTTTTTTGCTTGTGTGACATTTTCAATTAAATAATCACGTTTTTACACTTTTTTAAATAAACTACTAATCTTAATCTAAAATTGAACCTTTTCCGGATTTTCTTATAAATATGCACAATATTTGAGATAGGTACTGAATTTATTCCGCTTCGCTGTTTGATACTATATACAGGTGACCCATCGATGTGAGGACGGAATGAGGTTATATTTTAAAATGCGGTCTTCTCGTTGCGATAGATATTTCACGAGTGCACATTTTAAAATTATTTTCATTTATACAGTGTGTTAATATACACAATGTACACAGCGTCTTTTTTTTTAATTGAACACGTTTTAACATGGAATATATTATAGCATTTGTGGAAATATACGATGCTGATTAAATTGGTATCATATTGTTTTGGGTTATTTTCAACCTCTATACAGCTACAGGGAGTTAAATGTAAAAAATCACTTACTGACCAAGATAAAGAAAACAGAATCAACTTTTGTAACATTGCTTCCAATATGGTTGAAGAAATTCCAAACTTTTATATTATTGTTCTGTTTAGTGGAGAAGCAACTTTTAATGATATCGTCGTAGTTAACCAACATAATATGTATTATTACGCTCCTGAAAATCCACTTTGCGTACGTCAAGTGGATTTTTAGCATCAGCGGTCATTGAATGTTTAGGGAAGAATTATAGGCGATACGGTTATCAGGACATTCTTTTTTGAAGATCAATTTAATGGAGAACGCTACCGCAGATTTCTGAAGGATAATTTACACAATTTAATGGAATATGTCGATCTTGAAACACGTCGATCAATGTATTTGCAGCAAGATGGTGCTCCTGTCCATTTTCACCGAAACGTAAGGCTATATTTACACCATTGAATCAGAAACCAATGGATTGGTCGAGGAGGTAACATTCCATGACCAACAACCTCGCCCAATATAGCCCCATTAGATTTTTTCCTCCAGGTGGGTATATACAAAGCAGATATTATATCAAAAATTGCCAACAACTGCAGATGACATGAAAAACCATATACAAACACTTTTTAAAAGTATTATCTCGCCGATGTTGAACAGAGTCAAAGAAAACATTGTAAGACGATTTCGAGATTGCATTTGGAAGGCGGAAACATTTTTTAACATGTTTTACCAATTTTAATAACAATTTGTACTAAATGTTTGATTTTTTTTATGTTTTTAGCCATTTAAATAAAATAAGAATTCTAGTATGCACAAATAAAAAATTTGAACAGCTGTACCTTCTTTCCTATTTAATTTAACTTACACAAGTATGAAATCATGACAAAGCCTATAAAATCATAACAAAACCTATAAAATTGTGCATTTAACAAAATCAAAATATATAGGGTGCTCCATTTGAAGAAAAATAGTTTTAAATTTTGCAATATATATATATATATATATATATATATATATATATATATATATATATATATATATATATATATATATGTGTCCTGTATAATAAAAAAATAAATAGTTAACGTGCATAAAATCTACACTAAAAGAACAATTATTATGACAAAACCCGATATTAATATCTCAAACATGTCGCTGGATTTAAACGTCTGAAATAGACCACTTTACATTTAACTCCCTGTAGCTGGAAAACGGTTAAAAATAACACAAACATTATGGTATCAGTTTAATCAAAATCTACGTGACTTTCCAAAAATGTCATAATATATAGGGTATTCCATTAAAAAAAATTTGGTGCAACACTGTATATTAACACCCTGTATAAATGTGAATAATTTTAAAATGTGCACTCGTCGAACATATATCGAATGGAGAAAACCTCATTTTAAAATATAGCACAGTGAAGAGGTATCTTCCGTCCTCACACCTGTATACACAGTGGCGTAGCGAAAACAGAACAGACCCGATTTTCATTTTTGCTGTTATTAAAAAAAAACGCTCGCACACGTTGGTTTTTTTCAAAAGGGAAACTTTTTGCCAATACCCTCAACCCAGTTAGTTCATCCCTATAGCGGGGAAAAGACACGTTAAGTGACACCTCATTTTGAAGCTAATAAAATATTGAAAAGTATCAGTTTTTGAGAAAACGGATTTCAGAGTGTTGTCTGCTAAACAAAACAAACAAGTTTCTTACATGATTTTTAATATCTTAACAGTATACTAAGTATTTAATGTTCAAAATGTTGATCCACAGCTTCGATAAAATAATACAAGTATTGTTCTAAGCGGTTCGAAAGCTGCGAAGCATTTCGGGTGAAATTGGGCGACATTTGGCGATGAGGTGTTGACATAAATCATCTACGCATTCTGGCATGGTAGTTGCTTACTTTTAAGGTGACGCCACAAAAAAGTCTAACGAGTTTATACATGGCGATCTCTTAGGCCATTCTATTGCTCTTCTTCGCCAAATCCGTCTCCCAGAAAACGACAAACCGCAACGGTATAGTGTAGGGTGGTCCACCTTGCAGAAATAATGATTTATTTTCATTCTAACGATCACTTTGTTTATATATTTTTGTTAGCGCTAGATCAACGACATCTTCCAATAATTGTTAATACACCTGTTCCTCATGGGAGAACGATTGGGCGAAGAGGAGCAATAGAATAGCCTTAAAGACCGCTAGATAAATCTAACTGTTCTATAGAAAGGAAACCACCAATCTAAGCTACATTGCGAACGCTTGATATCATACGTATGCACAAAAAATGGCCAGCCTGAATTTTTTAGTAAACAAGTTAATTAATTTTCCTTAAAAAAGTAGATGTACCAAAGAATGAAATTATATTAAGAACCTGGTCGAATATAACGGATACACTGCTTGCCAAGTGGAAAAATTAATCAACAAACAGAAAACAAAGAAAATGTTGACGATATCAACGATGTTTAGAAGAGAGAAATCCAGAAAAAACTTTGTTTGCTTACCATTTGAACCTCGAATCACGAGGAGTCTAGATAGCAAAAAAAAAGCCAACTTGCAGCTAACATTTTAGACTAAAAATACCTTAAAGAACTTGCTAGGTAACCCAAAAGACAAGGCCAAAATGTCGGGAATTTATGAAATAAGTTGTAAAGATTATAATCTTAAGTACGTCTGACAAACAAACAAGTTGATTGGAATTATATTCAAAGAACACTTAGCCCAATTACGATACGATACTATAGATAGATCTTCCGTCGTCCGACATATTTGGGATGATAATCATCACGTTGATGAAGATAATCTGAAATTAATTTTTTATAAATGTTAGACAACCAGGACAGCTGAACGCTTTCGAGAGTGTATATATTGCTAAATATAGTTACAACAAAAATGTATGAACGTTTCACCACCGCCGATTACGAGTCACCTGATCGATTGCTTTGTAAAATTAATTCCCAACTTTCACCATGTTAATTTAGTTGTCGTCGAACCTTCCCAAAATTATTAGAGATCGACACCTTTTAGATAAGGTAATAAAAAGAGCTCGTCGTTGTCCGGCGATAAAAATACAATGCACTGCAGAATTTGCCTGCGACTAGTTCCACTCTCGGTTCCTTTTCTTTACCTAAGATCCGGTATATAAGGTGATGTTAGTTAAAATTTTTCATCATCTGATGACGCTAACTTGGTTAGTGAAACGATCGTCAGGTCTTTTAAAATATGTTGTGGTGATTTGGGTTCTCCAAGTGTACTTATAAACCAATATTTATTTTAAAGTAAAACTTATATTTTCTATTTTTGTAAAACTTTCGTGATAAACCTTAGCAAAATTTGACCCCTGGAGACTAATTAAAACTACTATATAATGACAATACAGGACACTCCGGCTGATTTCGTGTTTCAAGAATATCAGTGTCCCTAGCGGATAGTACTGATATTACGTCGTTCGAGAACGTATAACACTAGCAATTGCTGGTGTTTAACTGTATATAATTAAGTTTGAACTGTGTTTTTTTACAATGAATGTTAGTGGTTGGGTGTGTGCAATCTATAATTGTTCGAATTATAACGTGCTAAATCTATCAAAGACATTTCATAGGTTTCCAAAGGATGGCGAAACGTGAATATGATTTGAAGCAGAAAACAAATTCAGAATCACTTTTATGCCAATATATACAGTTCGCAGAAGATAATTTATTGTGTAATATTTATCATCATGTACCTATCTATAGATAAACTTCGTCAACGGATGGTTGAAAGGCTTCAATCATAACTTGTCTTCCAGTGCATCAAAAAGAAATATGAAGGCAAAAAAAGTTTTGCATTAATAATAAATGATATAAGAAAACTGTTTTTATATATTTTTCTGTGTCCTTTTTTATTTTAGTATGGCATAAATTGTCACATTTTTTCACATTTAAAATTATTTTACTTGGTAAAGGCTTTTAATTATCTTCCCAAGAAAAGTTTTCAAAGAGACAAGTAGAAATAGCAGATTCAGCCCTATAATAGATTTATTCACGGAAGTAAGAGTTAGTCTCGCCTTTCATCTGCACAATTTCTTAATTATGTACTAAGTATATCAGTTACATATTTTAAAATATTAGATTAATAAGACAGTTTTCATGTAGAGATATAGAAAACTGAGTGCTGTGCTACAATTTATACCTAGAACAATTATTTATAGGTAAGTACAGTTCTTAATATTATCAGAAACAGCTTTCAGTATATTCCTATACCTACCCTCGATATAGTAGTTTAACGACGGTTTCAAGATAGCACTTTAAATTATGATGAAATAAGATTATGGGTAAGAGAAATTTGCAGAATTATTCATGCTGAATTCATTTAGGTTTCAAGCTGATTGTTGATACAAATTCTATTTATAACTATATAATCAGAAAATTTTCACTGTTTTGAGATGTACAAGTTTTTATATTCATCTATAATAAACCAATTGTCTAAATTAAGAATATGCAGGTAAATATATAATTCAAATTACCCGCTCAGTTGTCAGTGCTTCACGCGAGGTGGCGCTAGTGTACTTGTCACAAATATCACCAATGCTAAAGCATAGGAGTGTCTCGTATTGTTATTATATAGTCGTGCTAATTATCTCTGGGGAGTTACTCTGGGCGTCCTGCTTCTACAAGGTGATCCGCTACCATTACTTCCATCACTTTGGGGCTTCCACTTTCGTCCAAAGTATTAAAAATCCCAAGTAAAGTGCTGGCGCTTGAGTTAACAGCTTTTCTAACCGAACCAAACATCAACCCATCGAACAGTTACTTTTGGAGAATGCAAAGGTCCTTTATAACTTTGAGATGGGTTCTCTGTAGCGCAGTCCCATGCAAGGAAAAGTAACGTGAGCGTCGCCACTAATGAAAAGACGCTGTGTAATGTCTGGTTAGTTATTCTCCAAAAGACTCAGTACGGCCCTATCTATCATGTTTGGTTAACGTCTGAATTGCTGTTATTTTGTGTGGTTATAATTTCATTCTCTGGAAAAATCTTCGGGTACTTTCTGGCAGATAAATTTAACAATAGACTACGAAGAACTAGTTGCCTCACCAGCTGTTTATTTCTGGATTCCATTCAGATCATCTTTTACCAGTTTTTTTTCAACTGACCTATTATTTTTCCCGTCATGCAGCCAACATGAAATTTCTCTTTAACTCAAAACATCACAAACATTAAACTGACGACGAAATAATCGTTGACTTATAATGATGGAAGTTAAATTAATAATTTTTTTAACACAAAATAAGCGTTGCTGAATATTCCAACGCTTTCTTTAGACAATTATTATAAAACAACTGCTGAATCATTTTTAAAGCATCCTCTTTCAATTGGTGTCATTCATATTGCGATTAAAGTACATTGATTTTTAATTGCGTTTGGAAATAAAAGTCATTTGCCTCTATAAAAGGTAAAATTATGAAGGTGGCGCTTTTTACAAATTACAACAAAATATGTAACGAATTTACATTTAGTACAGTAAGAGTCTCTTGCTTGCTCATTTTCAAGTCATATTAAAGAAATTATGCAAAAAACGCAAACAAAGTATTGAATTTTACAGCCTGTACCTTTCTTGAAAGCAACTTCTAGACTAAGGTAACTTTTACTAAATCGATTACTTTTATTGTCAGGGCCCAGGATTGCTCTACGGGGTATTAATTATGGACCACTCCGTAGAAGTTTTAGTCAAGTTGTATCAAAGAAAAAAGAGTTTGACACAAACTCTTTGGTGAAATCTTTTTTTAAGAATATATATCTTATAACACTCCTATCATAAAAGTTATGTGTCACAAAAACATATGTTATTGCCAAAGTTACACTCGCGCCTAACAGAGCTATGCATTAAATCAGTATAAACAAATAAAACATACCTTGTAATGTGAGGGCAAAGCCGGGTCAACGACTATCCTGTGTCCCCAACAGGCGGGCTCATGTCCGTCACCCGTATCGGTGTTGTCATCTTGGTGGCTCTTATCCACAAACCAGTCGGGAGGGTGAGAACTTCTGCGGGAAAAGCGGCGAAACCTTATGGCCGCTTGAAGGGACGAGGCCACTTGCCTCAGCCGACCTCGCACCGCTGAAAACAAGCGGCTCTGGGATTCGGTCTCCTGAAAACAAGAGGAATAGTTTTAATAAATGCGGAAACATAGAGTTGGGTATCATGTTTCACAGAATACGTAAAATTCCATCGCAAATTCTATGGAGATTAGCTGACATACAAGTAAGGTAGCAGTAGACACATATTTAATCTCAAAAAAGCCTGGACGCAGCAAGTGCGTTATGGTAGTGAATTTTCATAGAAATGATCTGGCACAAAATATTTTATTATAACTTTTTTTTCTTGTAACATAGAAATCTAAATTTTGGTGTATAGTTTACTTTTTATATCGTAAACCTACCTACCAAATTTGGTTATCATAGATTTTTTATTTTTTAAGATAAAATTTTTTTTCAAATGAAAACTCAAAATTTTCTCGGGAAACCTCGTCCGATTTTTTTGATTAACGAACTTGTCAAAGTCATTTATAAAAGGAAGGTACATAGCAAATTTTATCAAAATCAGCCTATTATTCTTTGAGATAAAAATTATTTTCGAATGAAAACTCAAAATTTTCTCATAAAACCTCGTCCGATTTTCCTTACTAACAAACTTGTTAAAGCCATTTACAAAAAAAAGGTACATGCCAAATTTTATTAAAATCGGCTTATTACTTTTTGAGATAAGAATTTTTTTCGAATGAAAACTCAAAATTTTCCCGGAAAACCTCGTCCGATTTTCCTGACTAACGAACTTATCCAAGCCATTTACAAAAGAAAGGTACATGCCAATTTTTATCAAAATCGGCCCATTATTTTTTGAGTTATCGGTGTGATACATATATATATATATATATATATATATATATATATATATATATATATATATATATATATATATATATATATATATATATATATATATATATATATATATATATATATATATATATATATATATATATATATATATATAAACATATAAAAATTGAAACTGACCCCGGATATGGGTTCTAGGGGTCCTAGATCGCGCTCATTTGAAGAAATTTTTTCAAAATTCAAAAGTCGAGATCTCCTCATTAGTGAATTTTTTCTAACAAAATTCACTAAAAAGGTACGAGTTGTATTTTACTTTGTTAATCTCAAATAGCAATATAATAGAATATTATTAAACCTAGAGTAATATCGGAAATAACTCACAAGGCTAACGCTTGCATTATTTATTTCATTTATTTATTTATCAAATGCCAGAAACATATTTGAGGTCACAAAGATACGCGTTTCTTCTACTTTGTAAATATTCAAAAACTATCTAGCGATAGGTTTGTTAAGTGTCGTGGGGAAGCTATAGGGTAGAATATTGATGATATTGGACGAGTGAGACAGTTGAGTGGGGGAAATATTTGAGATGTTCAGTGTGGGTTCCTCACAAGAAAAGGCTATGCTGACCAACTATTCTCACTTCAGCAGGGTGTTGAGAAATGCTTGAATGTGGGAAAGAAAATATATAGCACGTTTGTAGATTTGCTCTTTTATTCAAAAATTTCTTACACCCACAGCGTAACGCGTTGGAGCGCCGTCATGCGAAATACAGATTCCTTGCTTTGAATTTAATGTAATTTCTTCGAGCAGCATGGGGAGATAATTCGCCAAAAAATGCTGATATATATCTCCACTCAACGCATCTCCGAAAAAATGCGACCCAATCACACAGCTTCCCAAAATTCCACCCCAAACATTCATTGAATATCTTTCTTGAAAACCTTTGGGTTGAATTAAATAGGGATTAGCACCAGCATAATGGTGGCGATTCCTTCTGATTGGAGGTCCTTTTTAGTGGCAGTTGACTCACCTCTAAACAAAACATTAGTAAAAAAAGTCTGTTTTCGTTAAGTTTATGGAGGGCTAATTTACAGTACAATATTTTCGCTGGAAGATTCTGGTTTCCGAAATGTGGCACCTTTGGTAAATGATATGCATGGTAGCGAAAGCATTGTTGTATTTTTGTTCTGCCTACTCCAAATTGACCACTCCACTGTCTTTGACTAGTTTGGGAAGTTTTGTTTGTAACCAGTAATATGTCTATGTGCGTATTATTATTCAACACATAATTTTCTTTTAACGGCTTGGTATACTCTACGGTTTCGTTTGCCTCAATCTGTGTTTAACTGTCTTTAGAATAAGAATCTTGAGCTGTATTTATTGGGAGTAACGCTGTCTATACAGATGCAGTCTTGCTGCCAAAACACAGTTACCATCGCTCTCGCCAATCGCATAAATCATATCAGCCTATTCTTCTTTGGGATGCAAAAAAAAACTATATTGTTTAGAAATATATAAATATGTTACACTCGAATAATTAAATTAAACTCCCAAATTAAGGCAAAAGTAACAACAATAACAAAATTTGCAATATCAATTAGAATAACCTATTAGATCTATGTATCAATTTGAAAATTGAGCAGTAGTCAAATCTTCAAATGCATCTTGATTCGTTACGTTATTAGGGCATTTCTCAGCACAGTAGTAACATAATTCATAACAAGTTGAATAACTAAAAACTCTGGACGCAGCAAGTGCGTTATGGTAGTGAATTTTCAGAAAAATGTTTTTAATAGCAAAAAAATGTTTTTTTTAAGAAAGCGGGCATCAAATTTGAATACCAGTATATTCTATATAGTAGAAACAATGTACCATGTTTCATCAAAATAACTTTATTGTTTAAAAATGTACAAAAATTTCCGAAAGTAAACTTAAATTGTTCCAGAAAAAACTGGTTTCCTGGTCAACCTTATAGGTTAATAGCAAATTGACCTATTTAAATTTGAAGCATTTAATGAAAACTTGCTACCATAACGCACTTGCTGCGTCCCGAATTTCTTTTCTTACAAAGATGTATTATATTTCGATGGAAAATGCAACAATGCAATAACATAGGGCGTGTTTGATTAAAAGAAAAGAAAATTTGAATCACTAACGACTTATGGGCCATCCTGTAATTGTAGAAATTTATTTTAAGATGTAGCTCAAGACACCCTATAATTAATGTATACAATTTTTTTTCGTAACTTGCATAATAACGGATATATTGGGCTTTAATGATTTTTTACGAAAATTCGACACAAATGATATACCATTAAACGATAAACTCTATAGCCAACACTACTGACAAAGCATCAGAGAAAGGGTCTATTTGAAATGAATTTTCTGGGAATATTTTAGTAAAATGAAGGATAATAACGATTGAAACCAAGAATTCAGGCCTTGTAAAACATTCCTCTTGAGACATTTTCTTTCCATAGGTCATATTAGTTTCAGGTTCATTGCCTAAATATTACCATTTCTTACGTTTTAAATCGCGACTTTGACGTTTTGTGGAAAACCTTTTTCTTTAAATGCCTGTAACTTTTTTGTCCTTTAACCTACAGAGCTAAATTTTGGTAGATAGCTTACCCATAATGACATAAAGACGTGCACCAAATTTGGTTGCCCTTACTTTGTTAATCCCGGAGATATGTATTTTTTTCTAATGTAAACTCAAAATTTTCCCGGAAAACCTCGTCCGATTTTTCTGACTAACGAACTTATCGAAGTCATTTACAAAGGAAAGGTACATGCCAAATTTTATCAAAATCGGCCCATTATTTTTTGAGTTATCGGTGTGATATATATATATATATATATATATATATATATATATATATATATATATATATATATATATATATATATATATATATATATATATATATATATATATATATATAAACATATACAAATTGAAACTGACACCGGATGTGGGTTCTAGGGGTCCTAGTTCGCGCTCATTTGCAAAATTTTTTTCAAAATTCACAAAAAACTAGCTCGCTTTAGATATAGGGTACCGGTATACTTTTTGAAAGAAAATTCATTTATTAATTTGAGCGTGTAATAATATACATGGTATTACATTTTAAAATATTGAGATTTTCTCTTTGAATTTCTTTAAAATGAAACCATTATTATGAACGCCCTGTATAATATTTTAAAATTTCGACCTCAGCAGATCTCAGAGTGGAGCTTAAGAATGAAATGTACCAGATTTCAGGGTATTTTTTCAATTTAAAAATTAAATGTTAATTTTTTGAAGGAGTGGTTGCTCGCAGTGAAATTTTCCGGAAAAGTCGAATATTTAAAAAACTATTGATTTCAGACCTATGGCACTTCTAACCATTTGTAATCAGAATCCCATGTGGTATCCAAATATTGAGTAAACTCGAGGCTGTTTCATTTGAAAAAACCATGAGGAATGCTGTCAAGCATTTATGGGACAGTCTATATAATTTACCATATTTTTAGGTTAGGTCTACGTCACCTAGAGAATTCTGTTTTTTTTTAATTACACTGGGTAATTCTTTCCGAAAGTTGAGTTCCTTGGTTAGCTCTGGGTGTCAAGTCTTTCCATGGAAAATTGCAAATTCTTTTCTCGAAAATGTTATATCTTTGGAACTCGTGAAATTATTTTTACGAAATTCAATTTGTGTATTGCCATAAAACTAGAGGTACAGTTTGGTGAAAATCAGTTTAGTTAATTAATTAAAATCTACATTTTTCTGGAAATAAATTTAACAGAATTTAGAAAATACCACGTAATATATTCGTTGTAGTTAGAAAATGAAATTATTGTCACGTATAAAGGTAAATAAAATAAACTATCATTATTCCTTAGAAACACTAATGTTTCTAAAGACCATAATGTCACGTGAGTAACATTAAATTAATACAAAAGGGTCAATGTTTTTAGTGTATTGTTCAGAAAAACAAAATACTTTAAAAAATGTGTGTGTGCAGGAAAATGGATGGCGATTGAAGGCTATATGGAAAGTAAGCTACATTATGTATCGTATTACCAAACTTATAATAATTGGCTAGTATAATGCACTTGCCGCGCACATACTTTTTAAACTAAGAAAGGTATATAAATAATGTCTATTTTCTTATCATTTTTTCCCAAGCTTGAAGCTCCGTAATATGATATAGAATTTTATCTTACAACTGAGAGCTAACCCAACATTTATGATATATATATATATATATATATATATATATATATATATATATATATATATATATATATATATATATATATATATATATATATATATATATATATATTATTTAACATTACACTACCCAACAGGACAAGCCCAATTATTGTGTAAGAAATACAGAAATGACCTACAAAACCTGGATTAAAAACTAAAATTAAAACTAAAAATAAGCATTTTAAAACACAATTTACAATCACATAACAGGATGTAACTAAAACAGAAAAATATTAAAAATCACAACAATCAACAATGAGTAAAAAATAATCAGAAACACAAATCAGTCTTCCATAACTGTGAAATACAAACCAGTCCTTCACAACCGTGAGACTGCCAACCCTTTGAGCAACCTTGGATCCGACAGAAAACTTTCAATGGAAGACGCGTGCCTGTTGGCAACAGAACACAATCTATAAAACGGTGAGAACTTCGCAAGATTAGTTCGCGGCGTAGGTAACCAAAATGCGACCGGATTTCGCGAAGACATTCTCGGAGCAATAAAGTTTAGTTACTCAAGTAGACGAAAGCCAGTTACAGGATCCCCTTACCAAAGCATTTAAAAAAATTAGTGCAGCTTGTTCCCTTCTAGATTCTAGACTTGGTAGCAAGAAGTCCCGCTGCATATACTCCGAAGGGTAACCCACAGAGGGATATATACCATTGAGGCGGAAGTAAAGATATTTCAGAAAGCGTCTTTGGATCTTTTCCAACTGGTAACCCGGAGACCATACAACTGAAGCATACTCAAGTCTATTACGGATAAAAGTACAGAAAATCATTTTAAATGTGTCAAATCACCAAACTCGCGGCAATTCCTAATAAGAAAGCCCATTAGTTTAAATGCGTTGGATACAACATTCTCAATATGAGATAAGAAAGACAATTTTCTATCAAATATTACGCCCAGATCACGTATATATACCGGCCTGGACAGAGACACATTATTAAGACAATAATCAAATTATATGGGCACCAACCATAGAGTAAAGGAAAGACAGCTACATTTGGCAATATTTAAAGAAATATTATTTATATTGCACCACTCTTCCACATCCTCTAATGCTAATTGTCGAATACAATCCTCCACTGAATTCACCTTACAGAAAATATTGATGTCATCGGCATACAGGAGACATTCAACCCTCAAACCACCAACTAGATCGTCGATGAAAATATTACAGAACAAAGGACCCAAAATCGACCCCTGATGTGGCTGAAATATATTTTGATCTGCAGCCATCCACAACCACATATTGCTTGCTGTCTATAAGGTAATTCGCAATTAGTTTTCGAAGTGATTGAGATAAGCCAAATTCTTCTAATTTACGTAGCAGAATAGCATGATCAATGCGGTCAAATGCCTTTGACATATCAAGGTAGATTACATCAACCTGACTACGATTATTTAACGCTTTCGCAATGTATTGCGTAGCGCAAGCTAAATTTGTAACAGCTGATCTGCCTGGCATGAAGCCGTGCTGAGAAGGAGGAAGGAGTGATGAAGCTCTTTATATGGAAGAATATATGCCTGTGTAATAACATTTCCAAAACTTTAAGGAAGTTAAGGATAACGATATCTGCCTGTAATTATCTATAAGTCTTTTATTACCAGCCTTATAAACTGGACAGGATTTCTATATCTTCCATACTATTGGAATTTTACAGTTTTTTAAACATAAATTAAACATAACCTGTAAGGGAAAAGCTAAAACGGCTGCACAATCCTTCAAAATAAATGATGGGATTAGGTCAGGACCTGACATCATATGAGGCTTAAACGCCCGAAGAACCTCCTCAACTTCTGAAAGAAGAAAACTCACTATTTGTAATGAAGTATAATCATTGTCTTTCAAGGGGGTATTTGGCACATATTGCGGTGCAGGTGTGGAGTGTCGAGATACATATGTAGACTGGAAAAAAATCTCGGGACGCAGCAAGTGCGTTATGGTAGTGAATTTTCATAGAAATGATCTGGCACAAAATATTTTATTATAACTTTTTTTTCTTGTAACATAGAAATTTAAATTTTGGTGTATAGTTAACTTTTTATATGGTAAACCTACCTATTAAATTTGGTTATCATAGATTTTTTATTTTTTAAGATAAAATTTTTTTTCGAATGAAAACTCAAAATTTTCCCGGAATATATATATATATATATATATATATATATATATATATATATATATATATATATATATATATATATATATATATATATATATATATATATATATATATATATATATATATATATATATGTATCACACCGATAACTCAAAAAATAATGGGCCGATTTTGATAAAATTTGGCATGTACCTTTCTTTTGTAAATGGCTTGGATAAGTTCGTTAGTCAGGAAAATCGGACGAGGTTTTCCGGGAAAATGTTGAGTTTTCGGTCGAAAAAAATTATTATCTCAAAAAGTAATAAGCCGATTTTAATAGAATTTGGCATGTACCTTCCTTTGGTAAATGGCTTTGACAAGTTTGTTAGTCAGGAAAATCGGACGAGGCTTTCCGGGAAAATGTTGAGTTTTCGGTCGAAAAAAATTTTTATCTCAAAGAATAATTGGCCGATTTTGATAAAATTTGGCATGTACCTTACTTTTGTAAATGGCTTTGATAAGTTCGTTAATCAGAAAAATCGGACGAGGTTTTCTGAAAAAATTTTGAGTTTTCATTTGAAAAAAAATTTTATCTTAAAAAATAAAAAATCTATGATAACCAAATTTAATAGGTAGGTTTACCATATAAAAAGTTAACTATACACCAAAATTTAAATTTCTATGTTACAAGAAAAAAAAGTTATAATAAAATATTTTGTGCCAGATCATTTCTATGAAAATTCACTACCATAACGCACTTGCTGCGTCCCGAGATTTTTTTCCAGTCTACATATGTATCTCGACACTCCACACCTGCACCGCAATATGTGCCAAATACCCCCTTGAAAGACAATGATTATACTTCATTACAAATAGTGAGTTTTCTTCTTTCAGAAGTTGAGGAGGTTCTTCGGGCGTTTAAGCCTCATATGATGTCAGGTCCTGACCTAATCCCATCATTTATTTTGAAGGATTGTGCAGCCGTTTTAGCTTTTCCCTTACAGGTTATGTTTAATTTATGTTTAAAAAACTGTAAAATTCCAATAGTATGGAAGATATAGAAATCCTGTCCAGTTTATAAGGCTGGTAATAAAAGACTTATAGATAATTACAGGCAGATATCGTTATCCTTAACTTCCTTAAAGTTTTGGAAATGTTATTACACAGGCATATATTCTTCCATATAAAGAGCTTCATCACTCCTTCCTCCTTCTCAGCACGGCTTCATGCCAGGCAGATCAGCTGTTACAAATTTAGCTTGCGCTACGCAATACATTGCGAAAGCGTTAAATAATCGTAGTCAGGTTGATGTAATCTACCTTGATATGTCAAAGGCATTTGACCGCATTGATCATGCTATTCTGCTACGTAAATTAGAAGAATTTGGCTTATCTCAATCACTTCGAAAACTAATTGCGAATTACCTTATAGACAGGAAGCAATATGTGGTTGTGGATGGCTGCAGATCAAAATATATTTCAGCCACATCAGGGGTCGATTTTGGGTCCTTTGTTCTGTAATATTTTCATCGACGATCTAGTTGGTGGTTTGAGGGTTGAATGTCTCCTGTATGCCGATGACATCAATATTTTCTGTAAGGTGAATTCAGTGGAGGATTGTATTCGACAATTAGCATTAGAGGATGTGGAAGAGTGGTGCAATATAAATAATATTTCTTTAAATATTGCCAAATGTAGCTGTCTTTCCTTTACTCTATGGTTGGTGCCCATATAATTTGATTATTGTCTTAATAATGTGTCTCTGTCCAGGCCGGTATATATACGTGATCTGGGCGTAATATTTGATAGAAAATTGTCTTTCTTATCTCATATTGAGAATGTTGTATCCAACGCATTTAAACTAATGGGCTTTCTTATTAGGAATTGCCGCGAGTTTGGTGATTTGACACATTTAAAATGATTTTCTGTACTTTTATCCGTAATAGACTTGAGTATGCTTCAGTTGTATGGTCTCCGGGTTACCAGTTGGAAAAGATCCAAAGACGCTTTCTGAAATATCTTTACTTCCGCCTCAATGGTATATATCCCTCTGTGGGTTACCCTTCGGAGTATATGCAGCGGGACTTCTTGCTACCAAGTCTAGAATCTAGAAGGGAACAAGCTGCACTAATTTTTTTAAATGCTTTGGTAAGGGGATCCTGTAACTGGCTTTCGTCTACTTGAGTAACTAAACTTTATTGCTCCGAGAATGTCTTCGCGAAATCCGGTCGCATTTTGGTTACCTACGCCGCGAACTAATCTTGCGAAGTTCTCACCGTTTTATAGATTGTGTTCTGTTGCCAACAGGCACGCGTCTTCCATTGAAAGTTTTCTGTCGGATCCAAGGTTGCTCAAAGGGTTGGCAGTCTCACGGTTGTGAAGGACTGGTTTGTATTTCACAGTTATGGAAGACTGATTTGTGTTTCTGATTATTTTTTACTCATTGTTGATTGTTGTGATTTTTAATATTTTTCTGTTTTAGTTACATCCTGTTATGTGATTGTAAATTGTGTTTTAAAATGCTTATTTTTAGTTTTAATTTTAGTTTTTAATCCAGGTTTTGTAGGTCATTTCTGTATTTCTTACACAATAATTGGGCTTGTCCTGTTGGGTAGTGTAATGTTAAATAAATATATATATATATATATATATATATATATATATATATATATATATATATATATATATATATATATATATATATCATAAATGTTGGGTTAGCTCTCAGTTGTAAGATAAAATTCTATATCATATTACGGAGCTTCAAGCTTGGGAAAAAATGATAAGAAAATAGACATTATTTATATACCTTTCTTAGTTTAAAAAGTATGTGCGCGGCAAGTGCATTATACTAGCCAATTATTATAAGTTTGGTAATACGATACATAATGCAGCTTACTTTCCATATAGCCTTCAATCGCCATCAATTTTCCTGCACACACACATTTTTTAAAGTATTTTGTTTTTCTGAACAATCCACTAAAGACATTGACCCTTTTGTATTAATTTAATGTTACTCACGTGACATTATGGTATTTAGACACATTAGTGTTTCTAAGGAATAATGATAGTTTATTTTATTTACCTTTATACGTGACAATAATTTCATTTTCTAACTACAAGGAATATATTACGCGGTATTTTCTAAATTCTGTTAAATTTAATGCCAGAAAAATGTAGATTTGAATTAATTAACTAAACTGATTTTCAACAAACAAATTTTATCAAAATCGGCCCATTATTTTTTGAGTTATCGGTGTGATACATATATATATATATATATATATATATATATATATATATATATATATATATATATATATATATATATATATATATATATAACATATAAAAATTGAAACTGACACCGGATATGGGTTCTAGGGGTCCTAGTTCGCGCTCATTTGCAAAAATTTTTTCAAAATTCAAAAGTCGGGATCTCCCCATTAGTGAATTTTTTCTACGAAAATTCACTAAAATCAGCAAAACTATTAGCAATCTCATCAGATTGATGCAAGTTGAGACCATTATACTCCATTGTTTTGGGAAGAGAATTATGTTGCTTCTTAGAGTTCAGAAATGACCAGAACTTCTTTGGGTTATTAGAGACTGAAAATTCACAGCTCATGAGGTATTTATTATATTCAGTGACCTTAATCTCCTAAACTCATCATACTCAACTGACTCCCCAGAACGTCTATATATCGACCAACTCTTAGTTCTTAGCTTACACAGCTTCACCACCTTTATAGTAAACCAGGGAGGGTACGTAGAAGATCTAGGAGTCAACTTTGGGACACAAGAATCAAAAGTATCATAGAGAATAGAATATAATTGTGAGCAAGCCAGGTCAACATCGTCGAATGCCAGTATGTATATATATATATATATATATATATATATATATATATATATATATATATATATATATATATATATATATATATATATATAAACACAGGATGTCCCGTACCGTTATATTCAAATTTTGTGAGCATATAGCAGGCTTAATTCTAAGACAAAAAGCACAATTTTCATTTCTCCCGAAGTTACAAGCCTAAGAAATTTTTACAAGATTTAAATTTAAAACTAAACAAATTTTCAATCCATCATCTTTAAAAAATGCCCTTGCTGAAAACGATCTTATGCCCATGTGCCAATAGATCAAGCGACAATTCTCACTTCACGCTGGTTTACTGTTGTTTATTGGACAACTTTGTAAATATGCTCCGATAATTCCAATAACCTTGTAACCTTGCTTGAAACATTTCCGTATACCAAATCTTTGATTTTTTTCCCAAAAATAGTAATTTAATCGATTATGATTAAGAGAGCTAGGCGGCCATGCAATAGGTGCCCCTCGACTAGGTCCATGGTGGATAATTGTGGTTCATAAAGTTCCGGACCTCGATTCCGAAATGTGCTGGTGCCTCATCCATTTGAATTCACATGTCTCTTCTTTTGATCAGGGGAACATTTTTTTAGAAGAGATGGCAAATCTTCCATAAGGAACTGTAATTGGCGACATTTAATCTTATAGGATGAATGTAACGACCAAGTAGCAAATCATCGATTAAGGCAGCTCAAATGTTCACGAAAATGCATGCTGGAAGCTAGACGTACGTACTGCTTTGGGATATTTTAGTTCCTACCGATGCAGGTTTCTCAGATCGATGATACTGCGTATGGTAGATAAAGACGCGTACTTCCGTTCCAAAAATCATAAATCAAGTGCATATCCGCATACTCTCCACCAGAAAATCGGTAAGACATTTTAAAGAAGTGCGCTGCTCGAAACCACAAATACAATTGGTATTCACATTTTTTATTATTCCAAATTTTTTTGTTAGGCTTGTAACTTCGGAGGGAATAAAAATCGAACTACCACTTTTGTGTTTTTTGTATTGGAATTAAGCCTATTATATGCTCCAAAAATTTGAATATAACGATCCAGGACACTATATATATATATATATATATATATATATATATATATATATATATATATATATATATATATATATATATATATATATATATATATATATATATATTATGACGCCGCGCTTCCTTTTATAGCAGATGACAAATGCTCAAATAATTCCTAACCTATTCACAAATCTAATTTGTCATTGGCATAAGCTAAGTTACCGGGAAGTTAGAGTGCCGCCAGCTTTTATACAGTGGAGATGGGCGTGGGTCAAAATAAGATGTTAACTAGGGGCGCCACTTGATTGTTTAACCTCCACTCCCGGATATTCTAATAAGATGTTCACTAATATGCTTCCTTGCCCAGACCCAACACAACCAAGAATTCTTGGATCACACTGGCAACTATAGCCAACCACAATCGAGCACAGGAAGCCACAAGGGAGTTATGATTATGGTAACACAGATTAAATTCCAGAACGGTATGGTCTCCTAGACCCACAAGTAAAGGTAACGGTAATGATCTAATTATCAACAGCCCTGAAAACAAAACACAAACACAAAACCAAAACACACCTATAATATGATAAAATAAGGGCTTTTATTAAGCTTCTTTGGCATACAAGAAATTATTAAAAGCTGTTCTAAAATTCTGATCTAAAATAAAAAGTCTCTATTATGTACTAAAATGGCTTACTACAAAATAATCAAGATCTTTAATGAGTAGGCATGAATGTACTCCAAAATAATAATTGTTCTATGGAAAAATTTCACTTTTCGTGCACGCAAAGCTTACAACGTATTTTCCCCAAATAGTAATTAATTACACGTTAATTAAGTTAAGTGGCCTGATTAAATATCAAGTCCCAAGAATAATCAATAAGCTTAACTAATGCTAACAATATATAATAAACGGTGGTAACTATCAAAAGTGAAGCAATTATATTAACAAGGGTCTCATAAAAATCTGTACCACATTTATTAAAGTTTAAATAAAATAATTCAGTTTGATTTTAGCAAATTTAACAGATGTGAATATTTAAAACTTTAGCTTATCAAGATTGTCTCTCTTATTACTTTATTCTTTATCACAAAACGGAAAATTCTTACTTGAAATTCCTGGACTTCTAGGCCCTAAAATTACCAATAATTTGTTATTGACTAGCACATAAAAACTCCATTTAATTCAATATCCATACTCCGTTCGGTACATGAAAATTCGCCATTCCATGCGAGACTTATTCCACTAAAACTCTCCTATGATACGTGACTTTGCCAACAGTACTGCCCAATACAAAAACTGGCCGATACAATAATTGCCCAGCACAAGAGTTTTATACCTGATACTAGGATTACTCAACACAAAAATTCTTCCAGCCGGTACAAGGATTGCTCTATCCGGCACAAGGACTTTCCACCCGATACTAGGAATTTTCCATCCAGCACAAGGATTGCCCAACACGAAAATTTCTGCACAGCGCAAGAATTTCTGCCTAACACGAAAACCCTAAAAACAATAAGTAACGGAATGCTAGAGGTGTTATAGTTACGACAGAGGATGATTTCTTACCTCCAAAGAGGGAAACGAGACTCCAACAACGTGACAAGATCAATGTGGTCCTTATATCCCCTCAAACGGGTATCTCTACAGTCTTCAGCACTAAATCCGTACATTACGACATCACCAAAAGACTGCAGATATGTTATGAGTGCAATTAAATCCACTAAGGGGGATAATTAATATCCAACTTGCTTCTCAGAACGAAGCACGTGTTAACTCCAACAATTGCCAACGAAATCCCTCCCTCGAACCTTCCGGAACATTCGCATTTCCTACCTGACAGCTGGTAGCGCCACTCGTTCGCTCTCACTTCATCCCATACGTCCCCAGCCATCTATCATTCTCAACATGCGGACCATTCTCGAACCACCGATATTCTTAACTGCAACGCAAGCGTGGCAGCCGACAAGATATACCAGGGGTAGTACAAATAAAAATGATTTAACGAAAGATCTCAATTTTATTCCGTATACGAGGGATAGCCAGAAGAAATATTCACGATTGTCGCCAATAATTCTCTGTTCAGAGCAGAGGAGGAACCACAAATACGTCCAAACTAGCTTAGTTGTTTAGCTATTTAATTTATACTGTTACAATATATATATATATATATATATATATATATATATATATATATATATATATATATATATATATATATATATATATATATATGTATGCACGGTGGTCCAAGACTGCTGCAAGTTCAATATCTCCTTTATTATTGAATAATAAAAAAAATTTGGAACAAAAGTTGCAGCTACAAACTAAAATTATTTTTGCATATACAGGGTGTTGCATAAGTTAGAATGAAAACAAAGTTCACTTCTTTAAATAGTACACTCTGTATATTGTCTCATTTTTAAATTCCTCTTGTTTTGCTGATTTATCCAGTGTAAGTTGTTGGGGCCTATAGAGAGTCGTTCAAAAGTTATGGCCTGTTTTCTAAAACACCAGAGGGATATTTGACGTTCAAGGACTTTGGCATGACAGAGTGTTGCATGCTGACATATTACTAAAGATACATACCTTCAAATGTGCCTCCGATGTTTTAGAAAAGTGGCCATAACTTTTGAACGATTCTGTATAGACCCCAACAACTATACACTGGATGCACCGGCAAAATATACAGGGTGTACTACTTAAAAAAGTGAAGCTTAGGTTTTATCTCACTTATGCAACACCCTGTATATTCAAAAATATTTTTTGTTTGTAGCTAAGCTTAGTACCTGCAACTTTGGTCCCAAAACCTTTTTTATTATTGAATAATAAAGCATTGAACTTAAAGGCACTGTTGTATCAGCCTGTATATATACATATACATATATATATATATATATATATATATATATATATATATATATATATATATATATATATATATATATATATATATATATATAATACTACTAATAATAACACTACAGTAGTTAACTTTTGCGCGCAAAAGCTTTAGTTTTGCGCGGGTCAGCCTACACAGAATTATATAGGTGTCCATTATAAAAGATTGAGCAGTGTTTTCCCACGAACTGCTGAGATTTTCCAAAAACTCTAAAACACGTAAATTTTGCTTCCGAGGATGGCACTTTTTTTTAAACACTAACAGTGTTTGTAGCATCAAAGTCCTAGCGGATGTAACTTTTAGCTTCTTAATTTGAATATAAAAGGTGGGTGGGGTGGAACATTTTTGAAAAACTCTTTTAGTGCCCTATTCAAAGCTCTAATCTTGAAACTTACCGATAACTATTTAGGATTTAGCTTTCAGAATTGAAGCTGCAACTTTAAAATAGACCGAAGAATAATTTTTTACGTACCTGCTTTTAAAATAAAAACAAATTTATTTTATTAAAACAATCAACATTTAAATTTAAAGGAAAAGAAAACATAACAAAAAATTATCAAAATTCTACCTCCGGATTATCATCATTTGTACTTATTTCCACCAACTCGAACACTTTATTAACTAAAATGCAAGACTAGCAACTCGTCCATGCCTTAAACCTGAAATAAATACTATTATTTTAGATTTTTTATTTTCTTTGATGGCAATGCCTAATAAAATTAGGTGGATTTTAAAATTTCAGCTTTAAACAGAGCGTCAAAGAAGTTTACTCAAAGGTGCCCCTCAACCTACCTTTCCAATTCCAATTAAGGGAACGAAAGTCACCCATGGTAGGGGTGAATGCTACAAATTGTGTTAGGGTTAAAAAAATGTCCCTCTCGCAAGGGAAATCGACGTGTTTTAGGTTTTTTGTAAGTTCTCAGTAGTGTTCAGGAAAACCCTGGCGCCAACCTTTTATAATGGACACCCTGTAGAGACAAATGATACTACACATAACTCATCAGAAGCCGGCTATTCCACACTCGAGTGATAGTAACCAACTGACTGTATACAAGACTCGAACCCGCGACCTCTTATACAGAATTCTAGACGTTACCCACCTCGCGAACTATGTTATTCGACCTGTTGATGTGTGTATATGTTTTATATTTTCTCAAAAAATCCAAATGACTGAGCATTTGTCATATAATATATGCAGAAGCAGCAGAGTAGTGAGAGATAAATAAATTGTGTTTCTTATAGAATATATTATTCTGGTATACCAGACGTTGATACTGTTGTGAAGATCATTGGCTTAGAAAGCGTTGGTGACTATCAGAGCGTAAATATTGTTTATGAATATAATAGTTTATTAGTGAAATACAGCTTCGACAGCCGTGATCGTCTAGTGGTTAGGACCCTACGTTGTGGCCGTAGTAACCCAGGTTCGAATCCTGGTCACGGCAATGTGAGAACATTGCCACAGGAGGCTATTTTTTTCAAAATTAGATATATTTAAAAATATCAGATGTTTGTAAAATTATATATATATATATATATATATATATATATATATATATATATATATATATATATATATATATATGGGGAGGGGGTATATACAGGGTGACACATTAGTGCGTCTGAATCCCATAACTGCCTTATAAAACTGACTTGGAGGAATCTTTTTCATATGTGACACCCAACTGAACACATTCCGAAAATATTTACAAATACACAGCGTCATTCGCCACAGCAGAACACGTTTCGCATCATTTTTCTTACATAGAAACACCATATATATTTATACATTTTTTGATTCATCATCCATTAACGTTTACCACCAAATTTGATACCTTAAATTAATAAAAAGACATCCTCCTATTAAAGATAATTTTATGAAAATTTGTCACCATAAATCAGTTGCTGCGTCCAGGCTTTTTGTAATTTTTGAACGATCACTTTTACTGAAATGATAATGACCAAGGTCCAAAGTAAACTTTGTTTTTATTTTAACTTGGGACCTCTGGATGAAATTAATTACAGCAATTCAAAGCATCTGGCAATTATTTTCGTTGATATTTCACTCCGTTTATTCTGAAACTTAAAACAGCAAAGAACACGATTATGTTTAATTATATAAATTTAAAGCTTTTAATGGTTTTTGGAAGCTTTTACCGTTACTTGTCCACAGAGTATTGCAATCCAATTTTCACTCTCATTAAAGTTATGGTTCGTTGTATCCTCAACATTAATCTAAAGTGTCAAACATTTAAGCAGATTAAACTTTCAAAGTCGTCCTAGAAGCACAGTGTACACTTTTTCATTGTCATTATATGCAGAGCTGCAATGTAAATATAGAACTTTCTGATCTGCGTTCGCAACGTAAATTGAAAACACGTAACGAAGTGAGGGCGTCGTAAGTTTTAAGCGTTACAATCGTCTTTATTATATGTAGGTACCTAGACGTAGTTTGTAGCGTATTTTTCACATGAATATCTTAGCAGCAGGATTGACAGACTTAATAATATATTTTTACATTCGTCGTCAGATGGTTCTATACAGTGTAATTCAATAGGACCGCACCATCATTCGAGTGGAGACTATCTAGTGGTGACTGGAACAATTTACAGCTACCTAACACGTAGTATAAATCTTATGTGTAGTAGCTAAGTGGTTTAGAGTTCACCACGATCTGATGACGCTAACTTTGTTAGTGAAATTATCGTCAGGTCTTTAAAAAATGTTAAGCACATTTGGAGAACCCAAATCACCACAACACTTAAAAAAAATCTGACGATCGTTCCACTAACAAAGTTAGCGTCATCAGAGGATGAATAATATAAAATATCTTATAGCCACAAATATATTCATATTCTTCTGCGGCTAGTCGATCATTAACGATTTAGGGAGGTTCAACCACACAACCAGAAAAACATATTTCGTTTGCCGGAAATATCTGAATTCTTCAGTTATCTATTGGACGTACTTTAAATCTAACAGCAGACTCCCCATATGCGGCGGAGCGAGATTCGTACACTTTTCATTACTGCTATATTTAGTGATAAATATATTTCCAAATACTTTTCCAAATTTTTTTTTAATAAATTTAAAAATAAACTACATTTGGCCATATATCCCCATTCAGTTGGGGCCAGTGCAATTAGGGAGAGACAGCCACAAAATATAAATGAATTTAAAATAGTAAAACGTGAAAATAACAAATTTTCTAAGACTAAAATAAATTATTACATAACATCTACTTATTTTGTTTCTTCTCAAATGCTGTTTTATCACAATTTTGGCAATTTTCATGAAACCACTTCTGGCAAATTATGCATTCCAACCAATCTTCTATTTTTTGGGTGTTATTGTAGGTTTCTCCACGTCCCGTGCATGCGGTCTCGTCAATCACTGACAAAGTATCACTTTCCTCTTCGTATTGCATTTCTGCATCTTCATCCTAATCAGAACTTGGCGAAGGCAAACGTTTTCTTTTTCGAACAATTGTTTTTCTCCGAGATTTTATTTTGCAGGAAGCCTTTGCTTGTTTAGTTTTCTTTTCGGCTCTATTTTTTACGACCGCAATGTTTTCAGGAGAAGTTAATAGATTTGCAACGGACTTGGCCCGCTTTTTTGCAGACTACTTTGGGTGTGGGATATATCTGGTCTAGAAGTTTTCCAGGGGTCAAATCGGGAATAGATGTACCCTCTTCCACTGGGGTTGTGCATCGAGGTTCTGTAAATGCGTGGCTACATGATGGTATTGCGTCCATTAGATCGTTTGCAATTTGGTTGTGGTTTGATTGGGCATTTATGTTTTGTGTTACTTCAGTGTCTGTTGTTTGAGAGTTTGTATGTTGAATGTTTGTTTCTTGTGTAACTGTTCTCTGGTCATCAGTAGTTTGGGTATTTATTATTTAATCAGAAACTGTGTATGCGTGATTAGGTATGCTATTAGGATTCCACGGAAATATTCCCGTGGCTCTAAAGCCGGACATTGCATTTCTAGCCGTCGCTGATTTTCCCCAGATTTTCGTTAGGAGTTCACCAAATTGAAGTCGCCCGAGCTTTCTTCCGGGGTGACTCTGTATCCATTCTCTGCAAGATTGATAGTAGAAGGTCTTTAATGACTTAAAAAAAGATCTATCAAGTGGTTGCAAATAATGAGTCGTATGGGCAGGAAGGCACAACAATATTACATTATTAGCTTCAGCGGTTTCTAAAAGTTCAACACAAGAGCAATGAGACGAATGCCCATCAAGAATTAACAAGGCTTTTCCTTCGCCTTTACGTGGTAGGAAGTGGTTTTTAAACCAATTTTAAAAAATAGTTGCAGTTACGTAAGCTGATTTCTGAGACATCACAATACCCGAACCAGGTGGCATTGAATCGGTCCACTCGGTCTTTAAGTTCTTACCTCTGAATGCACAGACTGGTGGTAGAAAGACACCTTCAGCATCACAACAGACTATGCATGAGATTGTCTCACCCTTCTCCCCTGATATCATTGTAACAACGTCTTTTGCTCCTTTTTCGGCTAAAACATGGCCAGGTCGATTGTTTAGTTGAAGACCTGTTTCATCGACGTTATAGATGGATCCAGGTTTGTCGAAAAGTTCATTTTCTTCCACTGTAGCTTGGAGGAGTTTAAAATAATTTCCTACATCTACTCGATTCATCCCCTCACCTCGCCCCAGGGACACACCCTCAGCTTTTCGAATACACAAATCGGGATGCCTTCTAAAGAAAGATCTAAACCAATCTGAACCGGCAATTTCTTTTTCCTTGTTGAATTTATGATTAATTTGTAGGCTTTCAGCAAAATTATAGGCAAGCTTTCGAACATCTGAAATAATCATAGGAAAACCATATTTCTTCGCCTTTTTAATGTGTAGCTTTAATTTGATTTCATTGATCCCATTTTACCAGTCGTGGATACATTTTTCTTAATTTTCCTGTCAAGAGTTTTTCGAGGAATGTGAAAAGTTTTTGAGGCGCTATTTACGGATGAACCATTTTTGACAGCTTCAATTGCTAGCCTTAGATCATCTTGGATATAATTCCCACGATTATAATTTCGCCTTTTATACAGCGTTGGCATTTTTTTTTCAATTAATTAGCAATAGAGTCAACCTGTAAAAAAGACTTACATAAAAATATGTGGCCATCTGTACTTTTTGTTTGAAGGCCATCTATCCTTTACTATACTTTGATTCTTTGGTATATCCATTTTTACTTAAAGAAAATTAAATAACTTATTTACTAAAACAATCAGGCTGGTTATTTTTGTGCGTACGTATGATGTGAGTCATTCGGAACGTAACTTAGAGTGATGGTTTCCTTTCTATGGACACCGAATTCTAAAGTGCAAATGTATATGAAATAAGTTGTAAAGGTTGTGTTCTTAAATACGTCGGACAAGCAAAAAGATCTATTGGACATAAATTCAAAGAACATTTAGCACAATTAAGATACGGTACTATACATAGAGGTTCCGTTGTCCGACATATTTGGGATAATAATCACCACGTTAATAAGTAGAATCTAAAATTAATAAAAAAGGTTAGAAAACCAGCACAGCTAAATGCCTTTGAAAGTATATATATATATATATATATATATATATATATATATATATATATATATATATATATATATATATATATATATATATATATATATATATATATATATATAGTATTAATGAAAATTGCATGCTATCCGCCTGTGGATATTCTCCTGATAGATCACTATTAAAAATACCGGCAGAAGCACGTTCGATAGATAACAAAAGAATTTAAATATTTCCGCCAAACATAATTTTTGTGTCGTTGAACTTCCCTAAATCGTTAGTGACCGACTACCTGCAGAAGAATATAGATTGATTTGTGGATATAAGATATTTAGAATTATTCATCCTCTGATAACGCTAACTTTATTGGTGAAACCATCGTCAGGTATTTAAAATATATTGTGGCGATTTGGGCTCTCCAAGTTCCCAGTGTACTTCTCAGTGCTAGACATATTTGGGATAATAACCACGCTAATGAGAAGAACTTAAAATTTTAAAAAAGTTAGACAACCAGGACAGCTTAACGCTTTCAAAAGTATATATATATATATATATATATATATATATATATATATATATATATATATATATATATATATATATATGTTGCTAAATATAGTAATAATGAAAAGTGTACGAATCTCGGTTCGATGCATATGGGTAGTCAGGTTTTTTTAAATGTGTTGTGGTGACTTTTGATCTCCAAGTTCCAAGTGTGCTTATCAGTGCTCATCACACTGTTTTCACAATTTTCACTTAGTTTAAAAGATGTGTTATGATGATTTGGGTTCTCCAAGTGTACTTATACAGCTACTGTCGATGATGATATTGGCCTTCTCACTATACCATTCACAGTATGGAACAGCCAAATGAAATAATTTCAGTAACTCAATTATTGCGCTTATTTATAAAAAACTCCAAAACACGTCAACTTTTCATTAAAAAATTATATCCTCAACGTGAAAATTCCACCTCTGCAATCAACCTCCTTCGAGTGACAGTTGCAACCCCCAACTTTTTTAATAGCAGATAGGGGGTTGTGATATTTTATTTGGAAAGTCTCTTCATTCCCTATTCAAAATTGCTATGGTTTTAAAATTGATTGCAAAAATTGACAGTAAAAAAAAGAAACGCATCCGTGTGACGAACTTCGCTACAAGACACTAAAAATTAATAATTAATCGCGTTTCATTCTTGATAAAGAGAAAGCAAGTAAACACAATTTCAGAGTCTTAAAAAGAAGACATATAAGTTATCAACATCCCTCATAGTTGGCATATTAGTTTTGTCTAAAACTGCGTGATTGTAACTGTATGACAGTAGTTGTCAGTTGTTGACTGCAATTCATAAACGTGGATTATATAATAATAATAAAAATGCATAAAATAACAATTCCATAACCGATTATTACGAAGATAAAATCCGATCACAGATCGAAGCTGCCAGCACATTTCAAGAACAATTTCCAGATTTACCGCCTATATTCCAAAAGACAATTAGTAAAACTGAAAAGCAAAGAACTCTATAATGTACTGAGTAATGATATCAAATTGGATTTAATGCTTTAGTTTGAGGAAAAATCACATACTTCTTCTTGACAAGCAGCCAAGGCATTGGATCTTAGCCATTCATCGATTATTCGAACATTAGAAGAAAATAAAATGTATCCCTATAGATTGATATAAACCCAGGAACACATGGAAGACGATTTTCGTGTTAAGTTAAAAAAATCACTGATACTTTGTTTTTATATTATATTACCTATACCTAAATCAAACGGTTTTCATTTTATTTTGAAAAAGACTCATTTCAAAGCTTGATATTTTGATAAATTTCCGCTAGCCATGGAAAATAAATTGCCGAGTGTGTTTCTATGGAAACTTTGAGAGTTTTTTTGATTAACTAGATAATAATGGCACTGTTAAATTACACACACGAAGATTATTTAAATTTATTTACTATTTATGGACAATGTACTAAAGTAATTTCGTGAACGTGTGATACATTTGCTGATAGATTTTCAGATAAACAGAAACCGCCACATGAAACCGTCAAACGAATAGTAGGCAATTTCAAAAACTGCGGATCTGTCAAGAAAAAGGTGCAGAGGGCTAAACCCGTTGTTGACAACAAACAAATCGAGACAGGAATTTTTAGGTATTTTGCCATATAACCTTATATAAAACCATCAAACAGATTAGAGAAAATTAAAAAACAATTCACACACAACGTGGACTGAATAAAATGAAACAAAAATTAACGTCCTAAGTGTTCAAATTGTCGACCTCTGGTGTCAAGACATTTTTTACACCTACGTGTCAATCCCTCATGTGTGGCCCTTCTTATTGAATCCGGATCCAATTCACGAAGTGATTCTCGATCCCGCTGCATGCAATCTTCTTTAGTAGAAACTGCAGTGTTGTAGATTTTATTTTTTATAGTACCCCATATAAAAAAATCGAGAACAGATAAGTCAAGCGATCGAGGCGGCCAAAGGTGTGGCCCATTGTTGGCAATCCATTGGTCAGCAAATAGAGATTGTAAAAGATTGTTAACCAGGTGACCATTATGAGGAGGGGCCCCATCATGTTGGTAAAATATTTGCCTACATTCATTCAATGGAAGGTTGTCCAAATAAGCTACTTCCAAATTTTGCAAAATTTCCAAATAACGCTCACCCCACAAGTAAATAAATAGAGTTTACACAAAGTATTTTATGAATTTCGGATTAATTCTCACCATTCAACTGATCGTCGTATATTTCTAGGGCAACAATCCTGTCATTCCTTACAGCACAATAAACATTAAACTGCCAGCTTTCCTGAAAATGTCCTTCACTAGAAGGATGAACATTGGTGTCACTCCAATAGTGAGAATAACGACGATTGAAAAGTCCATTCTTTGAAAATTTTGCTTCATTCGTCCATATAATGTTATCTAAAAACAGTTCGTTTTCTTGGAATCGCATTAAAATAAATTCACAGAACTCCACCCTTCTGGAAAAATCAGTTTCCTTTAAATGCTGCACAACAGAACAAGCATAAGGATGGAACTTATGTTTTCGTAAAATTCGCAGAACGGAGGCTCCTGACTCCAGTGCTACTTACCTCGTTGACTTTGTAGGGTATGCGGCAAAATATCCCAAAATTGCTGTCTCAATTTGTTCGTTGTCAACGACGGGTTTAGCCAAATGCACCTTCTTCTTGACAGATCCGTAGTTTTTGAAATTGTCTACTATTCGTTTGAGGGTTTTACGTGACGGTTTCTGTTTATCTGGATATCTATCAGAAAATGTATCACACGTTTGCGAAATTACTTTATTACATTCTCCATAAATAGTAAATAAATTTAAACAATCTTCGTGTGTGTAATTTAACCGTGCCATTATTAGCTATTTAATCAACAAACTGTCAAAGTTTCCATAGAAATACACTCGGCAATTTATTTTCCATGGCTAACGCTTATGGTAGAAAATTTATCAAAATATCAGGCTTTGAAATGAGTTTTTTCAAAATAAAATAAAAACCGATTGATTTAGGTATAGGTAGTTACATACAAAGTATCAGTAATTTTTGAACTTAACACGATAGTGTTATAAAAAAGGGGGTTCCAATTTGAAAATCGCGAGATTTTTGCAATTTCTCATTGCAAACTTCAATAATTTTTTTTGACACTCTGTATACTATATCGTTAGTCTCGATGTGGAAATAGATTAAGTGAAATATATTTCAAGACAATTCTAAAAATCGTAACGAAATATGTTCTTATTATAAAAATATCGGTATCTTTATGACTGGCCGTAAATGTCAAATTTTATCCTAATGTCTAAATATCTTCTGGACGGTTGATGATAGGTATAAAACATGATTTACAAAAAGTGTTCAGAATTCATTTTAGAATCCGAAACTGCAATAAAATACAGGATGTTGTATTTAAAATAAGCGAATCAACATCTATTTCCGGTATAACTGGAAGTGCCGCCATCTTGAAAATATTTTTAAGCCTGTAGCCCCCAACGACTTTAGTGTAATATCCAATTTTCAGGTTCAGATAATCTGGGTTTCACCGTTTAGTTTCATAGACTTGCTCCAAGAAAGGGTGACTAAGGAAAGGAGGTCGGCAGTTGATCTGCGCTGACGGAATCTATACTGCCTGTCGTGGATTAGACTGTATTTTTCAAGAAATTTTAGTAATTCGGTGTTAATATACTTTTCCATCACTTTAGAGACGACTGAAAGGACATATAGGTCTGTAGTTGCTAGAAAGCTCTTTGGAACCTTTCTTGGGGACGGATTGTACTCGAGCAGTTTTCCAGTTACTAGGGAATATGCCTATATTGTAAGATGTCTGAAACAGACGAGTCAGGACAGCAGCAAGTTCTGGTGCGCATTTTTCGAGAACAATTGCTGGGATCTCGTCAAGGCCAGAGGATTTCCTGGTATTAAGAGAAGAGAACATCTTTCGTACCTTTTTAGTTTTGAAAATGATATTCGTCATTTTATCCGCGACATTGGGGACTGTTGGTGGTTGAACATTTGGAGGTAGGTTGAGAGTATAATTGCCGGCGAACAACGAGACAAAAATTTCAGCCTTGCCCAGGGCGGTAGAAACAATTTCAATCCCTGAAACAAGAGTTGGGAACGTGCTCTTGTAGAAATTGTTCCCAATAGATTTAGCAAGAGTCCAGAAGGGTTTGCTGCAATTGGAGCTTGACAGGACTTTGTTTTTGGTGTGCTTATTAAACAAGTTTTTGCCCCAGAAATAATGCGGACATAGCGGTTTCTTGCGTCGTTAAATGCTTGACGATTTTCTTGATTGATTTTGTGTAGAAGCGTTTTGTGAGCTTTGACCCTTTCAAGTCTGGCCTTGTTACAGGATTTAGAGAATCAGGGCTTTTGAGTGGCTGAAGAGGTGGAAACTGTGTGACCTCGGGTTGCATTGCGTAGGAAGCAGTGACCATGCCGTGGTCTAAACGAACAAAAAGGGCGGTGACTGATGTCTTGTAGCATTCAGGTTTTGTAGTAAGAAGGAGATCCAAGGATTTGAGCTGTGTGTTGGGATGCGAGGAAAGTAAGTAGGTTGCTGAACCATATTGGCTAAAGAATTGCTGACAGCAAAGGCCTCCGCTGCTCTCCCATGTGGATCGGTTTTTGAAGATCCTAGCCATTCCTTATTATGGACATTGAAGTCACCAAGAATAGTGATCTCGGAGGAAGGATATTCAGAAATCAGACGGTCGGTTTTGCAGAAAGGTAGTCGAAGAGCTGGACAAAGTTGTTGTCAGAAGGTGGCCGGTAAATGCAACAGATGAATTTAGTTGAAGCTGTGAGAGAAAGTTTCATCCAAAGTATATCTTTTCTTCCAGCTTCCAAATTGGAGAGTCTGGTGCAGGGTAGATTGCTACGAGCGTATGCGCACACACCTCCATGCAATCTAAAGGAAGTAAGGAGCTCATACCGCGGGAAATTAAGGTGATTAGTGGCTGTTTTGGCACTGATTTGGGTTTCGGTGAGAAAGAGAAGTTGGGGCCTGTTAGCCTGGAGGAAATGGTGGACGAAATTTATCAGAAATCTTGATGCCGGCGGCCCGTGCACACCCCTCTCCCAGAGATCCGAATGGAGAGGTATTTTATCTCCGGAATCTTTTGTGCAAGAACAAGCCATCACCAATTTTGTCCATAAGGGAAACCGACTCATACACCAGAACCGAAAATGTCCGTTGGGACTTCACCGGCCCTTTGATGTAACGGGTGGTACCTCATCGGGCGTGAGAAAATCCTTTACTATCACGTAATGGAAAAGTCCACTACCACCTACCAACTCCGATCAGTCGCCTCTTACGAGTGGTAGGAGTTACCTTGGGCCTATTATTTTAGTTAGTCCCCGGACCCACAGGGAACAATAGAAGAAAATAGCAACATCTGCCCTGAAATTCTCATTCCAGTGAAGAGGGCTGTGAGAGGAAAAGACAACCCAGTTACATAGTCAGAAGCAAGTAGAAAAGAAATTATGGAAGGAGTACCAGACAAAGGGTGTAAAGACCATGTAAGTGTTAACCCAGCCCCGAAAAAGGTCAGTGGACATACTTGTTGGAACAGAGCTCATGTCGACAGGAATACGGCCTGCAGAGACATGTGTGCAATAATAACACCAGAACAAGAGCAATTGTGCGGAAGAACCGGTGCAACGTAAGAACTTCGCTTGAAGAGAGCTGTAACATAGCGACAAGAAGGAGAGCCATCCATTCTGCTGTCCAAATGAACATGGGAGTAGAAAGCGACCGCATGAGGACCCGTTATGAAGTGCGAGCTAATTCAACTTGTTTTAAAGAAGTAGATCGGGTGTGGTTCTACAATCCAGTAGGACGCAAGGGCCGGTCACTGAAATACAGAAGCTATAGGAAGGTCCGTATAAGGTGGTCAAAAGGATCAATGACGTTGTCTACCGCATTCAGAGGAGCCCTAAGAACAAGATGAAGGTGGTCCATATGCACAGGCTGACGCCATACCAATAAATGTTAGAATTCGACCGGGTTGGTCGAATGTAAGAAGAGGCCAGTGTCACATCCGCCGTCTCTATGAGAATTAAACATATGAACTTTGTTACTTCTATGGGCAGAGGCCGGTGGTAAAGTGTGTTGCTAACAGCGAACACTCTGGAATTATATTTCTGGGAGGGACCAGAAGTGTCAGGTGTAGAACAGTGTAGAAGGTCTAGAATCGCTATGGACAGTATAAAGGGGCGAACCGCAGACAAAGTGAGTTAGTTCAGTATTGAGTTAGTGTGGTGCAGAATAAGTCATCATAGAGTATTATGTGAGTCAGCAGTAAGTGTTGGTCTATAGAGAGCGATCATAGAAGGCGGATAATGGAATATATTTTATAATGGTGTTGGAAGATAGTTGGTTATATTAAATTAGTAGTTTAAAAGTTATGTTTTGTTAGTCAACAAATCCAGAACCCCGAAGAACGAAACAATATAGTTAATTTTCACACATTGGAATAGATGTGAGTGTGTGTGCAGTTAGATGGTGGGATGCTTTATAATTCAAATAGTGGGGGACGATCAGACGTCTTATCTTAAGGCACGCATAAGTATAAATATACTTATGTGCCTTATTATTTTTGTTGTAAGGTTTAAGTGTAAATTTGTATTTATTTTTGTTGGAAAATAAAATAAATAAATAAATAAAAATTGTTTAGATACGCTTTGATATAGAAAATGGCACCTACGTTTTGAAAACGCGTTACATAAACACTTACACAATCAATTAAGTGATTTACAGACTATTGAATTACAAGACTCCGCTAGACTCTTTTTGGAGTTAAAAAGACCGCCATAACAAAAGTTAATTCCATATAGACTCGAGTGTCCCGGAGTAAAATGGAAGACGACAATAATTCCCTTGCAGGAAAGTTTCCCCATATGAAGTTGTGGAAAGTTCAGTGCAGTCAACACATATAACAGTAGTTTGCTTTTATGTCTTTTTCTACGAGCACGTTCTCAATATAGCTTTAAAGTTCATCCGTTTTCTCTGAAACTGCGTTTAATACAGGTTTTTTTTTAATAGAAATTGTGTAAACAGTTGAAACAGGATTAAGAAAATGAACTGAATATACTGCTAAGGCGTCATTTGTGGGTAAACGTTGCGATTTAAGATTATACTGACAAATTATTACTACACCATAGAGAACCAAACAGCAAAATGGAAGAAATTCAGCATCTCAATTATCGTGCATATTTATAAAGAAAAAACGCAACACGTTAATTTTATATTAAAAACTGACATCCTGCAACGTGAAATCTTAAACCCTACATTGAGCCCTCTTAGAGTACGATTTACAACCCCCAAATTTTTCAATAGAAAGGGGGTTGTGACACGTTATTGGCACAACATTGTGTTTGAGCATGTTGGATGTTCACAGGTTCAGCCTTTCGGAGATGGAGTAAAGCCGTCGGTCACGTGTACCATGGTTTATTGGGTACGTTACATATACTCTCCTTACAGTAAGGCGAACTTTTTAACACAGTACGGTGAAACTGCTCTCTGCTGAATGACCAGAGTCGCGCAAATAGACCGATTTTAAAGAAGCAAAACAAAAAATCAGTCTTTATATTTTTCTATGCCTGTATGTAAAAGATAATTGTAGAAAAGACTTTACTAACTTTTAGTATAAAAATCTTTCAAATATAAGCGAACTAGACCTGTCCTCTTAGAACACACACACACACACACATGCTTATATATATATATATATATATATATATATATATATATATATATATATATATATATATATATATATATATATATTAACTATTTGTTTTTTAAGTTTTTATTTTTTTGCCCCTTTAAAGTATTAACATTGATAAAATAAAATTATTGCTAATATTCCTTTACTTACCGTTGTATCTGCAAATTTTTCTCTTTTCTCACGGGTAGAGTTCTAATGTTCGGCTAGAATTTTTGTTTTGATGTAACTTGTTTGGATTTTTTTCATATTCATATTAATCCGAAGTGCTGGAAATGTTCTTAAAACATTTTCAATGGAATTTTTATTAATTGTTTTCTTTTAATTTATAATTATTAAAATATAGGCCTATTTAGTGATATTTTTATAGGTCAAATTAATCAGACTATATAAATAAAATCTATAATGTTTTATTTCAGATAATTTAAATTCTTTACAAAACATAGTTACATAAAAAAATACTGATCGTTGTTAATAAATCAAACAAATTATACAATGTAGAAATCTGCACATTTATCGTTGCAATATTTACAAAATGGACTTACCGCTTAAAATGTCTCTAATTGCTTCTTCATTGGAGACTTGGATTATTCGCTAGTAAGCGGTCTATATAGGATTCTATTATTGCCACCATTACATTGTGGTAATTAATTATTATAGAGCTTATTTTGCAGGGCCCTTTTGTACTGAAGATTCTCTTCTATCTTGGTTACCATTATCTTGTTAATATCCATATACTGCTGATATTTACTATTTTTTCTAATTATTTTATTCACGTGCAAATCATACTGAACAAACAATATTTTCTTAATTAAAAGTTATTTCCTCAAAATTATGTCTTTACACTCTCACAGTTGGCTAATTTTCTTTTTGAAAATCATCACTTTACCCTTTTTTGACAGTCAAACAGGGTTTTATTAATTTACACTACTTCCTGTCCTTCTCAGAGTCAAATCTCGAATCCCAATTACACTGTTAGCTTACATTCTGGCCGTTCCATCTCGAATGTCCTCGAGTAATCACACACTCCCTACATAAAAATGTTCGCTTCTATAAAACTGAAAACGTTTTTCTCTTTTTAACACAGTCTATGCGACAGAGTTCACTAGCACGCTACCTCGTTATCGTTCAAACTGCTTATCAGGCAAAAAACCGTATCAACATTTCACTGAAAATATTGTGTGCCTTTTCGAATTTAATCACAGTAATTTTTACCTTTAACCTTATCTCCTAAATACAGTGTATCCATACATACATTACATCTATTCAATTCGACCTTATAAAATTGTTTTCCTTAACCAAAACAATTTTCTTATAAGTAAACACATTGTTTTCTCTTCTTTAGATTGCAATAATATTTATTATATCACCAAAATATCCAACACTCTTTTAACTATACAGTGCATTTAACTTTTAGAATGCATGAATTTCATATACATGACTCGTTTTTCTCCACAGAAAGGTCTCTGTTTTTGAGCTACATTTCCTATTTATAGCAATTCATCCTTTCTAAAAATGTGTCTGTACAATGACCATTAGATAGCCCATTTTTGTCTTACTTTTGGTTTTTACGTTATTTTTTAAAATTGACATACATTTATGAAATTCCCTGGGTATTTTGACATATCCGATTTCCCTCAGGACTCATTTCTGTGAATAACAATTATTGATATACTTTTTTTATATGGGGTATTTTTTTTGAGATTTTATTTCATTATGTTTTTACTATTTATATTGATCTACTACAATAGACTAGGAATCTTTTATATATTTTCCATCTATAAACTTCTAATAATTTAACTTTTTTTACAATACATATATGGTCTCTATACTTTTCCTTTTCAAACAATCCCCTATACATATTTGATAATACGTTCATTATATTAACTTTTATTATTCATTATATATTCTAATATCATAATCATATTCCTACACATATCTATCATATTTCCTATTAATATCATTATACTTTTCACATTATTTTCGCTACAGCACCTATACCAATTCTTTCCTATCAATCCGACCCACATATGTTTTATTTTTCATTAATTGTAACTCTTTTTCGGTACGTAACCGATTTCTATCTTTTTGACATTTATATATTTTTCTCCCCCATTTATTCCATGTTTTCTATTCTCAAAACTTTTTATATTTTTCCCTTTTCACTTTTACCTTAAGATTACTTTAATTGACATATCCAATAACTGTCTCTAATTTTGAGCACTGCTCCCAATTTAATATTGCTTAATTTTTCTATTAAAATTTTGTTTTAGTGAATTTTCTTAAAAAAAATTCACTAATGAGGAGATCCCGACTTTTGAATTTTGAAAAAATTTCTTCAAATGAGCGCTAATTAGGCCCCCCAGAACACATATCCGGGGTCGGTTTAAATTTTTATATGTTTATATATATATATATATATATATATATATATATATATATATATATATATATATATATATATATATATATATATATATATATATATATATATATATATATATATATATTTATATATATATATATATATATATATATATATATGTATCACACCGATAACTCAAAAAATAATGGGCCGATTTTGATTAAATTTGGTGAATAAATTCCTTTTGCAAATGGCTTGGATAAGTTCGTTAGCCAGGAAAATCGGTCCAGGTTTTCCCGGAAAATTTTGTGTTTTCTTTCAAAAAAAAATTATATCTCCGGAATTAACAAAGTAAGGGCAACCAAATTTCATATGCGGATTTATATCATTATAGGCAAGTTACCTACCAAAATTTAGCTCCGTAGGTTAAAGGATAAAAAAGTTACAGGCATTCAAAGAAAAATAAATTTGAATTTTCCTCAAAACGTCAAAATTGCGATTTTAAACGTCAAAATTGGTGAGTACATTCCTTTAGCAAGTCGCTTGGATAATTTTGTTAGCCAGGAAAATCCGCCGAGGTTTTCCCGGAAAAATTTGTGTTTTCTTTCGCAAAATATTTATATCTCCAAAATTAACAAAGTAAGGGCAACCAAATTTGGTAAGATGGTTTATATCGTTATAGGTGTGCCACCTACCAAAATTTAGCTCTGTAGGTCAAAAGACAAAAAAGTTATGGGCATTTAAAGAAAAATAAATTGGGGGTTTCCTCAAAACGTCAAAGTGACAATTGAAAACGTCAAAATTCGCAACATTTAGGCAAATAACTTGAATCTAATACGGGCTATGGAAAGAAAATGTCTCAAGAAGAATGTTTTACATACACCGAACTCTTAGTTTGAACCGTCATTGTCCTTCATTTTACTAAAATATTTCCAGAAAATTCATTTCTAATAGACCCTTTCTCTGGTGCTTGGCAGTAGCCTTAGCTATAGAGTTTATTGTTTAATGGTATATAATTTTTGTCGAATTTTCGTAAAAAATCAATAAAGCTCAATATATTCGTTATTATACAAGATATGAAAAAATATTGTATACATTAATTATACGGTGTTTTGAGCTACATCTTAAAAAATTATTGCGACAATCACAGGGTGGCCCATAAGTCGTTGGTGATACAAATAATTTTTTTGTCGAAAACGCCTTATTTTTTTGCATTTTCCATCGAAATATAATGCATGTTTGTAAGTTAAGAAATTCTGGAGGCAGCAAGTGCGTTGTGGTTGCGAATTTTGATTAAATGCTTCATATTTGAAAAGCTCAATTTGCTATTAACCTATAAGGTTGACCAAAAAACGGATTTTTTCAGTAACACTTTTGGTTTACTTTTGGAAATTTCTGTACGTTTTCAAACAATCAAGTTATTTTGATGAAATATGGCACATTGTTTTTACTATATATGTTATACTGGTAATCAAATTTGATGCCTGCTTTTACTATATAGGTTATACTGGTAACCAAAATTGATGTCTGCTTTCTTAAAAAGAAAACACACATATTTGCAATAAAATAATTTTTATGAAAATTCACTACCATAACGCACTTGCTGCGTCCAGAGATTTTTTTGTTTATATTTTCGCTTGGGTTACTATAATGCCTACTTGTTTTTATTATTCATACTTATGATGTTTAGTTTTATTTTCCTAGGGTTATATAACTGTAACTTTTATTTTAAATTGACCAATTTTCCGTCATATAGTTCTATCTAATCATTTTATTTTATTTTAGAAGCAATATCTCTGTCTTGTAATTTTACTGTTTATTTTGTACATTTAATTATTGTCAGTCTTGTTTCATCTATTCGGCATGCGATTATGCTTTTTATTGCTTATGTCCTATTGGATCCGATCAAAATTCATGCAGAAATTGGAAATTAAAATTGCTATAATTAAAATGACGTCTCTTGTTCCTTTCCTTTTTTAGTTTATTTTCATGCCGAATGTGTCTGTTCTTGTCATTAAATTTTGGTTTATAAATTTTAAATTTATTATAATTTCTAGAATATTTGTTTTTATAAAACTTTTGGTTATCATTGTATTTATATTTATTGTAAAGATTCTTGTTTTTGAAGAAAAGTTTTCTAATTTTAAAATCGTGGTTATTGCCATTATTTTCTATATAATGTTTATTGCATTGAAGTTTAGTTTTATTTGTCTGGTCATTTTTAATTTTTATACAGTATAAATATTGTGTTGTCGCTATTAATTTTTCTTTTTTGTCAGTGTCTAAGTATTTTTCAGGTCTCATTTCTTGTATATGTTGTTCTTGCAGTATTTTCTTTTCTATATATTTTTCTGGGCTTGTTTCTATTAAATTTTCTTCTTCTTTCATTTTAATTAGTTGTTCAGTGGTTTTCTGTTCGACTCGGACCACATTCCTGTCTACTGACTCCATAAACCTTCCGACCATTTTAATGTCGTACTTGCTCATTGCAGTTTCTTCATTTATTTTGTCATGACACGACTGTATTCCTGTGTCCAGGTCCGTTTTGATTATTTGATGTCTTTCTTGGCATTTTTCTTGAGTTGTTTTTATCGCATCGTCCAGTTGATCAATTTTTGTGTGGAAATTTGTTTCCATAATTTTTTGTCTTTTATTCACTTCTGTTAAAATCTCTGTTTTATTTTGTTGTATATTTTTATATAATCCATTGTTTTTTTCTAACTTTTCATTTATATTTTAAAAAAATTTACGCGATTCTTCTCTATTTTCTAGTTTAGTTTGCTCCATTATTTCAATCAAAACTGCTAATTGTTTAGACATGGATGATTCTTCTTCCTTTGGTTTTGTAAAACATATTTATTATGACATCTGCTTTACATAGCTCGTATTTGCTACAGGTTCTTCGTCTAAAAATTGCAAATTTTGACGTTATAAATAGCGACTTTGAATTTTAAGAAGAAAAACTATAAAATTTTCTAAGTAATTTCTGTTATTTATTGACCTTTTTGCGTCAAGAAAACCTAATCTTTGTCTGCAATATACAATAGATCTTTTTATATACACAAAATATTTTGGCTTTGTGCATTTCTCTGGTCATCAGTGACCCCCATTTTTTTTAAATGCCTATAATTTTTTTTCCTATCAACTTAAAAATCTTTTGGCATGTAGGGTACGTTTAATAGTGTAAACCTAAGTACCAAATTTGGTTGCCATCGCTTTGTTATTTTCGGAGATATAATAATTTTTCGGAAGAAAACACAAAATTTTCCAGGAAAAATTTCCTGGCTAACGAACTTATCCAAGCCATTTGCAAAAGGAAGGCACCTACGAAATTTTATCAAAATCTGTCTATTATTTTTTGACTTATATATATATATATATATATATATATATATATATATATATATATATATATATATATATATTCTTTATTTGTTAGCTGTACTTTCTGTGATTTTTTATTTGTTTACGTGGACTGCAGTTTGAAACCTTCCTGGTTCATCATCAGCACGCTACTGGTGTTGATTATTTTGTGCGTTATTACCTTGTATGACTTTTATATCTTTTGAAAAGTTGCACTACACTGTAATCACTTCTAAATATAGACTTTATTTGTTGGCTGTACTTGTTGTGATTTTTTATTTGTTTACGTGGACTGCAGTTTCGAACCTTCCTGGTTCGTCATCGGCACGTTACTCTAGTAGAGTGTAATGCTGAGTAGGAAAGAAAAAGAGTATGATAATGAACCAGGGTAGAGTGTAATGCTGAGTAGAAGAAAAAAAGAGTATGATGATGAACCAGGGTGGTTCGAAACTGCAGTCCACGTAAACAAATAAAAAATCACAGAAAGTACAGTAAACAAATAAAGTGTATATTTAAAAGTGATTACAGTTTAGTGCAACATTCCAATATATATATATATATATATATATATATATATATATATATATATATATATATATATATATATATATATATATATATATTTGTTTACGTGGACTGCAGTTTCGAACCTTCCTGGTTCGTCATCGGCACGTTACTCTGGTAGAGTGTAATGCTGAGTAGAAGAGAAAAAGAGTATGATGATGAACCAGGGTGGCTCGAAACTGCAGTCCACGTAAACAAATAAAAAATCACATAAAGTACAGTAAACAAATAAAGTGTATATTTGAAAGTGATTACAGTGTAGTGCAACATTCCAAGATATATATATATATATATATATATATATATATATATATATATATATATATATATATATATATATATATATATTAGTGTGCTTTTTTAAAGAAAATTCACTAATATGATAGTATAAAAGCTCGTGACTATGGGTGAAATAGATACTTAAAAACAATTGATTGGGCAAATCTGTAATGCTTGCCAAGAAACTAGAAGCCAACGGGATATGATCCGAACAGCTACAGGAAGCTATCTCTCTCTCTCTCTCTCTCAGACACACACACACACACTTTCTCAAACCTGCCGCCGTATTTGCTTGATCATCATTGCAATGGCATTTTTATACTCAAATTACAGTTTTTCCTCACGGTTATTTTTTATTTTGAATTTTACAATGTTACATACGCCTTAGCAACCATTTGTAGCAACAAATTTAGCAAAATATGTTATCCGATGTCGTTATCAATACCTTTCTCTATGACTTATTTCATATAAATACGTTTAAGGAAGTTTGTGAGAATATCTGACTGCCTGAATGTATTGAAGCTTAACCTAAAACACTGGCATAAAAAGGCCAACCTTTGATAAATTGCAAAATAGAGATATAGCCATTTATTTCCATCTTCACAAGTGCTTGCTTGTTGTGTTCAACAGGTTTCGCCTCTAACGGCATCGTCAGAAAAGAGAACAATATTCTTTTAGTAAGGGCGAAACCAGTTGCAGGAAAAATATGCACACGTGTAAAGCCAGAGAAAAAGTCTCTACATCTGTATTTAGTAAGGAACGGTTTTACTAAGAAAGGGCAACAGCAGTTAATTAATTTAATACACTGTAAAATTTCGTTACACATTTTAACACTGATCTTTTGATACACACACCTGACATTTCTTATCACAAAAAAGGATTATTCAAGGAATAGGAGTATACAAAATTTACGAAAAGCCTAGCCTGATTTTTTTGCATAATATTCATATCTGCATTAAGCCCATGATTGTTTCACTGATTAAAAAATCTATTTTTCGTGTATACAATCAACGGGTAGTCAATAATTGCAAATGGAATCTGAAACCCGCATGGAAGAGTCATCAATCAAGTGTAGTGTCATGGCACGTCGATTGACGTCAGCTCTTCTGAATTGAACATAGCAATTCATGAAACGTTTTAGAACGGAAGTTACATAAAATTAAATGCTCATAAAACAATGCGTGCGTAAACCCTGTCGTTGAGGTCTCTTTGTTTTTAGTCAGACAATATTGAAATAGGATTAAATGCATTCAGTCTGAGATGATAAAGCTCTTAAAGTTATATAAACTTGGAAATGATAAAAGCTTTAGAGAGCAATAGCCAAACTAACCTAACAGCTGGATTTATTTTCAGAATTATGTGCAACAGTAAGAAATAGGATGTGATGCGATTGTGGGTAGGTTATGCTATAGCGGTTTTATTGTTACCTTAATAACAGTTGCAACCAGTCTATTTTTATATTCAATATACAGTATGGAACAGCCAAATGTAATAAATTATGTAATTATCTCAATTGATGTGCATTTTTATTTAAAAAAAATCCGAAACAGAGCAACCTTATGTTAGAAAATGGCATCCTGCAACGTGAAGACATCAGTTAGCCCCCTTCGAGTGACAGTTGCAACCGCCAATATTTTAAATAAGAAGTAGGGTCTTGTGATCACACATTTTACATATCTCTTTATTTTCTATTCAAAAATGGTACGGTTTTTTAATTTACTGCAAAAACAACACAACAAAACATTAATAAGTAATCGCGTTTTATTGTTAATATTGATATAATAAGCCAAAACAATTTCAGTGTCTTTTTGGACGGTATCAATTAGAAAGAAGACCTAAAAGTTATCAACATTCTTCATATTTGGCAATGCTGGACTGGTTTAAAACGCCTTAGCAACTTCTGTGTGATGTTATCGGTGGTTAAGGAGGCGAGGATTGTTTTAGAATGGCCAACACAATCACCCGATCTTACGCTATTAGGCAAATTGTGAATTTTTTCTTGAAACAGGCGAGCAACATCGATCTGCGTCGTGTTCTGTGTTCGTAACCAATCCTCTATAGATTTGTTATTTTATGCATTTTTGCTAAATAAACCATGTTTCTGAATTGCAGTAAAAAACTGATAATTCCTGTCATGCAGTTTCCGCAAGTTGCCAAGGTGTTTTAAACAAAACATACATTGCCAACCATGAAGAATTTTGATAACTTTTTCTGTTTTCTTTTTAATTTATATCGTCCAAAGAGACACTTAAATAGTTTTTGCTTGCTTTCTCATTATCAAAAATGGAACACGGTTAGTTACTAATTTTGTGGTGTGTCTTAGCGAAGTTCGTCAATCCTTTTAGTGAATTTTCTTCTAAAAAATTCACTAATGAGGAGATCCCGACTTTTGAATTTTGAAAACATTTCATCAAATGACCGCGAACTAGGCCCCCTAGAACCCATATCCAGGGTCAGTTTCAGTTTTTATAGGTATATATATATATATATATATATATATATATATATATATATATATATATATATATATATATATATATATATATATATATATGTATATATGTATGTATGTATGTATGTATGTATGTATGTATGTATGTATGTATGTATGTATGTATCACACCGATAACTCATAAAATAATAGTCCGATTTTGATCAAATTCGGCAAATACCTTCCTTTTGCAAGTGGCTTGGACAAGCTTGTTAGTCAGGAAAATCGGCCTAGGTTTTCCCGGAAAATTTTGTGTTTTCTTTCGAAACAAAATTATATCTCTAAAAATGTCAAAGTGAGGGCAATAAAATTTGGTACGCTGGTTTCTGTCATAAAGGGTATCTTATATACCAAAAATCAGATTTTTATCTCAAAAAATAAAAAAATTAGAGGTAAATTAATTTTTAATTAATGAAATACTATTCAGGAAAGTTAAAAATGTAAACATTTATTGATCAGAATGTGAATGAAAAATACTATAAGAAATGACTAACAAGCTCTTAGATATGTGTTTAAGTCGTTATTTTTCTAGATTTCGTTAAAATATAAGCAAAAAATCCATTGTAAATCAAAACGAATTATGTAAATTGTAAAACCTTGAACAATACGATATTACTGGCAAATGCATATACTGCGTAGCTCAGTGGGCTAGGTGTACGGTGGTCTTAGGTTGATTAGTTTGTATAGTAGACCTTCAATCCATACTCTGTCAAATGCTTTTAGTGAATTTTCTTAGAAAAAATTCACTAATGAGGAGATCTCGACTTTTGAATTTTGAAAAATTTTTTTCAAATGAGCGCGATCTAGGACCCCTAGAACCCATATCCGGGGTCAGTTTCAATTTTTATATGTTTATATATATATATATATATATATATATATATATATATATATATATATATATATATATATATATATATATATATATATATATATATATATATATATATATATATATATATATATATATATATATATATATATATATATATATATATATATATATATATATATATATATATATATATATATATATATATATATATATATATATATATATATATATATGTATCACACCGATAACTCAAAAAATAATGGGCCGATTTTGATAAAATTTGGCATGTACCTTTCTTTTGTAAATGGCTTGGATAAGTTCGTTATTAAGGAAAATCGGACGAGGTTTTCCGGGAAAATTTTGAGTTTTCATTCGAAAAAAATTCTAATCTCAAAAAGTGATAAGCCGATTTTAATAAAATTTGGCATGTACCTTTCTTTTGTAAATGGCTTTAACAAGTTTGTTAGTCAAGAAAATCGGACGAGGTTTTCCGGGAAAATTTTGAGTTTTCATTCGAAAAAAATTCTTATCTCAAAAAGTAATAAGCCGATTTTAATAAAGTTTGGCATGTACCTTTCTTTTGTAAATAAATTTGACAAGTTTGTTAGTCAAGAAAATCGGACGAGGTTTTCCGGGAAAATTTTGAGTTTTCATTCGAAAAAACTTTTTATCTCAAAGAATAATAGGCCGATTTTGATAAGATTTGGCATGTACCTTCCTTTTGTAAATGACTTTGACAAGTTCGTTATTAAAAAAAATCGGACTAGGTTTTCCGGGAAAATTTTGAGTTTTAATTTGAAAAAAATTTTTATCTTAAAAAATAAGAAATCTATGATAACCAAATTTGGTAGGTAGGTTTACGATATAAAAAGTAAACTATACACCAAAATTTAGATTTCTATGTTACAAGAAAAAAAAAGTTATAATAAAATATTTTGTGCCAGATCATTTCTATGAAAATTCACTACCATAACGCACTTGCTGCGTCCAGGCTTTTTCTATATCATATCATGTCATATTGCCACAAAAAGGACAAAATTACCTGCACCCGATAACACAATTCCAAAGGCACTTATGCACATAAGTATCAGTAAACAGGTTTTAAATTTTTTTCCTGTTACGACCAACGACACCAGAAAACCTTCCTATAATTAACAATTGTCATTCAACAAAACACTACACCCACTGAATGCAATTGCAATCCATATACTGATCATGAGGTATACCTTACCTTAGCAGGAACTCATAATTATAAACTAGTACTTAAGTCTTATGTATATACTCTTATATGTATAAATTTTTTATATGTATACCTGTACATAATCATGTATTTTATGTTAATCAATAAATATATTTTAATTATTATTTTTGTACGGTGGTCTCTTTACATGGTGGTAATCGACTGCCAGATGACGCGTTCTAGTCCTGGTTAGTGACTTCGCTTTTTATCAATTTTTTTAGTCTTATTTTACTTTACAGTTATCTAATCTGATTGCTGTTATTCCGATGATTTTTTTAGCGAGTTTTTGTATAAAAAATAATTGGTCAAAGAGGAGATGAAAGTTTTAAGACTTACTTTAATTTGAATAGCATATCTGGTGGTTTGTTTTTGCGCTAACTCAGTGAAACTGTTTGATATTTAATATAGTCGTAGACTTTTCCCGTGGTTTCACAAGTGCTTGTTTTAGGGAATTTTCTTAAAAAAAATTTCTTCAAATGAGCGCGAACTAGTCCCCCTGAACTCATATCCAGGGTCAGTTTCAATCATATATATATATATATATATATATATATATATATATATATATATATATATATATATATATATATATATATATATATATATATATATATATATATATATATATATATATATATATATATATATATATATATATATATATATATATATAAAGGGTGAATAATTTACCATAATGTAGGTCTGTAAGTTTAAAGATAAAAAAGTTAGAGGCATTTAAACAAACAAAAAAATAAAGTTTTCCTCAAAACGTAAAAAGTCGCCATCTGAAACGTCAAAATTGGTAACATTTAGGCAAAGAACCTGAAAGAAATATGGATTTGTAAAAAGTGTTCTACAAACCCTTAAGTTTCAGCTTAAACCATTATTGGCCTTCATTTTAATAAAATATTTCCAGAAAATTCATTTCAAATAGACATTTTCTCTGATGCTTTGGAAGTAGTTTTAGTTATATTTATGGTTCGACGGTCTACAATTTTTAGCTAGTTTTAGTAGAAAAAATTCGTTAATGAGGAGACCGCGGCTTTTGAATTATAAAAAGATTTCTTTAAATGAGAGCACACTATGCCCCCTAGAATCCATATCCGGGTTTACTTTCTGTTTATATATATATATATATATATATATATATATATATATATATATATATATATATATATATATATATATATATATATATACAGTGTGACGCATTTCTATGGTAAAGCTCAATATAATTGTTATTATGCAAGATACGAGAAAAAATTGTATACGTTACCTATAGGGTGTTTTGAGATGCATCTTATAAAATTATTTTGCCAACCACAGAATGGCCCATAAGTCGTTGGTGATACCTACATTTTTTTTTAACATTCCTTATTGCATTTTTGTATTTTTCATCGAAATATGATGCATGTTTGTAAAAGAATCGAGACGCAGTAAGTGCGTTTTAGTAGCCAATTTTCATTAAATGCTTCAAAATTCAATAACGCAGTTTGCTATTAACCTAAGGTTCATCAGCTAGGAAACGACTTTTCTCGGAAATGTTTCAAGTTTATTTTCGGAAAATTTTTGTACATTTTCAAACAAGTTATATTGGTAAAATACGGTACATTGTTCCTACTATATAGGTTATACCGGTGACCAAATTGATTCCTGCTTGCATTAGAGACATTTTTTCTATTAAAATTATTTTAAGAAAATTCACTTCCATAACGCACTTGCTGCGTCCAGACTTTTTGAATACTTTTTTTTTACTGTTAATTGCTGAAATACATTTTAAAACCATAGGATTTTAAATAGATAATGGATATATGGTTTAAATGAGGTATTCCAAGCGCCTACATCCCATTTAAAAACTTGTGGGTTACAACTGAAAGTAGGGGTGGAGTTTTCACGTTAGAAGATGTAACTTTTAATCTAAAATTAATGTATTTTGGAGTTTTTAAAAATAAATATGTAGCATAAGTAAGGTACTGAATTTATTCCATTTGGCTGTTTCACACTGTATACATTCAGATTAAAGATATAAACCTACTGGCAGTTCTTACGTGCCTAATATTATTGACTTGAAATTTAACCCTTGGTTCTTTACGTTATGAATATCGTAAATATTGTAAAAGCCAGAGCATCCCAGAGCTCTTTATTTTTTATTAAAATTTTAGATTTTTTACGACAACATCAACTTTTACAACGTATTAAATCTGCGACGAAATCATGATAAATAGGCAGAAGGGTGGATAGGGTTACAGATTCGGAATAAAGAGCTTGATCGTAAGTATTGTAAGATATTCCGGGGAAAAATACTGTGGTGTTTATTATTTTTTCAGTAGCCCAAATACGCTTTGCGTTACATCGTGTAACAAGATAAATAGTAGAAATAACATTTTCTCCATCAATGTTTACATAGCTCGTCAAAATAACTAAAATACAATATAATCATCAACATACTAAATAAACCGTCATGAAATATATACAATTAAAGTCTAAGTCAAGAAAGACAGAGCCCTGATTGATAAAACAAACTGCTGAAATAAATTCGCAAACAAAATGAAATAAACATAGCAAACGAAGCAAAACATTTCAAGAAAACCTAATCAAAAGTTGAAATATTAAAATCAAAATATATACTCTCGAAGCAACACGACACTTCAAAACTGCTCGAGTACAACCCATTCCCAAGAAATGATCCAAAGCACTTCCTAGCAACTACAGGCCTATTTATCTCCTTTCAGTCGTCTCTAAAGTGATGGAAAAGTATATAAACATCGAATTACTAGGATGTCTTAAAAACATAGTCTAATCCGCGACAGGCACTATGTATTCCGTCAGCACAAATGCGGAGATCAACTGCCGACCTCCTTTCCTTTGTCATCCTTTCTTGGAACAAGTCTATGGAACTACACGGTGAATCCCAGATTGTCGCTTTAGACGTATCCAAAGCATTCGACCAGGTTTGGCACGCAGCGTTGCTTAATAAACGTCCGTCCTATGGCTTACCACCAAAAGTCTGTACCTGGACAGCAAATAACCTCTCCAACCGGAGCATTTCTGTTGTCGTGGATGACCATTCCTCTAAACTGTATCCAATTAATGCAGGAGTCCCTCAAGGTTCAGCTTTAGCCCTTACTTTGTATCTTCTCCACATCAATGACCTCCTCTCTAACACATCCAAACCAGTTCACAGTTACGCGGATGACAGCACCCTCCACTCAAATATACAATATTCTGAGCCTGTCTCGTTAGCCCAATTAGATGAGGATCGCAGACTCATGGAGGGTTCTGTCTCTGTGGATCTCCCAAAAATATTCGACTGGGGAAGTATAAATCTTGTACAATTCAACTCCACCAAATCTCAGTCTTGCTTTTTATCTCATAAGAGATACACCATCCCTAGTCCCATCACAATGAACAACCAAGTTATTAAAAGTAATGAGTCACTTTTTGACATTTCTGTGGTTCGAAATCTCAATTGGCACCAACATGTCACATCAATTGCAGAAGCGGCTGCTAATAAATTAGGTTTCCTCTTCCGGGCTTGCAAATACTTTTCACCAGCTAATCTCTATATCTTATGTACTTCACAAATAAGGCCAAACCTCGAATACTGCTCCCACATCTGGGGTGCCGCTGCCGCTTCTACAGTCGCTATCCCAAACCCCATTCAGAAGAGAGCTATACGTCTCATCGGTGACCCTACCCTCACCCAAAGGCTGCCATCTCTTGCCCACTGACGTGCCGTTTGTGACCTGACCTGACCTGACCTGACCTGACCTGACCTGACCTGACCTGACCTGACCTGACCTGACCTGACCTGACCTGACCTGACCTCACCTGACCCCTCTCTCTCTTTTATAGGTATCTGCACGGGCACTGCTCAGAAGAGCTTTCTTCCATAGTTTCTCCACCTGCTGCCCCAAACAGATCTACCGGGAAAACAGAGCGAATGCACCCTTTTACTGTCCAGGTCACCAGACATAGAACATCTTGTTAGGCCCGATCGTTTGTCCCGAGGACTTTCAAGTTGTGGAATTCCTTGTCGGCACATGTTTTTCCTTCTACTTTGAACCTCCAAACCCTGAAGTCCATAATTAACAAGTTGCCTCTTTCCTCTTTGTCGACACCCACGGTACGATGGTATTTATGCTGTGAGCCCTCGTGGTGAGTTGTTGAAATTAAAAAAAACAGAAGGGTATATAAGATAATTTCTGAAATTTACACAGTTAAAATTACCATATAAAGCTAAACAATATCAACAATCTAATTGACCTACAAAATACACTCCAGTGGTGCACACTTATCTGACTTAGCTATTCTCCAACAAAAACTCTGCTAATGTGTAGATTTGTGTTTTTAGGGGCATTTGTTTTACTGCCTTGTGGAAATTTAACGTCGCTTTACTCTTTAGTTCAGTCGGTAATTTATTATACAGCTTGGGACTCCAAAAGTTCTAGTTGTGTCTGAATCAGCCTATGGTATGGTGCACTCAGATTATTTTTATTTCGTATATCAAGCCAGTGCCCCTGATTATTTGCTGTAAATATATTGAAATTACCATGAACCTATTTAACACACTGTAATATGTACTGCACCGGGAATGTAAGTATTCCCTCAAGTTCCAATTTTCTCCTCCAGCTTTCAGTTGATTCAAATCCACCACTATTATGCACTAGCGCAGCCCCCATTTGCACTAAAAAGAGATCACTTGCAGCAGATGAGTTACCACACAAAAGTACTCCGCATGTAAGAACGCTGTGACAGTGTGCAAAGTATGCAACTTTTGCTGTTTTTGCTGTCTCCTTAGTACTGAACTGTTTTACTATTCTCACTGTACATATGTATTGCAGCCAACAACTTTTTTATTACATCCTGCTCCACGTGATTCTGTTGTCAATTTCGATGCCCAAAAAGTTAAGACGTTGCAACTCATATGTACTCTCAAAGCTTAAGCGCTGCGTTATATTTATATATAACATAAATTTATTATTGTCGAACCACTGTTATTATGTTTCCAGCGTTTCTTAAGTGCTCCAGGTCGTGTTCTTGACCCGCTGTAAGTAGAAATGATGCATCATCTGCATGAGGTAGGTGGAGACTGTCTTACATGGTGTAACGAACTTAGTTTTTGTATATTAACATAAATATATATATATATATATATATATATATATATATATATATATATATATATATAGTTTTATTTATTTACTTACTTGTAAGTCGGGAAGTTGTGCCAAATGCACTTTTGTATATATTTAATTTAGCTTGAAATATGAGATATCTTATTGAAGATTTCTCCCATACGGAAATATATAAATTCCGTAGTTTACCTTGCTGTAAATATCAATCCTTTAAGTACCGTGACGAAAGTCCCTGACTCAACAAATACCTGCAATCATCTTCTTAATCCTTTAAGTACATGACGAAAGCCCCTGACCTAATTGACCGTTACCCGACTCATTACACTGATAAGGAAGCAAGTAGACGAAACCATACATACAATGCAAGACTTGTAACGAACTGCAAGATGTCTCTTAGGCCTAGGATTGAACACAATGGGACCTTAGAGACGATCTCCTGTGAGATTTGGAAAGTAGAGATTGAGGCCCCGTATACCACAACCCCACCCACCGCTCTAAGGAGTAGGTAGATTGAGGCCTTAGAGTTCATGTCCTTACATATTTCCTTTAGCTCTTGAAAATGGCTCCAAAACAGGAGCCGAAACGCCGAAGTTTAATAAACTCTGGACGCGGTTCAACCCGAGAACCAAGTATGTCTGACATTAAAGACCGCGGAAATCTATATATATATATATATATATATATATATATATATATATATATATATATATATATATATATATATATATATATATATATATATAACCTTTAGTACCTGCAGTAATATTACTGTCTACGAAACAAGATAGGCTAACAATTTGTATGTTCCCCCTTATTTTGTTTATTGATTTTGGTATTAATGCAGTTAACGCCTGTAATTTTAGAATGCTGTGTTGACTATTCCCTATATCTTGTAGAGATCTATGGAGTATTTTTTATAATAAATAAATAAATAAATAAATAAATAAATAAATAAATAAATAAATGAATAAATAAATAAATAAATAAATAAATAAATAAATAAATAAATAAATAAATAAATAAATAAATAAATAAATAAATAAATAAATAAATAAATAAATAAATAAATAAATAAATAAATAAATAAATAAATAAATAAATAAATAAATAAATAAATAAATAAATAAATAAATAAATAAATAAATAAATAAATAAATAAATAAATAAATAAATTTTCAACGACTTTCGGATACCCGGTACGTATAAAAAACCGTCTGAACATGAAGAGGTTGTAGCTGTATTATATACCCTTTGTTGGCAGTTGTACTCCGTGTTATTTCAAACCTTTAAAAGTTGAATCGTTTTTGATTTTCTATAGAAAATATTCCAGAAACATTTCCTTAACTGAGGGTTACGTTGTAGAGGAATATATTTGACTGGGTTATTTATCTCTTAAATAATTTAGTGATTTCCTTGTGCGATATCTTATTTCACGATCAAGAGTTCTTTGTTTTGAAATACATCGTAACTAAATACTTTTTTGTCAGGTAGTAATATTCGTCTCCTAACGACCTCTAACAAGGAATCAGAGCGGCCTTTACCACATAGCAAATTTTGATAATTCTGTATGGCAATATATAGTTCGCCCAATTATCAATCAAAAAATATAGTAACATATTAAAAAAATCTTGCAAACAGTTGTAAAATCATTTGCCAGGTGCACTTTTATAAAAGATATATCTTATTGAAGATTGCTCCCGTAGGGAAATGTATAAATTCCGTAGCTTATTTTGCTGTAAATATAAATATGACTTACCCGTTTGTTATTGCCCGAAGATGCATCTAAATCTAGTTTGAGTCTGGAAGTTTTTTTCCATAATATAAAAGTGCTAATTACACTTTTATAAATATTTAATATCCCAGTTTATTATTGCCCGAGGATGTATCTATTTAATGTCATTTGTAAAACCTAATTTGTTATAAACAAGTTTATTTTATTTTATATAGTTTACAGTGCGAGCGCTATCTTAGATTTCGAGCTACGCTTCTCACTGTAACGGAACGGGACAGCGCTCCCGCTACTAACCAAGCCCGGCAGTGGTGGAAGCGATGGACTGGGAAAACTGATAACAGCCCGCTATATAGGAACGCTCTCACTGTACACCAGCAGTCAGTGTGCAGCTGATAATTAGTTGGTTGGTGAGTTAGTAAGTAAGTAAGCCGTCCAGTGAGTATTAGGTAAGCAACCGTTCTCCAGTGCACCAGCGCCGCTGCAATCCAGTGTCGTCCAGGGGTAAGAGATATTTTCTTGACATTTCCCTTTATTGGACCGTCTACGTCCGTGTCCAATACCCACCATTTGGTGAAGATGAAGTGTGCACGTCCTCTTCAGCTGAGCCGATCTTCCCTTCCCTTCCCTTGGACCGTGAACGTCCGTGCCCCAAGTATTTTCGCTAGGTTGAGCTAAGGTGTGTACGTCCTCTTTAGCGAAACCGATCTTCCCTCCCGATCTCCTGTTCCGTGAACGTCCGTGCCCCAAGTATTTCCGCTAGGTTGAGCTAAGGTGTGTACGTCCTCTTTAGCGAAACCGATCTTCCCTCCCGATCTCCTGTTCCGTGAACGTCCGTGCCCCAAGTATTTCCGCTAGGTGGAGCTAAGGTGTGTACTTCCTCTTTGTCGAACCCGATCTTCCCTCTTGTTTTGTTGGGCCGTGAACGTGTGTACCCCAAGTATTGCCGCTAGCTGGATCTAAGGTGTGTATGTCCTCTTTACCGAAACCGACCTTCCGTCCCGTTCTCTTGGGCCGTGTACGGCCGTGCCCCAAGTATTTCCACTAGGTGGAGCTGAGGTGCGAACGTCCTCTTCAGCCGAACCGATCCTTCCCCTATTTTCATCTTGGGCCGTGCAAGTCCGTGCCCCAAGACCTGCCCCGAGGTGGAGCTAACGTGCGAACGCCCTCGCTAGCTGAACCGTCTTGTCTCTCTCTCGCTCTCTCCCTCCCTCTTTCTACCGGCGGTGCAAGGAGATCGGCGACGTGAGCATTGTACATAATCTCTAGATGTGTATATAAGTAGACTATGCTTTGTGTGAAGTGTTAAGTTAAAATTTAAAAAAACTGTGTTGTGTACTTAATTTTGTTAATATTCTTATAGCCAAATAGCTATCCCGAACATCAAACCAAACCTGCACGGAGAAGTAAACCTCCAATAAACAAAAATCTGGCGACCGTGAAACACAAAAATTTGTAAATATACATGGACGTTGTCGCAATGGTATAGCCACATCATTAACATAAATGAGAAATAGAATCTATCGCAATATAGACCCCTGCGGCACCTTATTAAAAACTGCTATTTCATCTGAAAAATAGCCATCCAAAAGCAACGCTTGTAGTATGTCCTGCAAGTAAAATTCAAAATGTCTCCCCCTTACTCCATAATATTCCAACTTTTTCAATAAAATATCGTGGATGATGGAGTAAAAGACCTTTGATAAGTCCGTTAACATTATTTCAGCTTGCTCATTTTAATATATTGATCGTATAATTTCGTTTACGACTTTGACAAAAGTTGTTGTTGTCGAGAGTTTATTTCGGTAACCATGTTGAGTGTTGCTGAATATTTGCTTCCCTTCAAAGTAGTTAATCAAACTGACCTTCAAAATTCCCCCAAATATTTTTGAAAATGTTGTGAAAATTGCTAGTGGCAATTTCCTGGATGCCTATTGTCTCCTTTATATGCGAGGATTACTTTGGCTCGCTTTAGTTGATCAGGAAATAAATATTTTATAAACTTGTAATGTAAGTAAATGTCGTCGACGGTCTGCTAAGGAGGCTCTTGGGGGGGGGGGGGTACGAGGTACAGGGCTATACGGGCGACATTGTCATCATAGTCCGAGGAAAGGTTACACAGTCAGTGTGGGAGCGCATGCAGACAGCACGGAAAGTGGTGTAAAGGTGGACGGTTGGCCAAGGGCTCGGAGTGAGCCCCGAGAAAGTAACCGTCATACCGTTTACGAGGAGGAGGAAATGGGAGAGCCACATAACTCTCACTCTATACGGTAGAAACATCGCAATGGCCAGGGAGGTAACATTTATTGGGGTCGTATTGGACTCTAAGCTAACCTGGAATGGTCATGTAGAAAAAATCTGCGTAAGGCAGTTATGACCCTAGCCATCACTAGGCGGCTATATAGAAAAACGTGGGGACTAAGACCTACAATGGCCTACTGGCTGTAAACAACGGTGGTGAGACAATCGTTAACATACGCGGCCCTGGTCTTGTGGCCTAAGGTGACAAAATCCAGTGCCAAACAAAAGCTGGGAAAGATCGAAAGGATGGCTTGGCCGGGCATCACAGAGGGACATGACTTCAACCCCAACAGCCGCCATAGAGGTCTTGCTGGATCTGCCCCCCTACACCTAGTAGTCATGGGGGAGGTCAGACTAGGACTATACAGACTAGCCTGCAATGGTAGACTAAAGATCAACCCAGGCTGCAGGGGCCACTGCAAAATTCAGGAAATCGTGAAGGAGCCCATGCCTGAAATGAGTTCAGACTTGGCGAGCCAGCGAATCTGCAGAGACAACAATTTAACAGCGGATATCCCAGACCGCGAGGCATGGCGGGAGGAGACGCCGGACTTACCACGGGACGCGCTCGTCTGGTTCACGGACGCATCCGGCGGGGAGCGTGGGACGGGAGCAGGTGTTTATTCGGAAGGACCGAGGGTAGTTCATAATATTTCCCACGGAGTCCATGCAACGGTCTTTTAGGCCGAAATGTACGCCATCCCGAACTATGTGCGGCAGAACAAGAGGAGGAGCTATACCAACAAGCGGATCCTCATAGCCACAAACAGCTCTTAAGGCCTTAAGTAGCCCACGGGTAAATTCCAGGCTGGTAAGTGAATGCCTAGACGAGACGAGCGACCTGGCTGGGCAGAATGAGATCACCCTCATCTGGGTGCCGGGTTACTCGGGGGTCGAAGGCAATGAAGAAGCTGGCAGTCTCGAGAAGAGAGGGTCAGCAGAACCATCTATGGGACCAGAACCGGTTCTGGGCGTGACAAAGAGCACTGCCAGGAGAGCCATTAAGTCCTGAGTCAGAAACTAATACAAGGTGTACTGAGCAGACTGTCCAGGGCTCAGACATGGAAAGTCAGTAATTGAAGAACCCAGCTCAAAGAGAGCTGTGGAGCTGCTAAATCTTAGCAGAGGACAGCTCAGAAACATAACAGGCCTCTTGACGGAATACATGGTCGTCAAGTAACACCTGCATAAAATGGGGCGGTTCGAGGGGGACCTGGCATGCAGACTCTGCGGCGAGGGGGATGAATCAGCCGATCACATCTTGTGCGAGTGTAAAACTCTGGACCGCAAAAACAACTGATATACGGTCAGCCTAGACCGGAGACAGAGCAATATAAAATTTCACCCTACCAATTGCTGTACAGACTAGTTCAAGGTACAGTGGTTTTGGAATGGGTGGTGTAGAAAAGACATGGGGGGCAAGGGCATGCACAATAAGCCAAAGGCTGCGGTGCTATCGGGTCGGCAAAGTCGCGGACGAGCCCTGAGGGAGAAAAAAAAGTAAGTAAATGGATAATGGTGATAAGTATACTTGGAGAACCCAAATCACCACAACACACCTTTAGAGACCCGACAATCGTTTCACTAACAAAGTTACCGTCATCAGGCGACGAAGTAGAAGAATTCATGGACGCTGCGGATAACCGCAATATTACCAAGGGTGTTTTACGGTGTTTTATGAAAACTGTACCTTATGAAACAGTACCTTTTTCCTTGGGCAATCACTGTCATATCCGAGCTGCAAAATGATTGAGTTATGGTCCGATGAGAGGCCGTTTAGGGCTGTTATTTCGTGAAAAAGGGTGGTGTGCGACATGATTGATATGTCGAGCATGTCGGGTCGACTCACACTACCGGAGTGTGTGGATCTTGTAGGAGCGTCAACTATGCAGTTTGCATGATTGTCTACATAGGATTGGATGACTTTCCGATTTATGTTGACATTGCGAGAATGCCAATTAGGGTGTTTGGAATTTGTCTCTCCAGCGATTTATATGGATTGAGTGGTATCTAATAAGAAAGTAGTATCTAGGTGAAAGGTCGGGACTATATGGAGGCTGGTCAATTAGTACATATTAAAAATCTTCTTTGTTACGGAAGCGGAGTGAGGACGCGCATAAGTCATGAAGGAGGGTCACGTCGGACGACAGTTTCCCGCGTCGTCGGTTTTGGATCTCAGTTTGGTGAGCGTTTCGGAGTACAGGTTAGCTGGATTTGTTGACCCACATTCCACAAAACCAACCAAAAAGACACCCTTTTGTTCTACTTAACCAATAAAGATGACATTTATACTATGTCTTAGGTAAAGAGCGATACAGAGAGGGACGAATCCCCGGCAAGTTTTTCAGTGTATTGCATTTTAATTGCAGGACGTCGTTTTTGAAATCCCGTTATAACTTTACCTGCCGAGTTTCGGAATCTCTGCTATATCAATGAGAGAGTGCATACAACGGGCCATAAATCAATAGCTAGAGCTTATTAAGAAGCTCTTGTTTTTATTTCCTTAGAAATATAAATAATTTCGTATAGACCTAACTGGTTGTTTAACCTTTTGGATAAGTTTCAGTTTTTCTTTATCTATGTGATGATTATTAGCCCAAATATGTTGTACCATCCGTGCCTTGCCTATACTACCGCATCTCAGCTGTCCTAGATGGGGAATTCGAAAAAATATATATAAAGGATAGTCAATTTAAAACAACAGAACTACTATACGACTTTTCAGTAGAAACGGCAACACTGTGTAACTCAAAATATTTTGGATAGATAGAGCATACCTGATTATGATACAAGCCAAATTTTCAGATCGTTCCCATGTTTGGTTTTCCATATACGGCTAAGGTAAAATCGACCGTGAGATACCCTGTACATATATATATATATATATATATATATATATATATATATATATATATATATATATATATATATATATATATATATATATATATATATATATATATATATATATATATATAAACATATAAAAATTGAAACTGACCCGGATATGGTTGCCGGTGGGCTTAGTTCGCGCTCATTTGAAGAATTATTTCAAAAGTTGCAATCTGCTCATTAGCGAATATTTTCTATGAAATTTTACTAAAAAGATAAACAAAGAAGAAGCAAATAGATTAAGTTTTTATCTGTTTGAAATATTGTGTGAACAGAATTATTTATCGCTAGTAAAACTAAATCCTGATCACTGTTCATTTATATCTAAACGAAGGATAAATTGGTAATTTCCAAATTAAAAACTGAGTTAAATACCGCATTTTTAGTGAATTTTCTTTAAAAAAATTAATATTTTTTTTTTCAAATGAGCGCTAATTAGGCCCCCTAGAACAAATATCCGAGGTCAGTTTCAATTTTTATATATTTATATATATATATATATATATATATATATATATATATATATATATATATATATATATATATATATATATATATATATATATTTACTCAAAAAATTGTGGGAAAGCCGTCAGTTGCAAAATTATTCAATAACACACTCAAATTTATAAAAAGGTTTTTTTCATGTTTGTTATTGAATAATTAGTTACAGTAAAACTCACGTTATAACCTTGAGAATGGAATAAACTTTTCCGAAAGCTCGGCATTTAATAAAAAGTTTTATTTTGCAACTGACGGCTTTCCCACAATTTTTTGAGCGAATAATATATATATATATATATATATATATATATATATATATATATATATATATATATATATATATATATATATATATATATATGTATGTATATCACACCGATAACTCAAAAAATAATGCACCGATTTTGATTAAATTTGGCGGGTACCTTCCTTTCGTAAGTGGCTTGAATAAGGTCGTTAGCCAGGAAAATCGATCTAGGTTTTCCCGGAACATTTTGAGTTTTCTTTCAAAAAAAATTACATCTCCAGAAATAACAAAGTAAGGGCAACGAAAATCGGTACTCGGGGTTCTATCATTATATGTAAATCACCTATTAAAATTTAGCTCTGTAGGTTAAAAGACGAAAAAGTTATAGGCATTTAAATAAAAATAAATTGCGGTTTTCCTCGAAACGTCAAAATCTCGATCTAAAATGTCAAAATTGGCAACATTTAGGCAAAGAACCTGGAACTAATACGAGCTCTGGAAAGAAAATGTCTCAAGAGGAATGTTTTGAAAGCCTGAAGTCTTAGCTTCAACCGTCTTTGCCCTCCATTTTACCAAAATATTTCCAGAAAATTCATTTCAAATAGACCCTTTCTCTAAAGCTTTGGCAGTAGCCTTAGCTATAGAGTTTATCGTTTAGTGGTACATAGTTTCTGTCGAATTTTCGTAAAAAATTAATAAAGCTCAATATATGCGTTATTATACAAGATACGAAAAAAATTGTATACGTAAATTATCGGGTGTCTTAAGCTACATCCTCAGAAAATATTTTTACAATCACAAGTCGTTGGTGATACAAATTTTCTTGTCTTTTTAATCAAACGCGCCTAATGTTATTTGCATTTTTGCATTTTCCATCGAAATATAATGCATGTTTGTAAGAAAATAAATTCGGGACGCAGCAAGTGCGTTATGGTGGCGGATTTTCATTAATTGCTTCAATTTTGAATAACTCAATTTGCTATTAACCTATAAGGTTGACAAAGAAACCATTTTTTTTGGGAGCACTTTAAGTTTACTTTCGCAAATTTTTGTACATTTTCAAACAACAAAGTTATTTTGATGAAACATGACACATTTTTTCTACTATATAGGTTATACTAGTAGCCAAATTTGATGCCTGCTTTCTTAAAAAAAGATACATATTTGCTATTAAAAACGTTTTTATGAAAATTCACTACCATAGCACACTTGCTGCGTCCAGACCTTTTAAATTAAAGCTGACCTAGTTCGAAATGTTTTTCTTTCTTGTGTATTGAAAATCATTAATTTTTTTGAGCACCAATTAGTAATCTTTTGGAGTGCTAACTTGTTAATTAATTTTTCTTAAAAAAAACTATCACTCGTCCAAAGTTTCCGTTTAAACATTTTGCTAGGGTAGCTACTCTTCAAATAGGATTGGGGTGGGTAGAAAGTTACGTATTCTCAGTACGTTATACAAGACATTCCATCTATTACAGTAATAATTACTCAGGATTAATGCACACTTGTAGAGGTAACGCTTAATAAGGAGTGTTAAAATATCATAAGAGCTAGTCTCCAGACTGTATGCTATCTAAAGTTCTAGCGCTTGCGAACTATGCAGGTACAGTCTAAATATCTATAATGGAAGAAGCTGCAGCTGAAAGCGATTACTTCAGATAAAACAAGCCAAATGGTGAACTTTAGTCTTACAAGATTTGACATTTCCCAATTTTCGATTGCATTAATTCAACTTCATCAATGAAGTGATGATAAAACTATGGCTGAGGGAATTTAGAATACAATATGCTGGCTGATGAAGTAGTTTCGATTGCATACGTTAATGCCTAGCGGGAGGATCGTGGGTGTTGAGAGAATCAATAATTCATAGCTTTCCGTGTCTAATTTTATAGGATTATCAAGCACCACTGGTGAAGTTACACACAATGCACTTGTGCACGAAAGATAATAGTAATTAGTTAACTATAGTTCTCTCTATTTCACTGGACTTAGAACAGGCTGGTCCAAAAGTAGTGGTACACACAACATCAGTAGATTCTTGGCAACATAATATTACGACTTTGCTAAACTTACTTTAGTCCAAAAGTTTATATTAGTAAATTTTCTTAAAAAAATTCACTAATGAGGAGATCCCGACTTTTGAATTTTGAAAAAATTTATTTAAATGAGCGCTAATTAGGCCCCCTAGAACACGTATCCGGGGTCAGTTTCGATTTATATATATATATATATATATATATATATATATATATATATATATATATATATATATATATATATATATATATATATATATATATATATATATATATATATATATATATATATTGAAAAAATTTGGTGAATACCTTCCTTTTGTAAGTGGCTTGAATAGGTTCATTAGCCAAAAAAATCGGCCGAAGTTTTCGCGGAAAATTTTGTGTTTTCTTTAGAAAAAAATTCATATCTACGGAAATAACAAAGCAAGGCCAACCAAATTCAGTACATCATTTTATGTCGCTATAAGTATATTTATTACCAAAATTAAGCACTGTAAGTCAAAATACAAAAAAGTTATGGGCATTTAAAAAAAATTTGGGGTTTTCCACAAAACGTCAAAGTGACAATTTAAAAGTTCAAAATTCGCACCATTTGGGCAAAGAACTTGAGTCTAATATGGGCTATGGAAAGAAAATATGTCAAGAAGAATGTTTTACAAACCTTGAAGTCTTAGTTTCAACCGTCATTATGCTTCATTTTGCTAAAATGTTTCCAGAAAATTCATTTTAAATAGACCCTTTCTCTGATGCTTGGCAGTAGTCTTAGCTATAGAGTTTATCGTTTAATGGTATATAACTTTTGTCGAATTTTCGTAAAAGATCAATAAAGCTCAATATATCCGTTATTCTACAAGATATAAAAAAAATTGTATACATTAATTATAGGGTGTCTTTAGCTACATCTTAAAAAATATTTTTACAATCATATGGCCCATAAGTCGTTGGTGATACAAATAAAAAAAATTTAGTCGAAAACGCCTTATGTTTTTGCATTTTCCATCGAAATATAATGCATGTTTGTAAGTAAAGAAATTCTGGACGCAGCAAGTGCGTTATGGTAGCGAATTTTGCTTAAATGCTTCATATTTGAAAAGCTCAATTTGCTATTAACCTATAAGGTTGACCAAGAAACGGATTTTTTCGGTTACACTTTAAGTTTGCTTTCGGAAATTTTTGTACGTTTTCAAACAATGAAGTTATTTTGATGAAACATGGCACATTGTTTTTACTATATATGTTATACTGTTAATCAAATTTGATGCCTGCTTTATAAAAAAAAACCACATATTTGCTATTAAAAACATTTTTATGAAAATTCACTACCATAACGCACTTGCTGCGTCCAGAAATGTTGTGTATTGTGTTGTATTGTAAAGTAGATGGCCTTGAATGCTCGTTTAATCAGCCACAAATTACATACGAGGATTGCTTTACATATTTGGGGATTGGAGAACAAACAAATTGATTTTCTTGTGTTCACTTTAGGAATTTTTTTATATTTTTGGTGAGGTGGTTGGTTAGGCTAAATATGTTACTTTATCTGTACTCCCTGTTGCAGATATGCAACAGGGAATATATATATATATATATATATATATATATATATATATATATATATATATATATATATATATATATATATATATATAATATTATGCCACCCAGTATAATTACGTCGATCTGTATATGACAGTCATAAATTAAGTGCTCCGATATCCATCTGGATATGGTCCACTCAGCAAGACATTGACTTCTCGCAGGTGCGAGTTGCGACTTCAATTGGAAACCTCAGAATAATCCGAAATAGTTTATAAGTACACCTACTGTTACATTTTAAGACTGATTTTTTACTCGTTAATTCATTACAAACATTCATTGTTCACTAGTGGTTAATTTGTATTAATCCATTAAATATTTAATTGTACCTTTTGGTTAAAAATTAATTATTTTTATCAGGAAGCCAAAAGGGCCAATATATATATATATATATATATATATATATATATATATATATATATATATATATATATATATATATATATATATATATATATATATATATATATATACTGAACGCATTTTTATAAATTCTGCTTCTCAGTGTTTGAAAATCATACATATTGAATCATGGAGAAATGCATATATAGAATGTTTGTTCATAAATTTCGATACTGGAAACAAAATACCTACAAGCATACACATATATCATTTACGTACCATATTTGTTCTGTTTGTGTCAAACGGATAGCTCAACTCTTATCTCAGTGGGTTTGGGATCACTATAACACCTATATTGAACTAGGTTTCTGAAATTGCCGTTCAAAACTGTTAAATTTTATGGTTATGAATGTTTCTCAAACTAAGTCAACTATGAAAATTTTTTTTCGAGATAAACAAATTTGTAAGTTGGGATAATGGTTTTCAAATAACATAAAAAATAGTTTCCAGTTTAAAGAACAATTTTTTTAAATAATCCATAATTTAGTATACCTATATCACAGGGGTTTTAACACAAGCAGATTCTTTGTGAAATTGCTTTCTTATTGCGTTTGTTACAGAAACACAAATTATCTATCACACAGTAAATTAAAAGTATTTTTGTTCACGATACCTGAAAACTCCCTTTATTTTCTCTTTTCTCAAACTTCCCCTGACCATTATGTTCTTGTTTTAATTTCAAGTTATAAGAACATATATCTATGTTATTATGTCCTTCTTCATTGGAAGGATATACATCATTCTTGCTATTTACTAATTTACTATTTACTTCCTGATTATATATCTGCTTATATAACCTGTTATTAGTTACAGGTATATATATATATATATATATATATATATATATATATATATATATATATATATATATATATATATATATATATATATATATATATTCACTACTTTAACCGTATTTTTAGAGTATTTCGCTGGTTTATTATTAATTTCACGGGACCATTTCAATATGCGTCTCTGTTGTTTTCCATCTGTCAGCCAAGAGAGTTACAAAATGCCAGAATCGACGCCCCTAATCCAATTTTTTCTCGCTGTCGGTTTATTTTCGTTGCATTATATTATTGTCAAAAGCCTTGCATATTGTTTATCGAGTTTTCCGCTGTCATCTGTCAACGATTTTGACATGTTTGATAATTGCCATTTTAAAACAAATTTTTCACTCTTATATGACTTTATATGTAACTTTGTTAAAAAAAATTCCCCCCACATATTTAAATATATTTAAATATATATATATATATATATATATATATATATATATATATATATATATATGTCGAATTCTGTGATTCAGTCTTTACACTTTGCAAACAAATTCTATAATTAAACAACGCATCTTAGATTATTATTTACATTTCGAAATTGTCCAAAATTTGCTAATAATTTTGTATATTAGCTTACTGTCTTTATTGTCGGCACTTAAATACATACGTTAAAATTAGATTATTACCCTTTGCGCCCAGAACTTTTTTTATAAATATGGACAATACTGTTTTCCATTTACCTATTCCACAGTGTCTAGTACGATAACAAACTAATTCACACATCATCCTTTAACAAGTGATCTCTTCACTGTACAATTTTGACGGACGGATGAATTATTTCAGAAAAATACCCGACTTCTTGTTGTCACACTTTCCTCAACTTTTATTTGTGTTGTGTATTCATTCAGTATATTAATCCTAGAGGAAAAATTCCACATGCATAATTGGAATTCAAAATGTGTTTAATCTCAATCCATCGTGGGGCGGTCAACGCCATTCGGTATGCATCGTTCACATTTGACATTTGACTGGGATCGCTGGATATAATTTTATTCATGAATTAATTTTCATAAAATTTCCCGCAATATTTTCACACTTGGGAAATGTTGACTGTAATAATTTGAATCTCAACGAAGTGTGGCAGGCATCACTTTTATAAATCGGTTTTCTTTTCTTTTACAGCCATATTAAATTAGATATTACTTCATCCTTCTTCTCATAATATATTACTAATTTTATGGGATAATGTCTAAGCGTCTGATTGTCTTTTTAGTGAATTTTCGTAGAACACATATCTGCAATCAGTTTTAACACACACACACACACACACACACACACACACACACACACACACACACACACACACACACACACACACACACACCAATATATATATATATATATATATATATATATATATATATATATATATATACAGGCTGGCGCATTGAAAACGAAACATACCACCGATTTGCGTCCAGAGATATTTTTTTAAGAAACGCTAAAACACGTCAATTTTAATATTAAGAGGGACATGTTTTGACATAAAACTCATCTTTGTCACATCAACCCCTTAAGGATGGTGATAACAACCCCTATATTTTAAATAGGGAACATGGGTTGTGTGTTACATAATTTGAAAGATCTTTCTTTTCTGAATTCAACACACAAATTTTTTTGAAAGTTTTAACAATTCGTTTAAAAATTATTCACAGTTGGAGTTGCAAGAACGTATTTCATTCATTGTGATAAGAAATGCACTAATTAGTCAATTTTTCGTTAAAAAAACTAAAAAACAAAACCAAACATTCAAAAATGTTTATTCTGTTAAGTAAGTGTTCAACTTGTTGACCACCAGCTTCCATACAAAAGTACAAATTTTGTTCAAAACGAGCTCTGACATTCTGGAGCATTTGTGGAGTTATTAGACGGCATTCTTCAACAATGCGTCGTCGTAATTCTTCCAGAGACTTCGGTTCTGTTGCGAAAATTCTACTCTTTAAATCCGGTGATCAAGGGGGGCACTCAATAGCACCTCTACGCCCAATCCATTGCTCTGGAAACTATCTGTTCAAAAACTCCCTAACACGTTGTGAATAATATGGAGGAGCTCCATCTTGTTGAAATGCTAATTGATTTTCTTGATAGCGAACGTCAGTTTCAACAATGTCAATTAGTAGAGGGTAAACGATATCTTCTTGTAACTCCAAATACGTTTCGCCACTCAAATTGCCATCAAGAAAAATTGGTCCGATTAAAGGGTCTCCAAAAATGCCAGTCCAGACAATTAATTTCTGTGGAGTTTGAGTGTGGACTTCGTTAAAATGTCTTGGATTATTATCTGCCCAATACCGACAATTATGACGATTTACTGTAGAGTTTAATAAAAACGTACACTCGTCTGAAAAACAGATATTGAACGGAAAGTTCCCGTTATCAGCTATTCGTGCAGTCATAACTTTACAAAACTGCAGCCGCCGATCAAAATCATCTTCATTCTGTTGTTGTACAAGATGAATTTTATACGGATGAAATTTATGATGCTTCAATATTCGCTGAATAGTTCTTCTTTTGATTTTTGAAACAGTGGTCAATTTTGTCGTGCTCAAAGTTGGGTCTGCAGCAATTTGTCCTAAAACTTCAATCCCAGTAGTCTCATTTCTAACCGGAAATTCACGTTCAGGATCCCGTTTTTTGTTGGTTACTGAACCGCTTTGTCGAAACTTTGCAACTAACTCCAAAATGTATTTTCTGTCAACATCTCTGTTCGGATGTCGTTCATTAAACAAATTTGCGGTACGGTTGGCACAGTCATCGTTTTTGAAAAAAAAAGAGTAATTATTTCAACTCTTTCTTCTACAGAATACACCATTGTGAAATTAATTTTCGGTAGTACTATCAAGTATCAAACCGATCATAAACTGAAATAATAAACCGCATTTCTCTCATTTTGATAAAAAATGTTCTGATAGTCAATTTTTTTGTTTACAAACCAACAAAACATTGACTATCAGCACATTTCTTATCGGAATGAGTGAAATGCGTTTTTGCATCTTCAACTGTGAATAATTTTTAAACGAGTTGACAAAACTTCAAAAAAAATGTATGTGCTGAATTCAGAAAAGAAAGATCTTACAAATGATGTAACACTCGACCCATGTTCCCTATTTAAAATATAAGGGTTGTTATCACCACCCTTAAGGGGTGGATGTGATAAAGTTCAGTTTTATGTCAAAACATGTCCCACTCAATATTAAAATCGACGTGTTTTAGAGTTTCTTAAAAAAAATATTCTCTGGACGAAAATCGGTCTGTTTCGTATGTATATATATATATATATATATATATATATATATATATATATATATATATATATATATATATATATATATATATATATATATATATATATATATATATATATATATATATATATATATATATATATATTGGTAGTTACAGTAGTTTATATTAGTGTTTAGAGTACTCTCAATTGTAATCGGATAGCTCACATACAAGTATGTATTATCCCTATGTGAGTTTTGTATTCCTTAGCGTTAGTTACTTCTCAAAATATTCTCAGTTCTCCAGATTTACAGGGTGTACCAAAGGTCGGTATCAACTTTCCTATTTTAAATAGAAACCTAATTTTTTTCTCACATAGTTCAATTTGATTTCTAATTCTGAGTTTCGACAACCTAAGTTATATAAACTTATCTAGTTATATAAACTTATCTATTCAGTTTATGACATATGTCAATTTTTCTGACAAAATTTAACGCCGCAGTTGTTTACGAACACATCTGTATCTCGCAAACGGTTTAAGACCAGGGAACCAAATTTGTGGAGCAGATAGTTGAATGTGTAGACAAAAAAGACTGGAAACGGAGTAAAACCATCTTACTGGGGGCAGATCATTGTCACAACACGAACGGCTCCAACACTCCGAGTCAGGGGCAAAAGCTGGTGAAAGTGTAGGCCACTGGCAGGCAGAAATATCATCTTGGCTCGGTGAACATGGTACCATACACCAGGTAGAAGTACACGCCATCGAGATATATGCAAGGAAAGTCGTTGCACACCGAAAGCCGTCAAAATAAATTCCAACAGGCACGCTTTAAAAGCACTTGGTTCCTATCGTTGTAACTCAAAAACGGTGCAAAGTTGCAAGACGATCTGGATAGCAAGATATGTTTCTGGTATGAAATTTGGGTAATTCGTGCTTAAAGGCAATTAAGCCATCGAAGCACTTATCAAATAGGGTGCTCAAGAAAGCCATATCGAATCAGAATTTGCGCTGCGCATATCTTTATGCACAGGGAAACGCAACTTAGTGACCTGGATGGAAGCAAACATACTTCAAAAATGGCAAAACCTATTAGGATTATCCCACTCTAAAACCGTAAAAAAACCTCTCAGAAGCAAGGCTTAGACAACTTTTAGAGTTTTTTTTTACTTTGACGTTGGGCTATTTCCGTGACTATGGTCAATCACCGACGCCAGGGAGCAGTTTGACCTGACTATCCTGGAAATTTTGAAGAACCCCGCCTTTGTGTAAGGACGGTAGGGATCTTTAAGGTGCCCAATGTCGCATGAACACGGGACCGACTCTTTTACGCCCCATCCAAAGGGCAGAACGTGCACACATTCAACTTGCTCAAATTCAATGCCAGAACCTCGGTTGATGTTGATTTATCCAGTTTGTACTGAAAAAGTGCAAGGGAAGCCCTGGGAATCGAACACACCCTCCAGTTCAGCGGCACACGTTCTTACCCTTGGATCACTGAGCCTCCTAACTTTTAGAGTTGAATAGGCAATAACTAAAAGCTCTGGTCAGCCTATATATAGAACTTTGTAGGTTGTGCTACCACCTGGAGCGAATTGGCCTGCGGATGGACAGTGGCAAAACAGAAGAGCACATGTTAGGATTGTGACCAGCACCGGACAGAATCAGCCACCTGCTCCTTGGAAAGACACAAATTGCACCAGGAGATTTGACCCAATATTTGTCCTCAAAAATATCAACCTCTGTAAGAAGTTCATTTGATGTGTGAAATTTATACAATAAGGCGCGAATCACAATATATCTAAGGTTGCAGTGAAGGAAATGTAGTGGCCTACTCGCAATTTAACCAAATTTAACATATTTTTGAAGAAGACACCTTAATGCAATAACCATGGTGTGTACAGAGCTATATTTCAGCGAAAATTTGCATTTCAGGTGAAAACTATTTATATTTGAGCAAAAGTTAACGTTTATTAAAGCAAATATGCCATTAATATAGTACATTATTACATTCAACATCCTCTTAAACTAATATTGTTTGTAGTATTGGGTAACGTTGACCAATCGGCTTATTTCATTATCGCATTTAACAGAGCAATTTCTGCAAATTTGAAAACAAACAGGCTTCGACTAATAAACGTAGCAGAGAGGCTTTGTGCTGATGTGTCTCCGACTGCGACAAATTTCATTTTACATTCAGTTAACAGAATCCCTTTGACATTATTGAAAGCCTGTATGATTTACACATTATATTCACTTTAAATATTTAGCTTGATTACAAACGTTTTACCCGAGTGAACTAGTTGTGTGTGTGTGTGTGTGTGTGTGTGTGTGTGTGTGTGTGTGTGTGTGTGTGTGTGTGTGTGTGTGTGTGTGTGTGTGTGTGTGTGTGTGTGTGTGTGTGTGTGTGTGTGTGTGTGTGTGTGTGTGTGTGTGTGTGTGTGTGTGTGTGTGTGTGTGTGTGTGTGTGTGTGTGTGTGTGTGTGTGTGTGTGTGTGTGTGTGTGTGTGTGTGTGTGTGTGTGTGTGTGTGTGTGTGTGTGTGTGTGTGTGTGTGTGTGTGTGTGTGTGTGTGTGTGTGTGTGTGTGTGTGTGTGTGTGTGTGTGTGTGTGTGTGTGTGTGTGTGTGTGTGTGTGTGTGTGTGTGTGTGTGTGTGTGTGTGTGTGTGTGTGTGTGTGTGTGTGTGTGTGTGTGTGTGTGTGTGTGTGTGTGTGTGTGTGTGTGTGTGTGTGTGTGTGTGTGTGTGTGTGTGTGTGTGTGTGTGTGTGTGTGTGTGTGTGTGTGTGTGTGTGTGTGTGTGTGTGTGTGTGTGTGTGTGTGTGTGTGTGTGTGTGTGTGTGTGTGTGTGTGTGTGTGTGTGTGTGTGTGTGTGTGTGTGTGTGTGTGTGTGTGTGTGTGTGTGTGTGTGTGTGTGTGTGTGTGTGTGTGTGTGTGTGTGTGTGTGTGTGTGTGTGTGTGTGTGTGTGTGTGTGTGTGTGTGTGTGTGTGTGTGTGTGTGTGTGTGTGTGTGTGTGTGTGTGTGTGTGTGTGTGTGTGTGTGTGTGTGTGTGTGTGTGTGTGTGTGTGTGTGTGTGTGTGTGTGTGTGTGTGTGTGTGTGTGTGTGTGTGTGTGTGTGTGTGTGTGTGTGTGTGTGTGTGTGTGTGTGTGTGTGTGTGTGTGTGTGTGTGTGTGTGTGTGTGTGTGTGTGTGTGTGTGTGTGTGTGTGTGTGTGTGTGTGTGTGTGTGTGTGTGTGTGTGTGTGTGTGTGTGTGTGTGTGTGTGTGTGTGTGTGTGTGTGTGTGTGTGTGTGTGTGTGTGTGTGTGTGTGTGTGTGTGTGTGTGTGTGTGTGTGTGTGTGTGTGTGTGTGTGTGTGTGTGTGTGTGTGTGTGTGTGTGTGTGTGTGTGTGTGTGTGTGTGTGTGTGTGTGTGTGTGTGTGTGTGTGTGTGTGTGTGTGTGTGTGTGTGTGTGTGTGTGTGTGTGTGTGTGTGTGTGTGTGTGTGTGTGTGTGTGTGTGTGTGTGTGTGTGTGTGTGTGTGTGTGTGTGTGTGTGTGTGTGTGTGTGTGTGTGTGTGTGTGTGTGTGTGTGTGTGTGTGTGTGTGTGTGTGTGTGTGTGTGTGTGTGTGTGTGTGTGTGTGTGTGTGTGTGTGTGTGTGTGTGTGTGTGTGTGTGTGTGTGTGTGTGTGTGTGTGTGTGTGTGTGTGTGTGTGTGTGTGTGTGTGTGTGTGTGTGTGTGTGTGTGTGTGTGTGTGTGTGTGTGTGTGTGTGTGTGTGTGTGTGTGTGTGTGTGTGTGTGTGTGTGTGTGTGTGTGTGTGTGTGTGTGTGTGTGTGTGTGTGTGTGTGTGTGTGTGTGTGTGTGTGTGTGTGTGTGTGTGTGTGTGTGTGTGTGTGTGTGTGTGTGTGTGTGTGTGTGTGTGTGTGTGTGTGTGTGTGTGTGTGTGTGTGTGTGTGTGTGTGTGTGTGTGTGTGTGTGTGTGTGTGTGTGTGTGTGTGTGTGTGTGTGTGTGTGTGTGTGTGTGTGTGTGTGTGTGTGTGTGTGTGTGTGTGTGTGTGTGTGTGTGTGTGTGTGTGTGTGTGTGTGTGTGTGTGTGTGTGTGTGTGTGTGTGTGTGTGTGTGTGTGTGTGTGTGTGTGTGTGTGTGTGTGTGTGTGTGTGTGTGTGTGTGTGTGTGTGTGTGTGTGTGTGTGTGTGTGTGTGTGTGTGTGTGTGTGTGTGTGTGTGTGTGTGTGTGTGTGTGTGTGTGTGTGTGTGTGTGTGTGTGTTTGTGTTTTATTTTTTTAACGTCGGCCTATTTCCGCGACTATGGCCAATCACCGACGCGAGGGAGCAGTTTCACCTCACTATGCTGGAAATTTTGCCGAACCCCTGCCTTTATGTAAGGAGTGTAGGGATCTTCAAAGTGCCCAACATCGAATGGACACGGGACCGACGACTTTACGCCCCCTCCGAAGGGCGGAACGTGCAGACATTCAACTTGCTCAATTACAATGCCAGAACCTCGGTTGATGTAAATGTTACAGTTTGTACTGAAAAAGTGAAAGGAGAATCCTGGGATCGAACACAGTACCCTTCGGTTTAGAGGCACACGTTCTTACCTCTGAACCACCGAGGCTCTTAGAGTGAACTAGTTATGTTAAAAACATTAATTCTAATGTAGGGCGTTTGATGAAATTTGATGAGTACCTTCCTTTTGAAAGTGGCTTGGACAAGTTTATTAGCCAGGAAACTCGGACTGTTTTTTCTTGAAAAATTTCGGGTTTTCCTTCGGGAAGTTTTTATGTCTCCGGAAATAACAAAGTTATGGCAACCAAATTTGGTGCGCCGGTTTATATTATAAAATATCAACCATATACCAACATTTAGATCCGTAAGTTGGAGGAGAAAAAAGTTATAGTCATGTAAAAACAAAAATTTGGGTGTCACTGATGACCAAAGAAACGCACAAAAACAACATATTTTGTTTGGATTACAAAATCTATGATTTATTGCAGACACGGGTTAGGTTTATATATATATATATATATATATATATATATATATATATATATATATATATATATATATATATATATATATATATATATATATATATATATATATATATATATATAAACACGGATGTCCCCATTAGTGAATTTTTTTAAGAAAATTCACTGAAAAAAATATGTGAATCACCAACGACTTATGGGCCAGCTTGTATATGTAGAAATATTTTTTAAGATGTAGCTCAAGACACCCTATAATTAATGTATATAATTTTTTTCGTATCTTGCATAATAACGGATATATTGGGCTTTAACGATTTTTTAGGAAAATTCGACAAAAATGATATACCATTAACCGATAAACTCTATAGCCAACACTACTGCCAAAGCATCAGAGAAAGGGTCTATATGAAATGAATTTTCTCGGAATATTTTAGTAAAATGTAGGACAATGACGATTGAAACTAAGACTTTAGGCTTTGTAAAACATTCTTCTTGCGACATTTTCCTTCCATAGCTCATATTAGTTTCAAGTTAATTTCCTAAATATTACCAATTTTGACATTTTAAATCGCGACTTTGACGTTTTGAGGAAAACCCAAATTTATTTTTCGTTAAATGCCTGTAACTTTTTGTCATTTAACCTACAGAGCTAATCTGGTAGGTAACTTACCTATAATGATATAAACCCGCGTACCAAATTTGGTTGCCCTTACTCTGTTAATTCCGGAGATATAATTTTTTTTCGAAAGAAAACACAAAATTTTCCGGGAAAACCGCGGCGGATTTTCCTGAATAACGAACTTGTCCCAGCCACTTGCAGTAAGAAGGTACTCACCAAGTTTTATCAAAATCAATCCATTATTTTTTTAGTTATAGGTGTGACAACTAAATGTATATATATATATATATATATATATATATATATATATATATATATATATATATATATATATATATATATATATATATATATATATATATATATATATATATATATATATATATATATATATATAAACATATAAAGTCTGAAACCGACCTCGGATTTGGGTTCCAGGGGTCCTAAATAGCGCTCATTTGAAGAATTTTTTTCAAAATTCAAAACTCGGGATCTCCTCATTAGTGAATTTTTCTAAAGAAAATTTACTAAAACTAGTGCAGTTGAGCATGCTGAGTTGTATATTATAAAGGATCACTTCGTATATTTATAAAATAAGTTTGGTATAAGTTTTCTAATTAGATATGCAGGATAAGCAGGATGTGTGAATTAAAAAAAATACCTTAAATTAGGCCCTGCACTTTAAATTAATAAACATTTTTATAACCTTATAGTTAAAACTCTGGACGCAGCAAGTGCGTTATGGTAGTGAATTTTCATAAAAATCTTTTTATTGCAAATATGTGTGTTTTCTTTTTAAGAAAGCGGCCATCAATTTTGGTTACCAGTATAACCTATATAGTAAAAACAATGTGCCATGTTTCATCAAAATAACATTATTGTTTGAAAATGTACAAAAATTTCCGAAAGTAAGCTTAAAGTGTTCCCTAAAGAACTCGTTTTTTGGTCAACCTAATAGGTTAATAGCAAATTGAGCTATTTAAATATGAAGCATTTTATCAAAATTCGCTACCATAACGCACTTGCTGCGTCCAGAATATCTTTTCCTACAAACATGCATTATATTTCGATGGAAAATGCAAATATGCAATAACACAAGGCGTGTTTGATTAAAAAAAATAAATAGGAAATTTGTTTCACCAACGACTTATGGGCCAGCCTGTGATTGTAAAAGTAATTTTTTAAGTTGTAAATCAAGACACCCTATAATTAATGTATACAATTTTTTTCATATCTTGTATAATAACGGATATATTGAGCTTTATTGATTTTTTACGAAAATTCAACACAAATTATATACCATTAAACGATAAACTCTATAGCTAAGACTACTGCCAAGCATCAGAGAAAGGGTCTATTTGAAATGAATTTTCTGGAAACATTTTAGTAAAATGAAGGACAATGACGACTGAAACTAAGACTTCAGGGTTTGTAAAACATCCTTGAAAGGGTGAGTAGCATTCGAGACGTGTGGACGTATCCCGAGAGTTGCTCGCATATTTTCTAATTTGTCGTGAAGTAGTGCTTTAAGAAAAGTGAAATAATGCCAAAGAAAGGCGAAGGTCAACCCCCAGATAGGGGTCAACCCCCAAATGGAATTAGTAACGATAAGAAACTTGAAAGTATGAATGTTGTTATTTCTAGCGATGAAGAAATGGAAAAGTCAAATACTCTAAATAAGGATAGCGTAAGTAAATTAAATAACAGTAGGAAGGAGGTGAGTAAAAAAGTTGATTACTTAAAACATTTAGATTTATCAAAAATCAAGCATGTAGACAATATCGTAAATAATATAAATTCAGGTAATACGGTAGAGGAAAGTATCAATACTTTAGATGTGAGAAAAAGAGAGAAGAAATTTATCAGAATATATGATAATTCTCATTCGGGACCATACACTGTTTATCTTGTTTGCAAAAACCCGAATGATAATATAGGTAGAGCTCACAGAATAAGTACCGCTAAAATAATTTTTAACTGTTCATCGGATATTAAATCTTGCGTGATGAACATTTCTAGTATAGGAAAAAATAAATTAAAAATAGTGTTGTCTACTTTACAAAGCGCTAATGCTTTAATAAACTCTGAATATCTTAAAAAACACAATTTAGAAGCATTTATACCACAGTTTTTGGCACGCAGACAGGGCGTTATAAGACAAGTTGATGTTGATATTGAGGAGGAGGATCTGATAAATCTGATTCTTCCTACAATGGGTAATAAGTTCGAAGTCCTTAATGTAATCAGACTTAAGCGTAAGGTATTTAGAGAAAATTGCGTTGAATATGTTAAGACGTCATCAGTGCTTGTGGAATTTAAGGGGTGTATGCTCCCTTCGGAAGTGGAAATTGAGAAAATTAAATTTAGCGTTGAACCGTATATACAGCGTACAATCCAATGTCTAAGATGCATGAGATATAATCACATTATCTCCCAATGCAAAGCACAAGAAAGGTGCAAATTTTGTGGAGAAAACCACAGTAGCGAAATATGCACTCGAAAAAGTAGCCCTATATGTGTTTTGTGCGCGGGTTCTCATCCGGTAACAGAACGTACTGCTTGTCAGGAGTTTGAGAAACAAAAAAGTATTAAATACCTAATGAGTATAGAAAATATCTCATATGGGGATGCTCTCGAAAGATATTCTAAAAGCTATTCATCTGCTACAAAAAATCAAGGCCAAACAATACAACAACAGGTCCCTAAATTTGACAAATACCACTTTCCACCACTTAACCCAACTATATTCTCCGCAAGTTCTTCCACTCAACAACAACCTCGAAACTTAGAGTCTACAACACATTTTACCAGATTACAACCTCCCAAACGTAGAAAAACTATGGATTCAATAAGAGACTTCAAAACTGAGAAAGCTAGGCAGCAGATAATAAAAGATATCCAGCTACCAAAGCAGAGCGGTATAACCAATCCTTATCCTCCGTCATTCTCCCAACCTCAAAAACCTTCCTCTAGTATAAGCGAAACTGTTGATGATATAGTAAACATGTTCATAGATATCTTAAAACAACCAAATATACAGCTCACAAATAGTCAAACAATGAATCTCATGAAAAGCAAGGTATCAGAAATTCTCAGAAATAATTAACATTCACTCTTAAATTAATGCAATAGAATGCTAGATCAATCAAAGCAAATAAGGGGCATTTAGAAAAATATTTGTTTGATAATAAGGTCGATATTGCTATTATAAGCGAAACTTGGCTTAAAGGTGACAATTTTATTAAATTTGCTGGGTATAACCTAATTCGAGAAGACCGAAACGATGGCTACGGCGGAGTTGCTATACTTATTAGTAATAAATTCTCTTTTTCACTAGAGCGCGGATTCTATAAAGTTCAGGGTATGATGTGTATAGCAACAACGTTACAATTAAACAGAAGACAAAAAATTAATGTATATTCTATTTACATCCCTCCAAATACAAGATTAACGCGTAATAACTGGACATCATTTTTCGATAGTTTGAAAAGACCGTTTCTCATAGGAGGTGATTTCAACTGTCACCACACTACTTGGGGTTGCTCCAGGACGGATGTTAGTGGAAGGGAGTTGCTCACCGCAATAGAGAATAATCAGTTAAATTATTTAAATACCGGGTCCGAAACGTTAATGAAAAGGCAACTAACGGACATTGCATCGGCGGTGGATATATCGATATGTTCATCGGATATCGCACATAGATTCGACTGGTTTGTCGAAACGGAAACGCTAGGATCAGATCACTATGTTATAAGGTTAGATTATGTATTTGATGTTCAATATACAAACATTAGAAGTAATACTCATTATAACAACAATCATACAGTAATTAATAACAAGAAATGGAACCTGGATAAAGCTGATTGGACGTTGTTTTCATCTTTGATGGAATTGAGTTCGGAACGCGATTTATCAGAAAACGATCTTTCATATGATAACTTTATATCAAATATAAATAATGCGATATCACTATCAATTCCCGAGAAGACGACAACGTCTAACAATAAATTCCGAAAGCCTTGGTGGAACGAAAATTGTAAAACTGCGGTGGAAAATGAAAAACGATCTCTTCAGTTGTATAAACAAAACCCTTCCTACAATAATTTTCTCGATTATCAAAGAATTTCAGCTTTAAAAAAGAAAACCATTTTAAACAGCAAAAGAGAAACATGGAAAAATTTTTGTCTAAATTTAAATAGAAGTACACCTATCAAAAACATTTGGGGTATGTCAAAAAGGCTAAAAAATATTAACACAAATTCTACAAAGTTTCAACCTGATGAAGAATGGGCCGACGAGTTTTTAAAAAACTTAGTACCAGATGGCAATAAAGAAGAGAATTATAGCACTGCTCCCAGTTCTACACATGCTCTGGAAAATGAGTTCACAATATCTGAACTAGAGTTTTGTCTTAAACACAGGCGATCTACACCAGGAGCTGATGGCATACAATATGAAATTCTCGCACACTTCTGGTATAACACCAAGCTATTATTTTTAAAAATTATAAACAAAATTTGGACAACCGAAAATGTACCCAATGCCTGGAAGATATACATTATTACCACAATTGCTAAACCAGATAAAGACCCCTACCTCATAGACTCATATAGGGGAATATCTCTCGCTTCCTGCCTGTTAAAAACTTTAGAACATATGATTAAGAATCGTCTTGAAACCTGGGTAGAAAGAAATAGTGTACTGCCAAAGACTCAGTTTGGATTCCGCAAAGATTGGTCTACTACCGAAAGTTTGGCCAATATTATACTGGATATCAACAAATCTTTTGCCACAAGAACATCTGTAATTGCTATGTTCATAGATATCAAAGGAGCCTACGATAATGTAAACCTAAAAGTCTTATACCAAAAAATGACAAAAATAGGCATTTCACCAAATTTTACCAGAAAAATCATTAAGATCTACGAGGACAGACAATTATATTTGAAATTCGGCAATATTTACAAAGGTCCTAGACTAGCCAACATAGGCTTGCCACAAGGTAGTGTATTAAGCCCATTACTGTTTACTATTTATACCATCGATTTAGAGAGTCAGATTATCGAAAGTTCTCTTCTGCAATATGCTGATGACATATGTATATACAAACCACTATGCGACATCGAGCAAGGTTTAAGGTCCATCGAAAGTGATTTTACACAAATTGAGACATGGTCCCGTAATAATGGCTTCTCAATTTCTAAAGAAAAAACACAGATTACAATCTTTAGTAAAAAAACATTCCATACCATCAACTGTGGAAGTAGCAAAAGTTAAATACGTAGTAAAACAATCTGTAAGATTCTTGGGAATGATCCTGGATAGGAAATTGCTTTGGAGAGAACATATTGAAGAACTCGTCAGCCGAACAGAAAAAGGTATCAACGTGCTAAGATTCATAAGTAATACAACTTGGGGCGCAGATCCAAATATTAGTATCATGTTCTATAAGTCATTCGTACGATCTATCATCGACTATGGATCCGTGCTTTATGCAGATTCGGCCAAAACACACCTGAACAAATTAGAGTCAATACAAAATAAATGTCTCAGACTATGTCTGGGTGCTCTACAAAGCACTCCAATAAACAATCTTTTAGCAGAGAGCGGGGAAATGCCACTTCATTATAGAAGATAAAAGCTAGCTTTTAAATTCACACTTAAATTGATAGGAAAAAATAGCCTACTCATTAACAAGCTACATCAATGCTATATACAAGATCTTACTATGACTTTCTGGAAAAAGAAGAAAACTATACTAATAGTCAGTAGTTACTCCAATATAAATGACAACATCAATGACATCTGGCAAGACAGTATTAATCCAGTTTTTAATATAAATTTTCAAGAGTTCCAAGGTTGTAACATACAATACTTACAAGATTACTCAGAGTTCCCAAGCGTTATTCGGAACCGAATCTTTTCATTAGATGTAAGTGAAAAGTTTGAGGAATCACTGCACATTTTTACCGATGCCTCTAAGAAAAACTCACGATGTGGATGTGCCTATTACGTGCCTCATTTTGGAATAGAAAAGAAATTCAAACTAAATAGCAACATGTCAATATACACAGCCGAACTCGTTGCGATTTTAGAGTCTTTACAGTACATCAGTCAACAACCAACAAAACAGGCAACAATCTTTACAGACAGTAAAAGTAGTCTGGACAAGATAAAAAATATCTCACCTCATTCGACTTGCAACCACATCATTGTCAAAATAATCAACATAATTACGAGACTCCAAAATGAAGGGAGACGCATAAATTTAGTATGGGTAAAAGCTCACACAGGTATAGCTCCTAATGAAAAAGTTGACCTTTTAGCTAAGGAGGCTGTAGAATCTGGGGAAAAGAAGAACTATTTGTGTCCATTTACTGACATTTTTTCAAGTTCTGCGAAGAAGATAATACTGAAATGGCATAACGATTACAGCCACAATAGCAAAGGTAGATTTTATAAAAGTCTAGAGCCTCTTCCACCCGCAGTTCCGTGGTTTTCCACCATACATGTAAGCAAAACTACTATAGTTAAAATGTGCAGACTGAGGTTTGGGCACTCACTGGTTCCTTCACATCTTAATAAAATAAATCTAAAAGATAATCCAAATTGTGAGTGCGGCGAGTTTGGGGACGCTCAACACATGCTTTTAGACTGTAAAGAAAAAACAAGCATTATTTATTCCTTTGTAAATATAATTTATAAGTTAGGCAATGTTCCGTGTCCCTTTAACTTGATGCAACTATTATGTACAAAAAATGTAAATATTTATACACTAATCTCAACGCATATAAATAATTTAAAAATAAAGGTCTAATCATACAATTTTATTTATGTAATATTAACTAAGCAAAATTTGTACCTGTGCGAAAATGAATGTGTAAATGAGTGTGATATGTGTATGTGTGCTAATGTAAAACGAATGACGAGATGAATAATAGGTGAAATAATATTAGGTAATTAATATTTGTGAGTACATATGTATGTATTCCATAATTTTGTAATATTATTAGGTATTAGAATATGAGGTCCTAATGTCTGTCCTATTGTTTCCTACTCCATTATGGGTCTCTTTGTTTGTCTTTTAAAGTTGCCTAGTCAGACCCCTAAGGCATGAAGCGTGTGTCCCTGTCTATCCCAATTTATAATAAAAAAAAAAAACAATTAAGTAAAAATAACTATTACAGGATAAAATTCTGTTACAAAATTCGATAATCACTACTTTATTTTTGGGGGGTATGTAATCCAGTATATATTATGCGTTTATACATGCGGCACAATAACAATTAATGTAAAGCTTAGTGACCTGATCAAGCTATTCTAGTAAAAATACCACTGATGCAACATAACGAGAGGGGAAGAATGTGCGTATGGCAAATAGCCGTAGCCATCTAAACTCGAAGGAAAAAAAAAAAAAAAAAAAACATCCTTTGATTTACATAGCCCGTATTAGATTCAAGTTATTTGTATAAATGTTGCCGATTTTGACGTTTTAAATCGCAATTTTGACGTTTTGAGGAAAACGCCATTTTTTTTAATACCTATAACTTTCTTGTCTTTTGACCTACATATCTAAATTTTGGTAGATAACTTACATATAAGGATATAAACCCGCGTACCAAATTTGGTTACCCTTGCTTTGTTAATTCCAGAGATATAATTTTTTTTATGAAAATACAAAATTTTCCGGGAAAACCTTGGTAGATTTTTCTGGCTAACGAACTTATCCAAGCCATTTGCAAAAGGAATTTATTCACTAAATTTAATTAAAATCGGCCCATTATTTTTTGAGTTGTTATCGGTGATATATATATATATATATATATATATATATATATATATATATATATAAACATATAAAAATTGAAACTGACCCCGGATATGTGTTCTGTGGGTCCTAATTAGCGCTCATTTGAAGAAATTTTTTCAAAATTCAAAAGTCGGGATCTCCACATTAGTGAATTTTTTTAAGAAAATTCACTAAATGATACTGAATGTGCATTTTAATGTTTAATGTATTCTTCAGCTTTCTAGTGTATTTTTTGTTGAGAATATTTCCGGTTTATTTATTTTTTTAACTTTTGTATACAAATGACTATAAGTATTTATGTTAGATATCATGGTTTTGTTTGCTATTTTTCCCTAATTTTTTACTGTTCCTAATTCCATGAATTAAATTAAATGTAATTATTTATAACTTTTAATATAAGGCTAAGTCAATAATATATTCTTTTTATGAAAATTCACTATCATAATGAATTTACTGCGTCCCTAATTTTTTTCCACCTCTCCAAATTTATTTATTTTTTATGTTACCACATAAATTTCTTTTCACACAACTGAAATATTTCTTGTCTCTTTCCATTACAACACCAATAATAGGATTTTTTTCCAGAACGCATGTAATAAACAAGCTAAATTATAATCAACAGATGGTAGTAGATTAATATTACTGATTAGTTTTTATGACTGTTTGTTGACATACCGTACAACCCTCTACGATGTTCAGCTTGACCGTAACCATCGCGTCCCACACAACACCATAATTTGCTGTACTATCCTTCTATCTCTCACTTATTATCACCACCAATATTAAAAGAAGACACTCTCACTATCGGCAAGTGACATGATAATAATTATTGTGCGGTTTGGAAGTACGCCTATAACCAACTAAGAATTCTCCGACTAGCAAGTGCTCACCACGTGCGGGCACATATATAATATTTCTAATTGCGAGCACGTTCTATTTACGCGAACCTTAATAGCATCACGTTCATGAATTCACTTTAATTGCAATGGTTTCCATTTGAGTATTATTCACTCTTATAGTTTTCTAAGGCAGGGTATGCCAAGGGCAATTTGTTCATGAATATTAAAACTCTAAGAGTTCAAAATTAGAGCCATTTAAGTGGCCCGGGAGTCTGTTCGAACGTGCGAACGGGGGTCAAGCCCTTGTGAATGATTTTATTCAGAGAGTGACTGGAAATTTCAATTGGCTGCTGTATCAACTCGCCCTTCGGTCTAGATATTCATTAGGTGTTATTCTTCGCTACGAATTTATACAGGTAATCAGAGCTAGATTATATGCTGGTAGCTGGACGTAGAGATACTCTTGTAATTTTCGTTAAAACCTAATAATTATAAGTTACGGCATATGTAGTGCCGAATACATACATCACAAATTTTAATTTGAAAATTCTGGAGGCAGCAAGTGAATAACTCAATTTTCTATAAGCTTAGAAAGTTTAATTTTGGTATGTAGTAAGGTCTTTCCTAAGGCAACATATGCACCAAATTTCATTTAAATACCTTTGTAATTTTTCGAAAAAAAATTTCCGAAAGAAAAATCAAAATTGGAATAACTCAATTTTTTATAAACTTAGAAAGTTGAATTTTGATACGTAGTAAGGTCTCTCCCAGGGCAACATACCCTTTAAATTTTATTAAAACAGCTTTGTAATTTTCGGGGAAAATTTATTTCCCGGAAAATCCTTTTCGATTTTCCAGGATAACGAACTCATCCAAGCCATTAATAAAAGAAAGGCACTTGCCGAGTTTCATCGAAATCGGTTAATTAATTTTTGAGTTATCGGATGGATGTTTGAAAAAATTTGTGCAAAGTCTCACCATCGATACCTCTCTATTACCGATTTTTTTAAAATAAAAATTCACTAATATTTTGGTTAAAGGATAAACAATTTTTTTTTGGCAATTCATTTTTAATCCTATAGTGTTGGAAGGGACCTGCTAAACTTAGTATGATATCTTAGGCAACACACAATACACAACATATAACAACATTGTGTTCTTTCTTATAAGTGTTGCTCTATGTAATGTGTCGCAGTTTGGACGTCAGTTTACAATGCGAGAAATCTTAAAACAAGGCAACATATTCACCAAATTTCATCAAAATAGCTACGTAATTTTCAGATACAAACATTTTTTTCGAAAGAAACTCAAAATTTTCTAGGGAAACCTTGTCCGATTTTCCTGGCTAACGAACTTATCTAAGCCATGATTAAAAGAAAGATTCTTGCCGAGTTTAATCCAAATCAGTTATTAACTTTTTGAGTTATCGTGCGGATACATACATACATACATATATATATATATATATATATATATATATATATATATATATATATATATATATATATATATATATATATATATATATATAAACATATAAAAATTGTAACTAACCCCGGATATGGGTTCTCGGGGTCCTAGTTCGCACTCATTTGCAAAAATGTTTGCAAAGTCTCACAATCGATACCTCTCTAATAGCGATTTTGTTTAAATAAAAATTCACTAAGAAAACAAACCAAACAGTATATCCCTCGTGCTTTAAGTAACCTTAATATGACAAGCAGTTACACCATTTTAACGTTTTAAATAAAGTGGTTGAAGTATTTTACATAATATGTTGATAATTAATTAATTTATAGAATATAACATGATCATTTTCAAACACTCTCCCAGTATACAACACAATATTACTTCTCAGTCAATAAATTCACTTTTTTCATTCTGCTTTATCAAACCTACATTTAGTAAATTTTAATTTTACACTACAATAACGACTTATTAATGCATTCTCCAGAGCACACAGAAGCACAGAAACGAGATAAAGTTATGAGCAAAATATATAGTAGAAACAATGTGCCATATTTTATCAAAATCACTTATTGTTTGAAAATGTACAAAAATTTTCCGACAATATACCTTAAACGTTGGTTTTCTAACCAACAAATCTTAGGTTAATAGCAAATTGAGTTATTGAAATTTTAAGCATTTAATGAAAATTTGCTACCAAAACGCACTTACTGCGCCTTGATTCTTTTCTTACAAACATATTTCGATAAAAAATGCAATAAAATAAGGCTGTTCGAAAAAAATTGTAGGGATCACCAACGATCGACTTGTGGGCCAGCCGGTGATTGTCAAAATAATTTTATAAGATGCAGCTCAAGACACCCTATAATTAACTTATACAATTTTTTCTTGTCTCTTGTATAATAATAATTATATTCAGCTTTACCGTAGAAACGCGTCACCCTGTATAATATCAGCCCTTTTGTAAAACTTCGATCCTTTATATTTATTTATTCAATATGCAAATACACAGTTTATAAACCATTTACGTATATATGTGTTGATAAAATATAACAAACACTGTTTAATCCACCCACTAACATTAATAAAGGAATAATTTGCACTTGTATATAAAAATTTCCCAAATGACACAAATAATTCGTCCACTCAAACAAATAAAAAACATAATATAAACGATCTCATATCATACGGCATACGGTAAATGCCAATTAGAGCGTCTAAGAGACCTGCGCAATAATATAAAATGTTACGTTACCACGACAACCACAACTAGATCTCATATAAACTATTCAATGAAAGGCGGTGAAATTAAACATAAACGTTTTAAATTTGAATAGCTTAATTTTCTGTAACCCTAGAAAGCTGAATTTTGGCACATAGTTAGGTCCTTCCCAAAGCAATATGAACACCAAATTTTATTGAAATATGTTTGTAATTTGCGGAGAAAAAAAAATTTTTCGAAAGAAAACTAAAAATTTTCTCGGAAAACCGTGTCAGATTTTTCTGGCTAACGAACTCATCCAAGCTATTAATAAAAGAAAGGCACTTGCCGAGTTTTATCAAAATCGGTTAATTATTTTTTGAGTTAGCGGTTGGATACATATATATATATATATATATATATATATATATATATATATATATATATATATATATATATATATATATATATATATATATATATATATATATATATATATATACAGTGTGTAAAATAAATTCATTATTTCGGTTACTGTACATTCTTATAAAAAATCCCGAAACACGTCAAATTTATATTATAAATTGAAATTTTTCACCGTGAAAATGCGATCCCTACCTTCATCCCCCTTCGAATGACAGGTACAACCCCCAATTTTTTAAAGAGGAAGTATAGGCTTGTGATATGTCCTTTGAAAGGTGTGTTCATTATCTATTCAAAAATGTTATTGTTTTTAAGTTTGTTACAACAATGAAGATATAATAAAATAAAATCATGTGGTTACCGAAATTCGCTTTAAAATACTCAACACTTACTACAATATTGTAATTAGTATACTCAAAACTTATTTCCCGTTTAGGTCTGGAAGATAAGAAAGTAAGCAAAAACCATAGTAATGTGCTTTTTACATTGTATCCTTAAAAATACATTAAAGGGTTTCCGAGGCAATGTTAGTTTGCTTAAAACGCCTAAGCAAATTATTTTGTAGTTATACGTTGTCATTTAGATTGTGAGTATTATAATTTTAGTTTGAATTTCGTTAACTTCAATTCTGAAAAATGGTTAGATTAACGGAAATGCATAAAATAACAGTTATACAAATCATTGGTTACGGAGATAAAACCCGAACACAACATGAAGTAACCCGCCTATTTCATGAGAAATTTCCTGATTTACCGCCTATATCCCAAGGAACAATTAGTAAAATAAAGAAGCAGTTTCGCGAGTTTGGTCATGTAAAGCAGATAAAAAAAGCAGCCAATGCACTGAGCGATAAAATCAAATTAGATGCGATGCTTGCATTTGTGAAAAACCCACATACATCGGCTAGACAGGCATCCACTTCATTTAATGTTGGCCATGCATCGATAGTTAACATATTAAAAGAAAATAACATGCATGCCCATAAAATGATACCTTTTTTTTCCCTCAGGGCTCGTCCGCGGCCTTGCCGCCCCGATAGCACCGCAACACTTGGTTGATTGTGCATGCCCTTAGTCTTACTCCACCCATTCCAAAATCACTGTGCCTTGAACTAGTCTGCACAGCGATTGGTAGGGTGATGTTTTATATTGCTCTGTCTCCGGTCTAGAGTGACCGTAGATCAGTTGTCTTTTCCGGTCCAGAGCTATACACTCACACAAGATGTGCTGGGCTGATTCCTACTCAGGAGCTCATGGAAGACGATTTTGATAGGAGAATTTATTTTTGTGAGCGAATGATGCACATGTTGGATAACAATATTATCCAATTATAAAACGTTATGTTTTCTGATGAGTGCACTTTTTCACTTAACGGTCATGCTAATCGGCAAAATTGTCGCTACTGGGCAACGACCAATCCTCACTGGATGAGAGAAGAACACACGCAATACCCTCAGAAGGTTAACGTTTGGGCAGGGATTATTGGAAACCATATCATTGGTCCCTTTTTCATTGAGGGTAATTTGAATGGCGATAATTATTTGGAACTACTTCAAAATGATGTCATTCCAACTTTGGCAAATTGAGATCCTGATCGTGGAAACCCTCAAGTTCCAGTGAATACGATATCGTTTCAGCAGGATGGAGCACCAACACATTACCAACTCAATGTCCGGCAGTACCTCGATGCAATATTTCCCAATCGGTGGATAGGGAGGCGAGGATCGATAGAATGGCCAGCGCGAACATCTGATCTTACCTTATTAGATTTCTTTTTATAGGGATATGTGAAGAGCATTGTGTACAAAACTAAACCTTTTGATTTAAATGACTTAAAAGAACGAATAAGGCTTGCGATTAGGTCGATCACGCCTGATATGTTAAATAATGTTAGAAGACAGTTTTATTTAAGATTAAGGTGTTGTTAAGATGTCCGAGGTGAACATTTTGAACATCTACTTCATTGGCATTCATAGTTCTTTTTAGTGTTTTACATTTTATTACATTTTGCATTACATTTTATTTTTTATTGTATTGTAGCGAATTTCGGTAACCACATGATTTTATTTTATTCTATCTGAATTGTTGCATTAAACTTGAAAACTATAACATTTTTGAATAGAGAATGAACAGACATTTCAAACGACATATCACAAGCCTATACTTACTCTTAAAAAAATGGGGGTTGTACCTGCCACTCGAAGGGGATTGAAGGTAGGCATCGCATTTTCACAATGAAAAGTGTCAATTTATAATATAAATTAGACGTGTTTCGGAATTTTTTATAAGAATGTACAGTAACCGAAATAATGAATTTATTCCATTTGGCTTTTACACACGGTATATATATATATATATATATATATATATATATATATATATATATATATATATATATATATATATATATATATATATATGTGGGAATTAATTTTATCTCAACAACTGTGTGCATAAACGTTCTGCCGCTAACGATATGCATAGATGTCCGGGCGCTACAGAGTGACGCACGTGTGTCGAGGGACAAGGGAGTTAATAGTGTGTCAGTGTCATAACAATGACGGACGTTGTTAAAAACACCCATGACACACAGAAAGGTGTCAGTACAAAAGTGTCATTCAACACGGTGTGACACATGACTAGTTCGTACGAGACGGTCGGAGTGTGAAGAGAGCTTGAGTGAACATAGTGCGCGAGAAGTACAACGACAGAGTACCTAGAGACGCCGAGGTACTCAACGACGGTGTGCAAGGCTTCCATCCACGACGACGACGACGATAACAGATGGATCCCGTAGCTAAAGACGATAGTCTATTACTTGTTATTTGATTACTTCACCATTGTTATGTTTATAGAGTTTTACAATATAGTTATAGTTAATACCGGCATAGTTTCAGTCTTAAAAGCACGCACGACCTAAAACCTTTCATATCTCTAGAAACGGGGACTCATTCCGGGATATACGTGAGTGTTCCAGGGATAAGACACCCTATAAATGGGGGCTCCAGCCGCGATATAAACAGTGTGGTAGCTGAAAGACAGTTTCTTGCCGGAATATAAGTGTGTATAGTGTATTATGGAAATCTACAGTAGCCAGGACTCGACCTAAGACGCAAGACCGCAGCACCAGCAGCTACACGTACTCGACGTTTCACATACCTGAAGTTACGGTAGGCATTCTAAGAATTGAGGTAACAATATGAAGACGTTAGGAGATATAGACATTATTTTGAACAATATAAATTCGGCTCATACTAGTGCTATAAAGAACTTGCATAAACTTATTTTTCAGAGCGAAGGTGATAGAAAAAATAGACAAATACTGCGTGAGTTTAACGGTTTTGATTTAGGGGTGTTTTCTGAGGAATATAAAGACAAAATCACCTATGTCAGTGCTAATTTTTCAGACAATGACCTAACGTCGGTTGCAAATATTTTGTGTTTGGACTATAATTGTGATAAAGACGCGTTAATAAAAAACATTTGCGATAATCTAGTAGACATTACAAAACTGTCTATGCGTGACGACGACGAGACTGAAGAAGACAAAGAATCCGAGAAGGAAGATCATCTTTCAGAAAATTGTTCTGTTTATTCAAACTCTTCATCGAATGGAAAAACGTTCTTTGCTATGAATTTTAGAGACGTAGAAGATTCGATTCAACGCTTTGATGGAAGCAGTGGCTACCCAATAGAAAAATGGATTCAAGATATGGAAGACATGGCTGATCTATGTTCATGGAATCAGCTGCATATGTTTATTTTTGCAAAAAAATCATTGACAGGTCTCGCAAAGCTGTTCATACAAGGAGAAAAGAATATAAAATGTTGGAAATCTTTGAAAGAAGTTTTAATCGACGAATACTCTTCAAGATTAAATAGTGCCCAACTGCATAAAGCACTATCTGAAAGAAAGTTGATGAAAAACGAAAGCATTCATGAGTATTTCTTAATAATGAAGGAGATTGCTAATCGAGGCAGAGTTGAAGATGAAGCAATAATGCATTGTGTCATAGATGGTATAACAGATGAACCATCGAATAAAATATTTTTGTATGGGGCCAAGTCATTTAAAGAATTCAAGGAAAAATTGCGAATATACGCTGAAATGAAAACTAAACAGGAATCTTACAAGCCAAACAGAGGGAAAAATAAAGCAACAGCTTCCAGTTTAACAGAAATGTCAAATGCCAAGTCGAAGCAGATGACAAAAATTCGTTGTTTTAACTGTGGTAACCAAGGCCATAAGTCGAATGAGTGCAGATCTAAAAATCTAGGCACCAAGTGTTTCATATGTAATAAGTTTGGACATAAATTTTTTGAATGTCAAACTCAAAACAGAAAGAGTGGCGCTTCTCCAACCAACCCCACCACGTCGAATGTGCAAAACGTTGAATTAATCACGATGAGCAAAATGCACAGAATTATAAGGATCAATAATGAAAATATTATTTGTCTGGTAGATACCGGAAGCCAAGTTAACCTTATAGGGTCAGAAGTATACCGACGTATTGGAGCACCAACTATGCATGATTCTAAAATAGTTTTAAATGGTTTCGGTAAGTCAAAAGTGAAACCTTTGGGATATTTTAACTGTCAGATCGATTTAGATGACGTACTGGTTGATACCAAGATGCATGTTGTCAACCGTGAATATATGTCTAGTAATCCTGCTATACTAGGTCATGAATTTCTCCAACATGTTGAACTTACGATTAATCCAAGTGGGATGACCATCAAGAAGATCGACGACGGCGACGGCATTAAAGAAATAATGCAAGTAGATGTACTTGATGAAGTTGATATTGGAAATGAAGTACCGACGCGTATAAGAAAAGAAGTTGAACATATTGTGAAGACGTATAAACCAAGAAAATGCAAAACTGCAAACGTTGTGATGAAGATATTAGTCAAAGACGAAGAACCGATCTACAATAGTCCTAGAAGACTACCATTTTTTGAAAGAGAGATTGTTGATCACCAAGTTGAGCAATGGGTTCGAGATGGTGTAGTAGAACCCTGCACTTCTGAATATGCTAGCCAAGTGGTAGTAACCAAGAAAAAAGATGGGACACCAAGAGTATGCATTGATTATAGAAGAATTAACCAAAATATGATAAAAGACCGATTTCCGCTGCCGCTTATAGAAGATCAGCTAGACAAGCTGCAAAAAGATCGTGTTTTTAGCACAATTGATCTTAAGAATGGTTTCTTTCACGTTCCTGTAGAAGAACAAAGTCGAAAGTATACAGCATTTGTGACGCACCAAGGTCAATATCGATTCCTGAAAGTTCCCTTTGGTCTTTGTATAAGTCCCTGCGTATTTATGAGATACATCGACGTAGTTTTCAGAGATCTAGTAAACAAAGGAATTGTACTGCCCTACATGGACGATTTAATTATTCCAGCCAAGGATGACGAAGACGCATTGGAAAGATTAAAAATCGTTTTCAAGACCGCTGAAGAATATGGATTGGAGATTAATAAGAAAAAATGTCAGTTTATTAAGAGAACTGTCGAATTCTTAGGTCACAGGATAGAGGAAGCAAAGCTCTACCCTTCAGAACTAAAGACCAACGCTGTAACCAAGTTTCCAGAACCAAGGACGACAAAGCAAGTACAAAGCTTTTTGGGACTTGCCAGCTATTTTAGAAAATTCATTCCCGGATTTTCAGTGATAGCATCGCCGCTAACCGATCTTTTGAAAAAGGATCGTATCTTTAAATTTGGGTTCAAAGAAAAAGATGCATTTATGAAGCTCAAGCAGATATTAGCCAAGAAGCCAGTGCTAAATATTTACTGCCAAGATGCTGAGACAGAATTGCATACAGACGCATCAATGGAAGGATACGGAGCCGTTCTTCTCCAACGTTCCTATGAAGATAACCAGATGCATCCAATTTACTACATGAGTAAGAAGACATCGGACGCCGAAAAAAAGTACTGCAGCTATGAGTTAGAAGTTTTAGCAATAGTCGAAGCACTCAAGAAGTTTAGAGTATACTTACTTGGAACACGCTTCAACATTGTGACAGATTGCTCTGCCTTTGAAAAGACTATTATGAGCAAGAGAGATTTATCAACAAGGATTGCAAGATGGGCCTTACTACTTCAAGATTTCGATTGTAACGGAGTTCATCGATCAGGCACCAGAATGAGGCATGTAGACGCTCTAAGTAGAAACCCTGTTATGTTGGTTTGTACTAGCATTCCCCAAGCTATACGAAATAGTCAAGAAGAAAATGGCGAAATCAAGGCAATCAAGGAAATCTTAAAAGAAAAGCCGCATAAGGATTACATCTTGAAAAACGACTTACTTTACAAAATGGAAGAGGGAAGGGAAGTAGTTGTAATTCCCAAGCAAATGCAACAAGAAATAATTAAAGAAGCACACGAAGAAGGACACTTTGCAGTCAGAAAAACTGAAGACCTAATAAAGAGAGAATACTACATACCAAATGTAAAGAAAAAGATCGAGAGGTGTATTAGAAATTGCATTCCTTGCATCTTATCTAACAGGAAACATGGAAAGCAGGAAGGATTTTTACATCCACTTAAGAAAGACGACATTCCTTTACAGACATACCATATTGATCACCTCGGTCCTCTTGAGTCTACGAACAATAATTACAAATATATTCTTGCCATAATTGACTCATTTACGAAGTTTGTTTGGTTATATCCGACGAAGAGCACCTCCTCGAAAGAAGTTATTGCCAAACTCGAGATCCAAAGAAAGACTTTCGGAAATCCTGTTAACATTATTTCCGACAGAGGCACAGCCTTTACCTCTGAAGAATTCGAATCTTACTGTAACGAGAATGTCGTAAAGCATCATAAGATTACTACTGGTCTACCAAGAGCTAATGGTCAGATAGAACGAATTAACTCTATTATTATTTCTGTTCTAACCAAGATATCCTTAGAAGACGCAGCAAAATGGTACCTTTACGTAGATCGTGTCCAGAGAGTTATAAACTCCACCTACCAAAGAAGCATTGGAACCACGCCATTTGAATTGCTGATGGGTGTCAAGATGAAAGATAAAGTTCAAATCAAGATAGGAAAAATCATCGAAGAAGAAGAGAAGAATCAATTTCAAGAAGATAGAGAAGAATTGAGAAGATTAGCAAAGGAGCAACTGTTCAAAGTCCAGGAAGAAAATAAGAGAACGTATAACCTGAGAAGAAGAAAACCTGCCGCTTATGGGTTAAATGATCTAGTCGTCATTGGAAGAACCCAGTTCTGCCCAGGGTCGAAGTTGAAGTCGAAGTTCATAGGTCCATACAGAGTCGTGAAGGTCAAGACCAACGATACCTACGATGTCAAGAAAGAAGGTCTCCACGAGGGTCCAACCTACACTTCTACATGTTCCGAATATATGAAGTCATGGCGTAAAATGTGTTCAGATGACAATGGTTCATCATCCGAGGCGGATGATGGTCAGGAGAGCCGAGTTGTGGGAATTAATTTTATCTCAACAACTGTGTGCATAAACGTTCTGCCGCTAACGATATGCATAGATGTCCGGGCGCTACAGAGTGACGCACGTGTGTCGAGGGACAAGGGAGTTAATAGTGTGTCAGTGTCATAACAATGACGGACGTTGTTAAAAACACCCATGACACACAGAAAGGTGTCAGTACAAAAGTGTCATTCAACACGGTGTGACACATGACTAGTTCGTACGAGACGGTCGGAGTGTGAAGAGAGCTTGAGTGAACATAGTGCGCGAGAAGTACGACGACAGAGTACCTAGAGACGCCGAGGTACTCAACGACGGTGTGCAAGGCTTCCATCCACGACGACGACGACGATAACAGATGGATCCCGTAGCTAAAGACGATAGTCTATTACTTGTTATTTGATTACTTCACCATTGTTATGTTTATAGAGTTTTACAATATAGTTATAGTTAATACCGGCATAGTTTCAGTCTTAAAAGCACGCACGACCTAAAACCTTTCATATCTCTAGAAACGGGGACTCATTCCGGGATATACGTGAGTGTTCCAGGGATAAGACACCCTATATATATATATATATATATATATATATGCGTGTGTGTGTATGTGTGTGTGTCTGTCTGTCTTAAAGGATTAAGCGGATTGGAGGTATTTGTTGAGTCAAGAAATGGGGCACTTAAACTGTCTATCGAATGAGTTGCTATTTTGAGTGTTTGTAATGAGAATATAATAGGTTTCCAACTAATTGGAAGTCGAAGATTATCATCTCTTTTATTTAAACAATCGGGACGTTTGTAGATCTCGATGGCGGACAATTCTGGTTTTGAAGTTGTAAACCGGAGCTAGGCTTTTGATATTGACGAAGTCTTTGTGTGTCCTATATAAATATGATGCATGCACTGTGCATATGAGGGGTGGGATTTTCTAACTGCGAGGGTTTGTTCATACATTCTATTGTGGATACGTCTAGTCGTTTTGTCATGTCATGATACTCGGGTTCTAACCACGGATTACGTAGCGATGGGTGATGGTAAATTTAGGCGTTAGGGTAACGATTAGTGTGAGTTGAAGGTTATGAGGCTTTTGGCGCGATATGGAGCAAAGAGAGGTAATTTTTTAGTCTCAGTATCACCTATGACGAGACGCGGATGCATCAATACACCTCGGAATTTAATCAAGCCAGCATATAATAGTAGTGAAAACCTGTAGAAGACACACACACACACACTCAAAAAGTCAAAAGTCGTCTTTCTGCAGACAAAGCCCTCGCCAACATTTTTGTGATTGCAGGGGCATACTGCTTAGTGATATCCTTCATGAGCCACGTACAATCAACACAGTCTACTACTGTCAGCTTCCCGATGAAGCACAACTGACCATTCGGCGAAAAATACGAGATTTTCCCATACGCAGTGTGATTCTCCTCCACGACTACGCCACATACAGATGCAGACCCAAGGAAAACTGGAAACAATCTATTGGAAAACACTTGAATATCCGCCCTTAAGCTCAGGTTTCTAACCATCTGACTAACATATGTTTGGACTATTCAAAGAACAACGTGGAGGACGCTGTTTTGATGACGATCCAGACATAGAAGCGTTAGTGCGAAATTGGTGTGAAACACGACCAAATTAATTATTCGATAACGGCATTAAAATATTTTTAATGATGATCGGGTAAGGCAAACCTGAAAAGACCTTTAATGACGTTTGTCATTTACTCAATGAAGTTCACCCTGATCGGCCATCCCTTAACAGGTCTACGGTAAGCAGACTTTACTACAAATTTACTAAAACAACGAGCGTAAAAAATCGCCACAAGTCGACCGCCATGTAACTGCTACTTTAGACAAAAAGACGCTGTATGTATTGCCTGCTGTGCAAGAAACTCTAAAAACTTCTGCATTGCAAGAAACTCTAAAAACTTCTGCATTGCAAGTTGCTAGAACAAACAGGATCTCCACACGTTATGTACAGCGGATTTTCCATCGGAAAAAGTATTTTCCCCCGGAAAAAGTATTTTCCCCATAATGTTTATAACCCGCAAGAACTTTTGCTGGGGATTTTGACAGCAGGATCGAATTTTGTGAACAAATAATTCATATGGTTCAACAAATTGAAGATTTCTTAAACTACGTTGTTTTCTCTGATGAAACTGCCTTTTGCATTAATGGTACTATAAACGGACACAATACTTGTCGATATTGGTCTGACAGTAACCCTTATTGGATGGAAGGAATTCATACCCAATATCCGCAATAATTGAACGTATGGGCTGGAATTGTTAGTCATTATGTAATTGGACCCTTCTTCTTTGAAGGAACTTCAACAGGTCCAGGCTATCTTAGATTATTACGAGAAGATATTGTGCCGCCTATTAGATAATTGTTTCAAAATGATTTCCCCATTGTCTACTTCTAACAAGATGACGCCACCCATTGTAGTCGATAGGTAAGGGAATACCCTAATGTGACATTTCCTAACCAATGAATAACCAGAAGTGGACCCATTGAGTGGCCAGCGAGGTCTGCAGATTTGTCTCCACTCCACTTTTTTTCTCTGGGGTCATTAAAAAAAACGTTGTTTACAACGATCGGCCTGCGAATTTGGAACAGTTGCGAGACCGAATTGTGATGGCCTTTTAACAAGTACCTAAGGGATCACTGCAAAACGCGATTCATCAGTTCGCCAAGAGGCTTTACTGTGCCACCAAATAGTTCTATTATCTAACCCTATATATTTTGAGCCCAATGCCTTTCTCGGTTTAAAAATTATGGCCTTGTTGCGTTACTTATGCGCAAGTCTGCATATATAATATACTATATATATATATATATATATATATATATATATATATATATATATATATATATATATATATATATATATATATATATATATATATGTCTGTGTGAGTGTATGTGTGTATCACAACACAGAACTCAAAAACAAATAGGCCGGTTTTAATGAGAGTTGGTAGGTACCTGCCGTTTGTGAGTGGGGTGTTTACATTCGTTGGCCAGGAAATTCAGATTAGTTTGGGTGTTCTTTCAGAAAAATTCTGTATATCCGTAAAGAACAAAGCTATTTTTTTTGTTCCCTCAGGGCTAGTCCGCGGCCTTGCCGCCCCGATAGCACCGCAACCCTTGGTTGATTGTGCATACCCTTAGTCTTACTCCACCCATTCCAAGATCACTGTGCCTTGAACTAGTCTGCACAGCGATTGGTAGGGTGAAGTTTTATATTGCTCTGTCTCCGGTCTAGAGTGACCGTAGATCAGTTGTCTTTTCCGGTCCAGAGCTATACACTCACAAAAGATGTGCTGGGCTGATTCCTCCCCCTCGCCGCAGAGTCTGCATGCGAGGTCCCCTTCGAACCGCCCCATTTTATGCAGGTGTTTCTTGACGGCCATGTGTCCCGTCAAGAGACCTGTTGTGTTTCTGAGCTGTCCTCTGCTAAGGTTTAGCAGCTCCACAGCTCTCTTTGAACTGGGTCCGTCAATTATTGACTTCCCATGTCTGAGCCCTGGACATTCCGCCCAGTACACCTTGTGTTGGTTTCTGACCCAGGACTTAATGGCTCCCCTGGCAGTGCTCTTTGACACGCGCAGAGCCGGTTCTGGTCCCATAAATGGTTCTGCTGACCCTCTCTTCGCGAGACTGTCAGCTTCTTCATTGCCTTTAACCCCCGAGTGACCCGGCACCCAGATGAGGGTCACCTCATTCTGCCCAACCAGGTCGCTCGTCTCGTCTCGGCACTCACTCACCAGCCAGGAATCTACCCGTGGGCTACTTAGTGCCTTAAGGGCTGCCTGGCTGTCTGTGGCTATGAGGATCCGCTTGTTGGTGTAGCCCCTCCTCTTGTTCTCCCGCACACAGTGCAGGATGGCGTACATCTCGGCCTGAAACACCGTTGCATGGGCTCCGAGGGAAATACTATGACTTACCCTCGGTCCTTCCGAGTAAACATCTGCCCCCGTCCCATGCTCCCCGCCAGATCCGTCCGTGAACCAGACGAGCGCGTCCCGTGGCATGCCCGGCGTCTCCTCCCGCCATGCCTCGCGATCAGGGATTTCCACTGTAAAGTTGTTTTCCCTGCACATTCGCGGGCTCGCGAAGTCTGACCTCATTTCAAGCATGGGCTCCTTCACGATCTCCTGAATTTTGCAGTGGCCCCTGAAGCCTGGGTTGATCTTCAGTCTACCATTGCAGGCTAGTCTGTATAGTCCTAGCCTGGCCTCTCCCATAATAACTAAGTGTAGGGGGGGGGGGTAGATCCAGCAACACCTCCATGGCGGTTGTTGGGGTTGAAGACATGGCCCGTGTGATGCCTAGGCAAGCCATCCTTTGGATCTTGCCTAGTTATTGTTTGGCACTGGATTGTGTCACCTTAGGCCACCAGACCAGTGCCGCATATGTTAACGATGGTCTGACCACCCTTGTCTACAGCCAGTGGGCCATACTAGGTCTTAGTCCCCACGTTTTTCCATATAGCCGCCTAGTGACGGCTAAGGTCATGACTGCCTTACGCAGTATTTTTCCAATGTGACCATTCCAGGTTAGCTTAGAGTCCAATACGACCCCAAGATTTTTTTCCTCCCTGGCGATTGGAACGCTCCTACCGTATAGAGTGAGAGTTCTGTGGCTTTCTCACTTCTTCCTCCTCGTAAACGGCACGACGGTTGCTTTCTCGGGGCTCACCCCGAGCCCTTGATCAACCGTCCATCCTTCCACCACTTTCAGTGCAGTCTGCATACGCTCCCACACTGCCTGTGTGACCTTTCCTCGGACTATGATGACAATGTCGTCCGCATAGCCCTGTACCTCATACCCCCCTCCCGAGAGCCTCCCCAGCAGGCCGTCCACGACTAGACACCAGAGCAAGGGAGACAGAACGCTCCCCTGCGGACACCCCGCCGCGACCCCCGCCAGCAGAGTCCCTCCCGCGAGTGAGGTGAACACCGCCCTGTCCCTGAGCATGGAACCGATCCACCTGCAGCAGGTCTCCTCTATTCCACGCTCCCGGGCAGCTGCCAGAACCGATCCGAACGAGGTGTTGCTAAAGCCCCCCTCTATGTCTAGGAAGGCCCCCAGCGCCACCTCCTTGTTCTCCAGCGTATTCTCCAGTTTCAGCACCAGTTGGTGCAGTGCTGTTTCTGTTGAGAATCCTGCTCTGTATGCATATTGTCCGCAGTGTAGAGGATATGCTTCCAGTACACCGCCCCTAATGTGCCGGTCGAGCAGTTTTTCCACTGTTTTTAGCAAGAAGGACATGAGACTTATTGGCCTCAGGGACTTTGCCTGGTCTGTTGGACGCCCATGTTTAGGAATAAATACAACCCTGGCCAGTCTCCATGCCCTCGGAATGTACCCCAGAGCCAGGCTGGCCCTCATAATGAGGGTAAGCACCGGCGCCAGTATATTTATCCCCTGTTGGAGCATGATGGGCATTATTCCATCAAATCCCGGCGATTTGTATGGCTTAAAGCTGTTAATGGCCCATCTGATTTTGCTCCAGGTAACCACCTCTTTAGCGACTGTCCAGTCTACTCTAGATGCCCGCCTATAAGGCGCCTCTATTTCTGAGTGTTCCCAGTCCGGAGGTGATTGGTTTATTATGTTACAGCCGGGGAAGTGCGTCTGGAGTAAAATTTCCATAGTTTCCTCCCCCGAGCTTGTAAAGCCTCTCGTGGGTGTTCTAAGGGAGCCTATGTTAGTCTGAGGGCCCTTAGACAGGATCTTGTGTAGTCGAGCACTCTCGGACGTGTTTTCCACTTCTTTGCAGTGCCTCCTCCACGACTCCTTCTTGTCGTCCATCAGTCTTTTGTTATAGGTCGATAGGGCCTGTCTAAATTCATCCCATGCTCCCGACCTTTTGGCCGCGTTAAACAGCTTACGAACCTGCGTCCTACTTTGCCTGAGGTCCTCGTTCCACCACGGGACGTTCCTGGTGGACACCCTCATTTTCAGGGAGCAGTTGGCGTTATAGGCCGAGGTAATTGCGTCTCGCAATTGGACTGCTGCAATCTCGAGGTCTATTGAATTTTTTATGGTACTCTTAACCCCCCGCAGTTTCACAGCCAGGTCTGCCCTGTAGGCTTCCCAGTCCGCCTTGCGGGGGTCCCGGTACCATACCGTTTCTCTTTCGACTTTGGCGATTTCAAACCGGATGTATCTGTGGTCTGAGCTACTCACTTCCCCAGACACAGCCCAGCTTTTAACAAAGTCACCCAGAGACTGGGTGGAAACTGTTAGATCTAAAACTTCCTCACGCCGTGTTGAGACGAAGGTCGGTTTATTACATCTATTCAATATGTCTAAATTAAATTTCATAAAGAATTGTAAAAGTGCCTCACCCCTAGAGTTTGTGTCCGAGCTACCCCACAACTCATGGTGCGCATTCGCATCCATGCCGATGATGGTCTGCCATCCACCTGCTCTGCTACCCACCATCAGCTGCTCCAATTCGTTGGGTGGAGGAGGGTCCGTGCTGTCCCCTGGCAGATAGGCTGACGCGACAGTAATGTCCCTCAGCCCATCCGCTCCTCCACATCGAATTTTGATCGTTGCCAGGTCCCTGGAACAGAAATTCATTAGAGGGAGAAACTCTATCCCTTCCCTGACAAAAATGCAGACCCTCGGGTTCTCGCTGGATCTGCTGTAGATGAGCTTTGACCTGACCTGACCTGACCTGACCTGACCTGACCTGACCTGACCTGACCTGACAAAAATGCAGACCCTCGGGTTCTCGCTGGATCTGCTGTAGATGAGCTTTCCAGTAGCTCCGCCGAGTCCCTTGATCTCTCTTTTATAGGAGTACGGTTCCTGGATGAGGGCCACAAAGCTATGGTAACCACATTTTATACGCCGATTTATAGTATAAATGGAATACACTATTTAAATATTTAAGTTAAAAGAAAAAAATATATTAACTTTAAATGAAAAAAAAATGGTGCCACAAGAGGACGCAAGACCAAAATATTTGTGTGTTGAACAACATTTATTTAACATTGCAGACAAATGTCATTTTTCTTCAACCATAAGTATATGATTTTCGTACAAAAATTCCGCATTCATTTGAAAATTCACTATCATAGCGCACTTGCTGTATCCAGTCTATCACAAACACGTCAATAGTCCTCAAGTGAGGGAGCCGTATTCTGCTTAAAATTGCAGGAGATTGATTTTGTATCTGAGTGCACGTCTGCAGACTTTTTCAGTTTATCATAAAATACGTGAGCACGCTTTTTATGCAGTGTTAGTTTAGTCTGAAGTGAAGCTTTTTTACGATTTCTGCATTTCTACTATCATGTTTTATGCTAGACTTAAGTTCTTCGCATTCAGTTGAGAAGTACATAGGTCAGATTTTAGCCTTGAAAGACGATAGGGATAGGTCTGTTTCAAATATTTTAAATAGAAGTTGTATAAAAGTTTACAGGTTAGTTTTTCTGTTTATAGTAGCAATAATGTTGGAGTAATATTTTGTTAATAAGCAGTTCATACATATACCGCACGCTAAATTTGGTAACGGGGATTCAAGTTTTCGTCCACATTTACCATAGTTGCCTCTAGGGGAATCATATAACAATATCTTGGATTTAATGCAACAGATTCAATAATATGAAGTCAACCTAAACTTTACCTACAAAAAAGATGTGAAATTTCACACGACATATATGAGGGACCTAGTCAATTATCCAGAAAATCTTAGACATCACTTATTAAAGTCTGATTTAGAAAATGTAATGCCCAAAGAGTACCATATTTACACTGATGGATCAAAAAACGGAGAATCCACAGGTTACGCAATTTATGACCCCCAAAACGAATTTAACAAAAAAGTTAGAACAAATAGAATTATGAGCATATACACGGTTGAGATGTTAGCTATATGGGAAGCCCTTAAATATATAAAAACTATTAACCACGAAAGTTTTATTATATTATCTGATAGTAGGAGCTGCATAGATAAATTAGAAAATTCATATGTTTAAAAAAATGTGAATATCTGACCTCATCGATGAGTGAAACTTTATACGAGCTTGAAATGAATGGGAAACATATTATTTTTTGTTGGATAAAAGGACACGGTGAAATAAGAGGCAACGAAAAAGTAGATACTTTTGCAAAACAAGCCTTACTAAATTATTGCATCGCAATAGAATTCTTATGCCTAGCAAACGATATTTTAAATGAAATAAAGAAACAGCAATGGGAGAATTGGGTAAAACGATACCAAAATTGCAATAAAGGGCAATATTACAAAGAACTACAGGTGAGTCTTCTAAAAAAACCTTGGTTTCTAGACATGAGTTTAGAAAAGAACTCGGTTAAACAATATATTATTTAAGATAAATATTAGAGAAAATCCTTTTTGAGAATGTGGCGAGTTAGGGGACGCCGAGCAGTTATTGTTGGGTTGTGGAAAGAATAAAAGTGTTATTAATAAGTATTTAAAGTTGTTATATAATATACAAGTGCTTGTGCCTCCGTTCAACTTGAAGCATATGTTACAAACAAAAAATAAAACAGTATACCAACTTCTTGTGACAATGCTCAAAGAATTGAAGATTCAGGTGTAAGAATATTTGCACTGTTATTAATATAAGGTAGATATAGTGTAAGTACATTGTAAATAGTAACATTTGATGAAAACCTAAATGTCTTTCCAAATGTGATCCTGTACTATCCGTGGTTCTCTTGTTTGTGGAAATGTGGCCATGACAAACCCCATGGTCCAATGTGTCCCTGTTTTCCCAAATAATGAGTTGGCAAAAAAAAATACATAAACAAAAAAGGATGATAAAAGAAAACAATAAAAAACAAGTAAAAACAAAAAAAAACAAAAAAAAACAGAAAACAGAGAAAACAAAAACAACTAATAACAAAAATTAATGTAGAATAAGGTATAAAAGTATCTTAAAGAATGTAAGGTAAGATTTTGGCAAAAACAAAAACAAAAATGAAGCATAATGGAAAGTGATTTCTGACTTGGAGTTCCAGGTAAAAAATAATGATAATGGTGATGATAAATATAAAAATATGGTAACGTGAGCGAATGGCAGTTTGCCGCAGCCAAACCCCTAGACTTAAAAAAAATATTGCCATCTACTCTGTACTATGGAGTGTTCTGCGGCTAGACACTATGAGCGACTGTATAGAATTTAACACAGAGCGCGACCACATCACCAAGACAAAAGTGAGCTGAGACGCAGAAAAGGCGAACCTTCAGCAAAACCGAACGTGAGCAGCTCATAATGGTATAATGAGCCAAGACAGCTCTTCCGAGTAGTGTGCACGCTACACAAAAAGGCTTGCGAAATGAATAAGCCCATTATGCTAGAAGCCACGAGAAAAACTGTACACTGGTGGACCAAGTAAACAGCAGCACAAAAAAGGCGTGTGCATAATTCACTGCGTCTAAATGTTGAGATAAACAGAGGTATAAAAGAGGTCAAATAAAAGAAGAACTTGAGTAAGGAGATTGATCATATAAGCAAAAAGCATTGAGATGTGTTTAAAAAGTCATAATGGTATCTGCCATAATGGATACAGAATACCCAACTGTAGGATAAATATTAGAAGTCCCACATGCAAACTGATCAAGGGAAAGGAAAAAGAAATAATTGAAGAATTATTTTAATTGTGCCAAAAGAGAAACACTATCTATTTTTCAAAAAGGATGAATTAAATACTTTGCCTCGAAGACTACAGTCTTTAGGAGCGTAGAGACCAGATAAAATTTCACCCAAATCGTAAAAACTGTGGCAAGAAAACTGTGGCATGCTAGATGTTTTGCATATGTTACTGATAAACAGAATATTCCCGAATCGCAGCAAACTGGCAGACCTGGGGTTGATTTGAAAACCAGATTGCCAGTATAGACAAATATGCCTATTGAAAATCCTGGAGAAATTGCTTGAGCACCTTCTTGCAAAGTGATTCAAAGGGGAGCTTACAGTACTGGTAGCTCTTACAGATGATCAATACGACTTCAGGAGTGGAAGATTCATAACATATGCTATGAAAAAGTAAAGAAAGCTACAGAACAAATATCAGATAACAGAAGGGACAAGAAAATTCGTCAACATAGACCTACTCAATGCATTTATTAGTGCTCCGTGGCAAAAGACCATGGATGTTCTGAAAACTAGGAACGTCTCCTCATATTTTAAACAAATTAAAAATTGGATCAAATAGTCATTATTACAAGTTAAGGAATGGAGACGTGCAGTGCGGTGTTCCTTAAGGGCCCGCCTTGGGCTTCCGTATATGTATATCAGTATGTTCCAAACCGAGCTCGTAAAAGTGATTGGACGAATGAAAAATGGTCGGTATATCTAAAACATTTTACAGGATAATATTTTGTGAAATATCTGCTATAACGGATATGACATGTTAGTATATATGCAAGGTAACGTGGAGCCGGCAAAGTAAATGTCTAGATTGCTGACGTTTCGATTGAAAAATTAGAGTGACCACCCTATATCACAGACCTTCGTCCTCTAAGATTATTATGGTATGAACTAAAACGCTATCCATGTACGACGAAGAAATCCCGTTCGAAGTGCCAGAGGAGAGCTCCCGATTGGAACACAACGGGAGTTGAATGCACTTCCTCAAGAAATATATAAACTCTGAGTTGAAGCCTGCCAAGAAGGATGTAAGTTGTAATTAAGGAGGAAATACATATTAGCGACTGAATTCCCGTTTCAGAAAAACGATAAGGCTATCATATCCCTTAGCATTAAGTCTCAACTAAATACTCCTCAATTTATATAACAATTCACAATTTTTCTTTTTCATCTGATCCCAAATCATACTTCTTTACTTCAGGTTTAGGAAATAAACTGTCTTAAAGCTGCAAATGCATTGATTTGCTCAAATTAATTTTTTGAAAAAAGATCCTTTCAAATCTCACAATATTCCATAATTTTGTCCAGGGGTCTAGCACTAAGCCCAAATCATACTTTTTTACCTCAGGTTTAGGAAATAAACTGTCTTAAAGCTGCAAATGCATTGATTTGCTCAATTTAATTTTTTGAAAAAAGATCCTTTCAAATCTCACAATATTCCATAATTTTGTCTAGGGGTGCAAATTATCTTGGATATAAATATATGGTAGTCAGATGTTGAACTAAATTGTGTTATATATTGTACATATTTGAGCACAATAGCCTGGCTCTTATACATTTAACCGCGTTCAGCTTCATATAAAATTAAAGAAAAAGGAAATACTTAGCGTGCTTTTAATTTGTGTTTGGCTGAAAATCCCGGCTGTTTAATTATGTAAAATGGAGCTAATCCCCAAAGAATTCCGTTGCAAATAAACATTGCGAAAGCCCAGTAATATTTTCATTTAGACCAAAGGGAAGTTAAAAACAATCACTTTTAATTTAATTCCAATCAGTACATGCGACTGCTGTTAAAAAATATATAAAGAATGTTTACTTTATACTTATCTTCTCTGACCTAGGAATATTTTTGTTAAGACATGATATATTGGACTTATGAATCATTTATTTTTATTTGTCTCTATTTCTTTATATATTTATTTAGAAAATAAGTTTATAAAATCCATTGCGCCTATAAGCAAAACATTCATTTTTAATGACCTCATCCATGTAGTATACAGTAGTCTTACAAATATAATCAGATACAGAGGACCTACTAAAAGGGTTGTTCACTTCAGAAGTAGGAATTTTACTCAACTGCATTACCTTTGCTTGCTGTTTTCTAAAGCCAAATTATTATAAATTTAAAAAAATCTGGACGCAGCAAGTGCGCTATAGTAACGAATTTGCATAGGTTTTGTAAAATATAACGTACCAAACTTACTTTCTGCCTGTCTCAACTTATTTTTGTTAAATTTTGGTGTGTGTGTGTTCCTTCCAATGACATCCTTTTCTTGCACAAACACACATATTAAATTCAAGTGGCATATTCGCTCCAGAAAATGTAGACTCTCTATGTCAATATAACATGTCACTCAAGTGATGTGACAAGCTTTTTTTGTTATTTCAACAACACACAACGCGAGTTCACAGCCTGAATACTATCGTACCGAAGGTGTCGACAAGGAGGAAAGAGGCAACTTGTTAATTCTGGACTTGAAGGTTTGGAGGTTCGGAGGAGAAAGAAAAACATGTGTCGGCAAGGAATTCCACAACTTGGAAGTTCTCGAGATAAAAGAGCGGGCATAACAAGATGTTCTATGTCTGGTGACGTGGACAGTAAAAGGGTGCATTCGCTCTGTTCCCTTGGTAGATCTGTTGGGGGCAGCAGGTGGAAGAACTATGGAAGAAAGCTCATCTGAGCAGAGGGTCTCGGGCTGGTGTACCTCTTATGAGATAGAAAGCAAGACAGATTTGGTGGAGTTGAATTGTACAAGATTTCAACTTCCTCAGTCTAATATTTTTTGGAGATCCACAGAGACAGAACCTTTCATTAGTCTGCGATCCTCATCTAATTGGGCTAAAGCGACAGGTTTAGAATATTGTATGTTTAAGTGGAGGGTGCTGTCGTCATCCGCGTAACTGTGAACTGGGTTGGATGTGCTAAAGAGGAGGTCGTTAATGTGGAGAAGAAACAAAGTAGGGGCTAAAGTTGAACGTTGAGGGGCTCCTGCATTAATTGGATACAGTTTAGAGGAATGGCCATCCACGACAACAGAAATGCCCCGGTTGGAGGGGAAATTTGCTGTCCAGGTACAGACTTTTGGTGGTAGGCCATGGGCTGGAAGTTTATTAAGCAGCGCTGCGTCTCAGACCTGGTCAACTGCTTTGGATATGTCTAGAGCGTCAATCTGGGATTCACCGTGTAGTTAGATTGACTTGCTCCAAGAATGGGTGACAAAGGAAAGGAGGTCGGCAGTCGATCTACGCTGACGGAATCCATACTGCCTGTCGTGGATTAGACTGTGTTTTTCAAGAAATTTTTGTAATTTGGTGTTTATATACTTTTCCATCATTTTAGAGACGACTGAAAGGAGAGAAATAGGCATCTACTTGCTAGAAAGCGCTTTGGATCATTTCTTGGGGAGGGTTGTACTCGAGCAGTTTTCCAGTTACTCGGGAATATACATCTATTGTAAGATGTCTAAAAGAGACGAGTTAGGACAGGAGCAAGATCTGGTGCGCATTTTTTGAGAACAATTGCTGAGATCTCGTCAAGGCCAGAGGCTATGCTGGTATTAAAAGAAGAGAGCATCTTTCGTACCTTTTTAGTTTTGAAAATAATATCATTTTATGCGCGACATTGGGGACTGTTTGTGGTTGAACATTTGGAGGTGGGTTGAGAGTAGAATTTCTGGCGAACAACGAGGCAAAATGTTCAGCCTTGACCAGAGCGGTAGCAACAATTTCTGAAACAAGAGGTGGGAACGTGCTCTTGCAGAAATTATTCCTATAGATTTGGCAAGAGTCCAGAAGGGTTTGCTGCCGTTAGAGCTCGAGAGGACTTTGTGTTTTATGGGGTTATTAAACGAGTTTTTTGCCTCAGAAAGAATGCGGACATAGCGGTTTCTTGCGCCGTTAAATACTTGACGATTTTTTTGACTGGGATTGTGTAGAAGCGTTTTGTGAGTTTTGACCTTTTTAAGTCTGGCCTTGTCACAAGATTTAGAGAATCAGGCCTTTTAAGTGGCTGAAGAGGTTTTCTGTGTATGTGAAATAAATAATTCCATGCCAGCTTGGATGATTTCGGTGACGTTTTGTGAGATGTTAGGGGGGTCAGGTCAGGTCAGGTCAGAGAAGCAGACAGACGTTCCATGGAAATGAGGAAAAGTAATTCCGCATTTTAACCCAGTTCGCGGATTTGTAGTGCCAAACGATACGTGGGTGTGATAACTGTTTGACTTCGGGTTGCACTGAGCGGGAAGCAGTGAGCATGTCGTGGTCTGAACGACCAAGTGGGGCGGTGACTGATACCTTACAGCATCCAGGTTTTGAAGTAAGAAGGAGATCCAAGGGATTTGAGCTGTGTGTTGGGATGCGAGGAAAGTAAGTATGTTGCGGAGCCATATTGGCTAAAGAGTTGCTAACTGCGAAGGCCTCCGAGCGCCCCCTTGTGGATCGTTTTTTGAAGATCATAGCCATTCCTTATTATGGACATTGAAATCACCAAGAATAGTGACCTCGGAGGAAGGATATTCAGAAATCAGATGGTCGTTTTTTTCAGAAAGGTAGTTGAAGAGCTGGACAAAGTTGTTGTCCGAAGGTGACCGGTAAATGCAACAGATGAATTTGGCTGCAGCCCTGAGAGAGAGTTTCATCCAAAGTATGTCTTTTCTTTCAGCTTCCAAATTGGGAAGTCTGGTGCAGGGTAGATTGCTACGGACGTATGCGCACACATCTACATGCAATCTAAAGGAAGTAAGGAGCTCATACCCTGGAAAATTTAGGTGATTAGTGGCTGTTTTGGCACTGATTTGGGTTTCGGTGAGGAAGAGTAGTTGGGGTTCAGGTTAGAATTTAGGCCACATATATTCTAGAAGGATATGTTAATTCGTGATGCCGGCGCCCCCTGCACACCCCTTTCCCGGAGATCCGAATGGACGGGTATCTTGTCTCCGGAATCTTCTGTACAAGGAGGAGCCATCATCATTTTTGTCTATAAGGGAAACCGACTCATACACCAGAACCGGAAGCGGTGGAACCTCCCCGAGCGTGAAAAAAATCCTTTACTATCACGTAAAGGAAAAGTCCACTACCACATACAAAAACTATTGACAACTAAAGGTTTAATGGGACTTCATGGCTCAGTTTTGAAAAGGCTCAAATACCCTGGAAGGATGACTCTAACATCCCCCAAAATAGCCCCCAAAAAGATACTAGACTATATGAATCACATATTTCAGAATCCCCGCAAGTGCGCCAACCATTACTTTTCAGGGAACACATAAAATATTTTGCAATAAATATATGTCTTTTTCAAATTTCTAGATATAAACCGTGATTCTTATTACATATTTGTTGCTAGCACGCACATAAGAATATTTTTGTTGATAATGAATTAAGGAATATATAATGAAATATATGATTTATATGAAAAGTGTGAACGTTTTGGGCAACTATTAGCAAATAGAGTCACATTAGGGTCGCAGGGCTGAGAGGCCGAAGGCCTATAAGACTCATTAAACAGCCCACAAAAGTTTTATTATATCTATCTTTGTTTATTCTATTAAACTTTATAATACAGTAACACAGTAATGTTATGTTCTAACAATAGGGAATTATTTTGCCGCATTTTTGAATTTCAGTTAATTTTGAATGGCAATTATTTAACTAAAATAAATTTCGGAACATTGTATCTGTAGCTTGGTGGCAATATATGTGTTAAATTTCCAAGTTGTGGAACTCCTTGCCAGCACATGTTTATCCTTCTCCCCTGAACCTCCAAACCTTCAAGTCCAGAATTAGCAAGTTGCCTCTTTCCTCCTTGTCGACACCCACGGTACGATAGTATTTAGGCTGTTAGCCCTCGTGGTGTGTTGTTGAAATAAAAAAAATAAAAAATAATAAAAAAAAAGGAAAAAACGAAAGAAATAAACTAACGAGTTTTAAGCATAAAGCATTTTTGAGAAGAAAATTTGCAATTTGAGATGAAAAAAACTTGAATCTCATAACAAGTCGACGAACTTAGCCTCAAATTAGCGAAGAATTTTTCAGCGTAAAGAAAGAAAAATATTTATGTACTGACTTTTCAAAAATCCCAACACCCAGTAAGAGTCGACCAATTGCAATGTTTTTTTATACTACTCTGTTTTAAAAGACTGGGGTTGGATATTGTGGCTGTAAACTGAAACAAAAAGCAGAATCACCCCAAATACCACAAAAATAATAACAGATACTTATGCGCCAGATACGTATTTTGACAGCGAAGTTGTCTTCATCAGTAGCTGTCGCTAAAGTAACTCTATGGGCAAAATTATCCTATTTATATACGTAAACTATACACACAAAAAAGTCTGGACGCAGCAAGTGCGTTATGGTAGCGAATTTTCGTAAAAATGCTTTTGATGGCAAATATGTCTTGTTTTTAAAAGAAGGACATTTGTTTGGCAGTATAACCTATATATTAGTAACAATCTACCGTATTTCCTTATATCAGCTTTGTTGTTTCCACAAGTACAAACATTTTCTGAAAATAAACGTTAAAATTTCCAGAAAAAAACTGGTCCGATTTTCCTGGCCAACGAATCTATTTAAGCTGTTTACACACTTGCCAGGATATAATTATTCACAAATAACTTTAGGACCAAAATTTAAAAAAATTATGAAAATTTGCAAAAATTTCTTGTACAGAAAAGCATCATTTTTTTTACAGAAATTGCTTGCAGTAATAGACTAAATTATATTTTTCACCAGAATTCGACAACTTTTTTTACAATAACGTACTAAACATTTAGTATTAATTGCCAACATATCACAAATATCTTCAAAAACAAGTTCCACAGAAACACTAAACACATTTCTGCGAAAACTTTTAAAATTCAACCACTATTTGAGCGTGACCGTATACGGCAGCTCGACTTTTTCGACGAGTGATGCAAACAAAAAGCTCTCTAAATGCGTGATTTCCGTGGGGCTCTATTGCTAAAAAAACACTGGACGCAGCAAGTGCGTTATGGTAGTGAATTTTCATTTAAATGTTTTTAATTGCCAATATGTGTGTTTCCTTTTTAAGAAAGCAGGCATCAATTTTGGTTACCAGTATAACCTATATAGTAAAAACAATGTGCCATGTTTCATAAAAATAACTTTATTGTGTGAAAATGTACAAAAATTTCCAAAAGTAAACTTAAAGTGTTCCCGGAAAAACTCGTTTCTTGGTCAACCTTATAGGTTAATAGCAAATTTGAAGCATTTAATGAAAATTCGCTACCATAACGCACTTGCTGCTCCCGAATTTCTTTTCGTACAAACATGCATTATATTTCGATGAAAAATTCAAAAATGCAATAACATAAGGCGTGTTTGATTAAAAAAAAAAAGAAAATTTGTATCACCAACGACTTATGGGCCATCCTGTAATTGTAGAAATATTTTTTTAAGATGTAGCTCAAGACACCCTATAGCTTTATTGATTTTTTACGAAAATTCGACAAAAATTATATGCCCTTAAACGATAAACTCTATAGGTAAGACTACTGCCAAGCATCAGAGAAAGGGTCTATTTGAAATGAAATTTCTGGAAACATTTTAGTAAAATGAAGGACAATGACGGTTGAAAGACTTTAGAGTTTATAAAACATTCTTCTTGAGACATTTGATTTTCATATACCGTATTAGATTCAAGTTATTTGCTTAAATGTTGCCGATTTGGACGTTTTAAATCGCAACTTTGACGTTTTGAAGAAAACTCCAATTTATTTTTCTTTAAATGCCTATAACTTTTTTGTCTTTTGACCTACATAGCTAAATTTTGATAGGTAGCTTACCTATAAGGATATTAAGTAGCGTACCAAATTTGGTTGCGCTTACCTTGTTAATTTTGGAGATATAAATTTTTTTCGAAAGGAAATACAAACTTTTCCGGGAAAACCTGGGCAGATTTTCCTGGCTAACGAACTCATCCAATCCATTTGCAAAAGAAATTTTTCCACTAAATTTAGTTAAAATCGGCCTATTATTTTTTGAATTATCGGTGTGATACAAATATATATATATATATATATATATATATATATATATATATATATATATATATATATATATATATATATATATATATATATATATATATATATATATATAGAAAAATTGAAACTGACCCCGGATATGTGTTCTAGGGGGCCTAGTTCGCGGTCATTTGAAGAAATTTTTTCAAAATTCAAATGTCGGGATCTCCTCATTAGTGAATTTTTTTTAAGAAAATTCACTAAAACGCCGTTTCACAATTTGTGATGTGTATTTGAAAAATGTGTCAAAAACATGAAAAGTTGCAAAACAATTGAAATAACTCAAAAACGATGAATTTTTTCCTTACAAAGGTGCACTATAATTTAATGGAAAATACAAAAATGCAATAAAATAATGGGGTGTTCTATAAAAAAAAGAAAGTGTGTATCACCAACGACTTATGGGCCAGCCTGTGATTATCGAAATGAGTTTGTAAGATGCAGCTCGAGATACCCTATAATTAACGTATATACTTTTTTGTCTTATCTTGTATAATAATGGATATATTATGCTTTGGCGTAGAAAAGCGTCACCCTGTATATGTGTAAACAGACAAAAACTGAAACTGACCCCGTATATGGGTTTTTGGGGTTCTAGTTCGCGCTCATTTGAAGAAATCTTTTTAAAATTCATAAGTCGCGGTCTTCTCAAAACGAATTTTTTCAACGAAAATTTGCTAAAATATAGACTACTAAACCATAAACTCTATAGCTGAAATTACTGCCGAAGCATAACAAAGAGGGTCTATTTGAAATGCATTTTCTGAAAACATTTTAGTAAAATGTAGGACAACGATGGTTGAAGCTGAAACTCAAGGCTTTGAAAAACACACTTCTTACAACATATCGTCTACATAATCCGTATTTGTTCCAAATTCGTTGTCTGAAAATGCAAATTTCGACGTTTCACATCGCGACTTTGACGTTTAAAGAAGAAAAATTATCAAATTTTCAAAATTTTTTGTCTGCTACTTCTTGAGGTTTTTGTGTCAAGAAAACTTGACCGTTATATGTAATATTCAATTGGCGTTGTTAATCACGAAAAATATTTTGTTCGTGTGCTCTCCTCTGATCACCAGTGGTACCCAATTTTTTTTCTTAAAATGCCGATAACTTTTTTTTTTAAGTAGCGATCTGAATTTTGGCACCTCGGGTAAGTTGAATAGCAGAAACGGGTGTGCCAAATTTGGTTGTCATAGCTTTGTTATTTTCGGAGATACAAAAATGTTCCGAAGGGAAACCCAAAATTTTTCCGGAAAAGCTGGTCCGATTTTCCTGGCTAACGAACTTTTCCAAGCCACTTTCAAAAGGAAGGTATGTACCAAATTTCATTAAAATCGGCATATTATTTTTTGAGTTATCGATACGATATATATATATATATATATATATATATATATATATATATATATATATATATATATATATATATATATATATATATATATATATATATATATATATATATATATATATATATATATATATATATATATATATATATATATATATATATATATATATATATATATATATATATATATATATATATATATATATATATATATATATATATAGTGTTAAAAAGTACGCTTGCAAACTTTAAGAGGCCTTTCATGGTCCTAACAAGAGAAGTTCATATAAATGTAGGTCTGGAAATGCATAGTTTTTAAAATACAGGGTGTTAAAGTTTCTCAAAGAAATTACGGTGTCTTCACATTTCCTAAAAACTATGACATGGCGGAGATCTAAAATTTTGCACATCATTCATGCTATACACGAGTAATGAATTGGGAGTCGCAATAATTACTTATTCGACACAGTGGCGGAGATACGGGCCTGTCAATAGTGTTTCATATAATTAACTTCTACGCAACTGGGTGTACTAGAATTCTGACTCTATTTTAATATTCGGCAACTCAATCTACACAAAAAAGCCTGGACGCAGCAAGTGCGTTATGGTAGTGAATTTTCATAGAAATGATCTGGCACAAAATATTTTATAACTTTTTTTTCTTGTAACATAGAAATCTAAATTTTGGTATATAGTTTGCTTTTTATATCGTAAACCTACCTATCAAATTTGGTTATCATAGATATTTTATTTTTTAAGATAAAAATTTTTTTCAAATGAAAACTCAAAATTTTTCTGGAAAACCTCGTCCGATTTTTTTGATTAACGAACTTGTCAAATCCTTTTACAAAGGGAAGGTACGTGCCAAATTTTATCAAAATCGACGTATTATTCTTTGAGATAAAATTTTTTTTCGAAGGCAAACTCAAAATTTTCCCAGAAAACCTCGTTTGATTTTCCTGACTAACAAATTTGTCAAAGCTATTTACAAAATAAAGGTACATGCCAAATTTTATTAAAATCGGCTAATTACTTTTTGAGATAAAAATTTTTTTCGAATGAAAACTCAAAATTTTCCCGGAAAACTTCGTCCGATTTTCCTGACTAACGAACTTATCCAAGCTATTTACAAAAGAAAAGTACATGCCAAATTTTATCAAAATCGGACTATTATTTTTTGAGTTATCGGTGTGATACATATATATATATATATATATATATATAAACATATAAAAATTGAAACTGACCCCGGATATGGGTTCTAGGGGTCCTAGATCGCGCTCATTAGAAGAAATTTTTTCAAAATTCAAAAGTCGAGATCTCCTCATTAGTGAATTTTTTCTAAGAAAATTAACTAATATGATTACTTGCAATTTTGTGCTTTAACCACTCGTTTCCGAGATAAATGATAAAATGTGATTTCATTTCCCTATGAGCGTACGCCACTAGAGAACAAAAAGTTCGCTATTTTGATGTATACTTTGCTAGAGACGTAGAAATTATCAAGATAAAGAACAATTTTAATTAAAATTATATATATATATATATATATATATATATATATATATATATATATATATATATATATATATATATATATATGATATTGGTCATGCGGTGCGACGAGTAACTGTAAGTCGATTGTGTTTAGCTCCAACAGATTAAACAGAATGAAAGTGAGTTAAATCCCGAAAAAAGTTGAAAGTTCGTAGTATTGTCCGTCAGTTATCTAAGTGGACAAGTGTTTACACACCTTAAACAGATTTAGTTAGCAAGAAATCTTTGAAACAGAACATAACGTTGCAATACATGAGATTCACTAAAGAATGTATAGTACAACCATACTTATAAAACAAGTCTCACCAGAGCATAGGAAGAAGAACTAGGTAATATTGTTTCAAAAGAAGTAACCAGGTGTTTACAAGATGTAAATGTATTGGAAAAGCTTGTTGAGAAAATGCCGACACTGATGCTAGATAGCCTAGAATCCAAGTCAGATGAGATAATTAATAAACAAAGCAGAACTGAAAGTCAGGTTACAATTTTAAAACAAGAAAATAAAGAACTAAAAGACAGAGTTGATGAGTAAGGGCAAAAGCTACAATGTCTCAATACAGACAAAATACAAGGTTTAGGAGAACTGCATAACGAGGATGCAAAAGATAGAACGAAGATATTTTTAGAGAAAAATTAAATCTACAATTTGAAGACGATTTCACGAAGTACTACAGAATTGGAAAACACGGAGTAAACAATAAACCGAGACAGATTGTTGTAAAGTTTGCCAATGAGAAGAAGTTTAACGATCTGATGATAAACAAGAGCTTACTTAGGAATACAAAAATATATATTACAGAGGAACTAACCAAGAGAAGGATGGGACTTTTTCATGAAGCTAGAGAAAATTTAGAAAAAAAAAACGTAAGGATATATAACGGAAATATATACACCAAGACAGATGGCAAAAAGAATTGGGATAAAAACGATTTTGGATTTGCAGAATAGATGTCAGTGATGTTGGATCGTTACCACACAAAAAGGTGAATTGTTTTTATAACGCAAGTAAGTTATAGATATTGCATACATTTTTTTTATTGTTGAGTGGTGCTAATTTAGGAAAGTTATTACAATATACTGCTAAGGTTTATTTGTTGAGCTATAATAGTTAATAAATATCGAAATATAAATTATCATTATATGTGGGATGAATTTATTGGAATAACAGCGGTGGGTTTGCTGTCTTGTCAGGGAATAAAAAGAGGATAAGATTTTAAATTATTTCATTGATTGTTGTTGCCTTTACCTGGTGAAACTGGTCCATACTACATACAGACTTGGAGACTACTTCTCTGGCTTCACTACAAAAACGAAAACCAACAGTGAAGCCAGAGAAGTAGTCTCCAAGTCTGTATGTACTTTTAAATTATACTAATAAGAAAAATAATACTTATTTATTTTATTCTACGTAACTGAAAGCGAGATATATTATAATATAGAGGTAATTTATTTTGGTTTGTTAATAAGCTTTTTTTCTCTCAAAACCATTTAATCAAAGTAATATCACGGTTGTTTTATTGTGGTTTGCTCCTGTTTCGGGTTATTATTTTTACGGATTATTTTTGTTATTTTTTGCTGTGAGGATATCTGATCGTCTGTTGCTAACTACGAATATTGGTGTGTTATGAGGTTGGTGAATTTTTGGATGTTTTAAATGCATGCAAATTCAATGGACAAATAAAATATGTAATTTTGGAGAGTTTTGATAATGAAATTACTACTGCGAATGGAATGGGTTTCTCAGTTATGCACATGAACGTGAGAAGTATAAGAAAATATTCTGATGAGTTTTTGTTTTGCTAAAGGATTGTCAAAAAATTAGTTTGACTGCATAATTTTGAATGAGATCTGGTCTGTGCCTGATATGAATATTTTTATGATTGGGCGTTTTGATGTGGTTTATAGTGGGGGTAAATGCAATCAAAATTATGGCGTTATTATGTACGTAAAAAGATGTTACAATGCAGCAATGAGTAAGATTATGTTTGGTGAGTTTACATCTGTTAGCTCAGTTGTAAAATTCCATGAAAAGTCTATCAGTATTATTGGTAACTATAGGTCACCATCATCAACCGCAGTCATTTTTCTGTATAATTTGAGTGCATTTTTGGACCAAAAGATATTTTGACATTGAGATTATAGCTGGATATATTAATATTGACATATTAACTGGAGATCGCCTACTAATATAAAGTACTTAAATATTTTTGAGAAGTATGGATATGTGTCACAAATAAATGTACCTACTAGAGTAATCAAGGATTCTGAGACATGTATATATCATATGTTTGTTAGGTTGGGAAAAGGTACTGCAAAGTAATACAGGAGATCGGAAATATCAATCAGGCCTTGTGTCCTGTAGACTAGGGTCACTGATCACTACAGCTGCTTTGTGTATCTCATTGTCCAAAATAATGCAGATGGTAGCCTGAAGTTTGATGAAGCTCACGCAAAAGTTAAAGCAAAAACGTTGTGGACACTGAAAAATTTATTCAATACTTGGAATCAGAAGACTGGGGTGTTTTACAGGGTGTGAAGGATAAACTGATGATGACTGACCATCTAATGGATATATTTGCTAGCGCCATTAACAGAGTGACAAAGATTACCACCATAGTTGAGAGAAGTAGGCAACATTGGATAACGCACGAGTTAATTAACTTGATTAGAGTGAAAGACAAATTTAGATTAAAGTGGCTTAAAATAAAAATAACTAAGCTTTAGAGACTCAGTAAAAGATCTTTAGGAATAAGTTGGCAAACTTGATTACGGAGACAAATAACAACTACTATAGAAACCGAATCATATTGCCAGAAAAAAATAAAAGCAAGGTTTGGAATATGATTAATGAAATAACAAGCATGCAAAAAAAGAGGAGCAGAGAATTACATCAGTAAAGTTATCGAATGGTTCAACCACTGAAAGCAATTCACAAATTTCTGAAGCCTTTCACGAATTTTTTTACTGGTGCCGGCAAGACACGACAGGACAGGAAAGAAGAATTTTAGCGGGAAAAGCTATAAAAGGGACAAAGTTTGTTCAAATACTTTTTATTTAAAACCGGTTACAAACAGTGAAGTCATAGAAGTTATTAACTCCTTAAAAAATAATTCTGCACCTGGAGAGGATGGAATAACATTTTACTACATTAAAATAGCACACCAGTTTGTGGTTGGGGCTTTGGTAATTATAATAAACAAAATAGTTGGGACAGAAAAAATCTCACTGCAATTTAAAAAAGGTGTTGTTATGCCAACACATAAAACAGGTGACCAACTGCTAATGGAAAACTATAGACCCATTAATCTAATAAATACTTTCGCAGGGATTTTTGAAAGTGACTAAAAAAAGAGTGATTAGCTTTCTTGACAAACTTGATATTCACTCCCAGAACCGGTATGGTTTTAGAACAGGTTTGTCCACAGAAAATACTCTTCATGAACTGAAGGCAACTATTGTGGGCAACTTTGAAAACAATAAGAAAGTCATCGAAGTCTTTCTTGATCTTCAAAAAGCTTTTGATACGGTCTCTCATGAAACCCTTTTGAATAAGTTAGAATACATTGGTTTTAGAAGAGTTGCGTTGAGTTTCTTTGAGAACTATTTGAAAAATAGGCAACAAGTAGTGAAATTAGATGATAACACAAGCGTACCATTGACAATGAAAAGAGGTGTCCCACAAGGAACAATTTTAGGTCCAGTTTTGTTCCTGATATACATCAATGATGATGCTCTGACATCTTTTGGCGACGATAATGTATCCTAGTTTTCATACGCAGACGATAAAGTTCTGCTCTGTGATGAGACTAACTGGCGCGAGACAATCCGAAATGCGCGTTATTGATTGGTGAGCTCACCCTTAAGCTGATCCATGATAGTCTGTATATTAACGTCAAAAAAACAACGTATATAGCATTCTCGCGAACATCGGCTATATATAGTTTTCCTTGGACATAAGACAAGAGCGTAGATAGTATAAATTAGCTCGGTATTACGGTAGATAAGAATTTAAAATGGCAAACGTACATAGAATATCTGAATACTAGGCTACGTAAACTTGTCCATGTTTTTTACGTTTTGCGAGATATAATGTCAATTAATACTTTGCTTAACGTTTATGATAGTCTGGTAGCGTCCACATTACGAGACGGAATATCCTGCTGGGGATCAGCTTATAAATCGACATTAAAACCGCTTTGCATAACAGAGAATTTCATAATTAGAACTATACTAAACAAACAGTTTATTATTCTACGAAATTGTTATACAACTCAAATACGGGTGTTATGAATATTAAGGGGTTGTATATTCTTCCGCTCGTACAGTATACCCACGAGGAAGTCTTATTACAAGAACAAACACAACATCAATACAAGGCAGGTGACAAATGGAAATGTACTAACATCAAGATGTAAAAAAATATTTCGCAGAAAACTATTGACTTTCTTGGATCAAGATTATAAAATCTTCTACCAGCGAAATTTAAGATTATAAAAAGGATTTATAAATTTCGTAAAAAATGAAGAAATACATACTGCAAAATTTCGAACGATTGGAAATCTTAATAGAGAATTGTTGAAAAAAAAACTATGGTACATAAAGACAGCTTATAATTATTATTACGAATGAATAGCAATGAAAGAGTGCTGTATACGTGGGTGTGCAAGTGTGGGCGTAGCGTTGGCGTGTGAGTACGTTTGGTATATGTATGTGTGAGTATATGCATGTGACTTTTGGGCGAGTGTACGAGCGCCGGGACTAGCGGGTGTCTGTGGGTAAGTATAAATGTGCGCATAAGTGAGAGTGGTTTCTTTTTACTGTGTATTGACAGTGCTGTTCTCTACTTGTGTTTAGTGTAGATTGGGTGGAAGACAGGACGGTTTCGAACAGAGATACGTTATAGAGGGATAGATGACTTCGAGCGATTGTTGTTGACGGATATACCTCATCCTTTTGACATTGGAATAGAGGTGAGAGTCTGTGTACAAGGGATGGTGGGATGCTTGAGAAGTTAAGTAGTGAAGGACGGTCAGATGTCTAATGTAAAATTGTTGTGATGTATGCTTTAATAGGGTACTTAATTATAAGGCGAAGCACGCAAGTATACCTATGTGCTTTCACATTTTTGTTATTAAGTATAAGTGTAAATTTGTATTAATTGATGTTGGAAAATAAATAAATAATTAAATAAAATAAAAATAAACTCTGAAAGTGACCTCCGATATGAGTTCTAGGGGCTCTACTTGGCGCTGATTTGGAAAAAATTGTTCGAAAATTCGAAAGTCGTTACCTCCCTATAAGCTATTTCTTTAACGAAAATTCTTTAAAAGTAAAAAAAGTTCTAGACGCAGCAAGTGCGTTATGGTAGTGAACTTTTATTAAATCTTTCAAATTTGAATAACTGAATTTTATGTAAACTTAGACAATTAAATTTTGGTACATGACAAGGTCTTTTTCAAAGCAACATACGTACCAAATTATATTAAAATATCTTTGTAATTTTAAAAAAAATTTAAATAACTCAATTTTCTATAAACTTAGAAGTCTGACTTTTGGCACACAGTAAAGTCTTTCCCAAGGTTATATACGAACCAAATTTCATTAAAATAGATTTGTAATTTTCGGAGAAAAAATTTTTTTTTTAAAGAAAACTCAAAATTTTCCCAGAAAACCTTGTTCGATTTTCTTGGCTAACAAACTTGTCTAAGCCATTAATAAAAGAAAAGCACTTACCAAGTTTCATCGAAATCGGTAAGTTATTTTTTGAGTTAGCGGTTGGATACATTTTTATTTAAAAAATTCTCTAATACTATGAAATATACAAAAACAATGTTTACGCTCCATTAGAGTTGAAATTTCGGTTAGTCACATTTGTACTCCACCCTAACACTCATTTTAATATATAGATTTTTTAATCTAAGTAAAAAAATTCGAATAAGGTTTGCTGTAAACCATTTGAACTAAAAATAACCAAAAGTAAACACATATTTTTACTCTGGATCTTGAAAGCACCAAAATTAGCTTTAGAAATTAAAGACGAATTTTTTTTCGATACAAGTTTTCACATAAAATTGCCTGTATAATATCGTCCTCCAATGAAGAGAGTATTAATACAGGGACGCATTAATGCTTTTATTAGAAGGTAAATCACTTAAGCTCAAGTTGGAGCTCTTGAAGCCGGCCTTATCTGGCAGAAACCACTCTCCCTGTCTTTACTGGCTTATAGTGATGCATATTTACCAGACATGCATTTGCATACACTGTAAAACGCAATAGCTGTCAGTTCTCGTAACTATGTTGGACAGACACATCCTTCAACACTGATATGGATAAGTACTTCAGCTCACTATACTATAACTAAATTAGCTACTTTAGTGCAAACAAGCGAAAAATCGATAGAATATGTATAGATGTGTATCATTCTGACATTGTGCATGCTCAGGACTTACACTGAATTCATGCATATCATAAAAGTTCTAAAATAAAAAATGTCTGGACGCAGCAAGTATGTTATGGTAGTGAATTTTCATAGAAATGATCTGGCACCAAATATTTTATTATAACTTTTTTTTGTTGTAACATAGAAATCTTAATTGTGGTATATAGTTTACTTTTTATATCGTACACTTACCTACTAAATTTGGTTATGATATCTTTTTTATTTTTTTGAGATAAAATTTTTTTCGAATGAGAACTCAAAAAATTTTCCCTGAAAACCGCATCCGATTTTCCTGGATAACAAACTTATCCAAGCCACTTGCAAAAGGAACGTACATGCCAAATTTAATCAATAGAATTATAAAAATATCGACTTATATATACATATACATTAACATTTACATATATATATATATATATATATATATATATATATATATATATATATATATATATATATATATATATATATATATATATATATATATATATATATATATATATATATATAAGGAGGTTATTGATGTGGAGAAGAAACAAAGTAGGGGCTAAAGATGAACCTTAAGGAACTCCTGCATTAATTGGATACAGTTTAGAGGAATAGCCATCCACGACAACAGAAATGCTCCGGTTGGAGAGGAAATTTGCTGTCCAGGTACAGAGTTTTGGTGGTAGGCCATAGGCCGGAAGTTTATTAAGCAGCGCTGCGTGCCAGACCTGGTCGAATGCTTTGGATATGTCTAGAGCGGCAATCTGGGATTCACCGTGTAGTTCCATAGACTTATTTCAAGAATGGGAGACAAAGGAAAGGAGGTCGGGCGCTTTGTATCCTTTCTTGGGGACGGGTTGTACTCGAGCAGTTTTACAGTTACTAGGGAATATGCCTCTATTGTAAGATGTCTGAAACAGACGAATCAGGACAGAATCAAGTTCTGGTGCGCATTTTTTGGAAACAACTGCTGGGATCTCATCAAGGCCAGAGGCGTTCCTGATATTAAGAGCATCTTTCGTACCTTTTTAGTTTTGAAAATGATATCCGCCATTTCATGCGCGACATTGGGGACTGTTAGTGATTGAACATTTGGAGGTGACTTGAGAGTAGAATTGCTGGTCTTGTTCAACCAAATCCCCTACCGAGTTTTCGCGCATGTTTGAATCACATTGAATCAGAGTCTAACCGCTATACCTCTTGAACACAGTAGGAGTCAAATTAGGCGGGAAATAGCATATCGTCGGTTAGGTAAAATATTCCCCTGATGTCATCTGAAACCTTCCGAAAATTTATATGCTTGATGTGTATGTTTTTACCAATGAACTACGTTTCAAATATATATATATATATATATATATATATATATATATATATATATATATATATATATATATAACCCAGTTCACAGTTACGCGGACGACAGCACCCTCCACTCAAATATACAATATTCTAAGCCTGTCTCTTTAGCCCAATTAGATGAGGATCGGAGACTCATGGAGGGTTCTGTCTTCGTGAATCTCCAAAAAATGGACTGGGGAAGTTGAAATTTTGTACATCTCAACCCCACTAAATCTCAGTCTTGCTTTCTTTCTCATAAGAGATACACCAGCTCTAGACCCATCACAATGCACAACCAAGTTATTCTAAGTAACGAGTCCTTTTCACTTGTTGGCATTTCTGTGGATTGAAATCTCAATTGGCACCAACATGTCACATCAATTGCAGAAGCGGCTGCTAAGAAATTAGGTTCCCTCTTCCGGGCTCCCAAATACTTTTCACCAGCTAATCTTTATACCTTATATACTTCACAAATAAGGCCAAACCTCGAATACAGCTCCCACATCTGGGGTGCCACTGCCGCTTCTACACTCTTTATCCTGTACTCCATCCAGAAGAGAGCTATACATCTCATCGGTGACCCTACCCTCACCCAAAGGCTGCCATCTCTTGCGCACCGACGTGCTGTTGGTGACCGCTCTCTCTTTTATAGATATCTGCACGGGCACTGCTCTGAGGAGCTTTCTTCCATAGTTCCTCCACCTGCTGCCCCCAACAGATCTACCAGGGGAACAAAGCGAATGCACCCTTTTACTGTCCAGGTCACCAGACAGAACATCTTGTTATGCCCGCTCTTTTGTCCCGAAGACTTCCAAGTTGTGGAATTCGTTGCCGGCACATGTTTTTCCTTCTCCGCCGAACCTCCAAACATTCAAGTCCAGAATTAACAAGTTACCTCTTTCGTCCTTGTCGACGCCCACGGTACGATAGTATTTAGGCTGTAAGCCCTCGTGGTGTGTTGTTGAAATATTTTTAAAAATCGAGATCGATCATGGCAGAGAGAGACTCGATCGGACAAGCAAGTCAAACGAAACGTCTTCATGGCATGTATATTTGGTGTAAATATTGTGCAGGTGCTTCAAATACTTTTGTTAGTTCAGTGGTTGCAACAACCCGTTTGAAAAAGGATTATACGGTAAGTCTTTAATAAGGCTGCAGCGGCAGCTTGCCAATGACATTCCTTGTCGTAATTCCAGGGTCCGGGTTCTCAGTACACCGTTACCGTTGAAATATACCTTTGCTGTCCAGCTTCTCCGTACACCTTTGCTGTCCAAGTTTACCGTTCAAACACACTTTTGCTGTTCAGATTTAGATCTACTTTTACGTCTCCTTTCACGTTGATTTTCACGTTCAAGTTCCACTCATTGTCTACCGCAGCTTTTGATTGTACATTTCAAGTATACTTTCCTTCTTATCGTCACCTCAACCAGCTTTATATGACAAGTCCTCTCTTTGGGGTAATTAAGCGCTTATGATAAGCGCTAAATGCTGGTGCTATCTCGTACAGCTCTTATATTTCCGTCTGCAGACAATCAAAACCTGTGGGACTTGAGGGGAAGGCCTGACATCAGCCTGTGAACCACTGGAGGTGCCAGTGCACTATATGTGAGTCATTTACAAGGTTCTCGAGGTTTTTTTTAAAGACTTTAAACAGAGATGAACTTTTCTACATTCACTAAATTTCTCATTAAATTGCAACATAAATTTTAACTCAGTTAAAATTAAAATCGTAGTCAGTGAGATTGATCCTTATGTACATGAATTCTGTATTTTCCTTTTGTATGCTGTCAAATATGTAAATTAGGAAGAACTAGTATGATAATTAATTGATCGACATTTTGCTGACGAATCTTTCAAACCTTCAAATATGTTTTAGAGCAATAAAAAAACAGCTTATAACCTTTCACTTAAATTACAATTAATAATTACTCAATTTAACAATATTTCATTTTTTCTCACAAACTTGTAAGAAAACAAAACACTATGGCCAGGACAATTAACTAGAAATCATATAATAAATTAAAATTAAGAGCATTGGTAGATTTAATAATAGAAAAAGCTTTAACTTTGCATCCAATATTTATTTTGCCTCCTTGTAATGTACAGGGTGATTTTTTTAGGTGTCTCACCCCTGTAATTTCTTTATTATTAGATATATCAAAAAAATTCTAACGCCGTCTGACAAATTACCATGCGATGAGTTAAAATATTGCGACAGAAAAACAATGGCACATGGCCTTCATAGAAATCCATGTCCAACGTTGCTTTTCTTAAATGGAACGATAGGCCTCAAACACATACAGTCGATGCAGAATCTAAATATGCGTACAACTATACCACACTCGCGTTTCTGTGTCAAGCCGTTTCGGAGACATGACGTCACAAAATTTCAAAATGTTGGTGATTCTTTTAAGTGTCTCACCCCTGTAATTTCTTTATTATTAGAGATATCAAAAAAATTATAAAGGCATCTGACAAACCATCATGTGATGAATTAAAATATTGCGACAGAAAAACAATTGCACATCGCCTTCATAGAAATTCGTGGCCAACGTTGATTTTCTTAAATATAACGATAGGCCTCAGACGCATACAGTCGATGAAGAATCGAAATCTGCGTACAAGTATGCCACTATCGCATTTCTGAGTCGAGCCGTTTCGGAGACATGATGTCACAAAATTTCAAAACGTGTGTGATTTTTTTAATTGTGTCACCCCTGTAATTTCTTTATTATCAGAGATATCGAAAAAATTCCAACGCCATCTGACCAATTACCATGCGATGAGTTAAAATATTGCGACAGAAAAAAATTGCACATCGCCTTAATAGAAATCCATGTCCAACGTTGATTTTCTTAAATAGGACTATAGGCCTCAGACACATACAGTCGATGCAGAATCGCAATCTGCGTACAACGATGCTACGCTCGCATTTCTGAGTCGAGCCATTTCGGAGACATGACGTCACAAAATTTCAAAATGTTGCTGATTTTTTTAAGTGTCTCACCACTATAATTTCTTTATTATTAGAGGTATCAAAAAAATTCCAACGCCATCTGACAAACTACCATGCGGTGAGTTAAAATATTGCGACAGAAAAACAATTGCATATCGCCTTCATAGAAATCCGTGGCCAACGTTGATTTTCTTACATGGGACGATAGTCCTGAGATACATACAGTCGATGCAGAATCGAAATCTTCGTACAACTATGCCATGTTCGCATTTCTGAGTCGAGCCGTTTCGGAGACATGACGTCACAAAATTTCAAAAGTGTGTGATTTATTTAATTGTCTCACCCCTGTAATTTATTTATTATCAGAGATATCAAAAAAAATATTAATTTATTCACTGCGAACTCCTTTATAACGTAAAACTATTTTTTTGCTAGATGGCGTTGTAACTTTTTGGTTATCTCTCATAATAAAGAAATTACAGGAGTGAGACACTTAAAAATTTACAAACATTTTGAAATTTTGTGACGTCATCTCTCCAAAACGGCACGACTCAGAAATGCGAGCGTGGCATCGTTGTACGCAGATTTTGATTCTGCATCGACTGTATGTGTCTGAGGCCTTCGTTCCATTTAACATAGGATTTCTATCAAGGCGATGTGCAATTGTTTTTCTGTCGCAATATTTAAACTCATCGCATGATAGTTTGTCAGATGGCGTTGGAATTTTTTGATATCTCTGATAATAAAGAAATTATAGGGGTGAGATACTTAAAAAAATCACCATGTACAAATTAAATTTGATTTACCAGGAGTCTTGATTTAAGTAACTCCAATCATTAATTGATATCAATAAATTAAATATTTGTGTTTTAATATCTGTTTTAATTGAATAATTAATTCCTCATTTAACCTTTCTCAATTCTGGTGGTGCTGCAACTTGAAATTCTTTATATTTATTATCTAGATCTCTTCAAACTAAGTAACGTAGTGGCGGTAATTTACTCAAAGATTTCAAAAATCTAGGACGTTGGGCAGAACAACACTACAGCTGAGTAAGTATTATCTTTCTATCTTCAAACCAAACAGTGTCTTCTTTATCTTACAAAAATAATAAATCTGAGAGATAAGTGCAAGTATGTTAGGATTTGGGAGGTGATTATGGCCTCACTATCGACCGGATTTAGATCCAACTAAAATCTGTGACGAGATATCAATCGTGGGCAAATATCAAATAAATACACTCTGGTTTTCAGGCTTAAATTGTCATTATATATATATATATATATATATATATATATATATATATATATATATATATATATATATATATATATATATATATATATATATATATATATATAGACATATAAAAATTGAAACTGACCTCGGATAAGGGTTCTAGGGTTCCTTGTTCGTACTCATTTACAACAATTGTTTAAAAATTCAAAAGTCGGGATCTCCCATTAGTAATTTTTTTCTACGAAAATTCACTAACAACCGTGGCTGAATGAGTTCACCTCGAGGAAAGAACATACAAAAAAATAAATAAAAGTTCTGCTAGAAAGTAATAAAATAAATTGTAATTAGGTATTTTTAGTACACAAGTTGATTAAAATTCAAGGGTCTCCATTGGAAACTCGCTTGTTATTTAAAAAAAGGGCAGATTTAAATTCGGCCAAGCTGCTGAATTTTGTGCTCTTTGATATGTTGCAAAGAAAACCGAGTTTCTGCAAGTGTCGTTCAAAAAATTGTCAAAAACCTGAAAAAAGTGATTCTAGATTTTTGCCTCTGACTCATTTATTTGAACAATTATTAAGAAAATGAAAACACGTTCTTACAGCCATTTACCTTTTTATATCTGACAGCAGAGTCAAAATTTTTCAACAACGTTTCGCCTTCTGTGGGACATCATCACTCTTTTTATTTCTTATGAGCACCATATTGGATTTTTACATCATAGGAGTTCTGTTTTACTGCCACATCGTCACAACGTGTGGAAGTATCGCATCGACGACAAAAATTTCAATTTTTTTCTCGCCTAAACGTCGTAAAAAGTACCAAAACATATATAAAACATAATTTGGCACCGAAAATATTTGTGTGTGTCGATCTATATGTCTGTCTGTTTGTAGCCACGAAAACCTTAGAACGAATTGTCATATCGTCTTCAAATTTGGTATACAGTTAGCATTCGACAAACGAACGGTTCGAATTGTTTTTGGGTAAAATCGTTTTAGGGGGTAGAAGATGAATGGTGGGGTGATTTGGTGAAAATTTATATTTTTTCGTTAAAACTCTAGTAATATAACGTTTTAGGGTTTACTTATTAAAAACTTTTAATTTCATCAAAAGTAAAAAGTCTCAAAACCTATATAAAACTTGATTCCGAAACGAAAATTTTCTCCTCTGTCGATCTGTCGGTCTGTCAGCATGTACGTCTGTCTGTTAATAGACGCAATAACTTTCGAACGAATTGATATATCATTTTTTAAATTGGTATCCAATTAGCATCCGACAAAGGAACGCTTCGAATTGTTTTTGGATAAGATCGCTTAACGGGGTAGGGGATAAATAGGGATGATTTGGTGCAAAATTAACACTTTTTTAATAAAACTGGAGTAATATAATGTTTGAAAAGTTTATGGGTAGGAGTATAAATATTTTCTCTGTGGTCAAGTCATGGGCCCTAAATTCTTTCCATGAGAATGTCCTTCTGAAGAAAATTAATTATCACAGTTATGTGAAAGTGAGTGGTGGACTGCCGCCCCCAGTTGCGGAACCAAGTAGTATGTTGTCACGCCAGCACCAAATAACACAAAGTTTAAAAAAATGGAAACTGTATACAACTAACTAACAATTAAGTAAATTGTTAGCCCTGGCCCATTTCTACCCTAATATAGGGACAAAGTATGTAAGGCTAGATGCATTTTCGCAACAATTAGAACCGTAGACCGGTTTCGCTCTGATTAGAGCTCTTCAGTACGGCATAGTAATTACAGGAAAAATACACCTATAAAGTAAAACGGCTATAGTAGCCAGCCTTTCACCACTAAGTGAGTGGTGGACTGCCGCCACCTAGTTGCGGAACTAAGTAGTATGTTGTCACGCCAGCTCCAAATAACACAAAGTGTTAAAAAATGGAGACTGTATACAACTAATTAAAAATTTAGTAAATTGTTAGCCCTGGCCCATTTCTACCCTAATATAGGACCAAAGTATGCAAGGCTAGATGCATTTTCGCAACAATTAGAACCGTAGACCGGTTTCGCTCTGATTAGCGCTCTTCAGTACGGCATACTAATTGCAGGAAAAATACACCTATAAAGTAAAACGGCTATAGTAGCCAGCCTTTCACCACTAAGTGAGTGGTGGACTGCCGCCACCTAGTTGCGGAACTAAGTAGTATGTTGTCACGCCAGCTCCAAATAACACAAAGTGTTAAAAAATGGAGACTGTATACAACTAATTAACAATTTAGTAAATTGTTAGCCCTGGCCCATTTCTACCCTAATATAGGGACAAAGTATGTAAGGCTAGATGCATTTTCGCAACAATTATAACCGTAGACCTGTTCGCTCTCATTAGAGCTCTTCAGTACGGCATACTAATTGCAGGGAAAATACACCTATAAAGTAACACGGCTATAGTAGCCAGCCTTTCACCACTAAGTGAGTGGTGGACTGCCGCCACCTAGTTGCGGAACCAAGTAGAATGTTGTCACGCCAGCTCCAAATAACACAAAGTATTAACAAATGGAGACTGTATACAACTAACTAACAATTTAGTAAATTGTTAGCCTTTGCCCATTCCTACCCTAATATAGGGACAAAGTGTGTAAGGCTAGATGCATTTTCGCAACAGTTAGAACCGTAGACCCGTTTTGCCCTCATTAGAGCTTTTCAGTACGGCATACTAATTGCAGCGAAAATACATCTATAAAGTAATGCGGCTATAGTAGCCAGCCTTTCACCACTAAGAGAGTAGTCGACTGCCGCCACCTAGTTGTGGAACCAAGTAGTATGTTGTCAGGCCAGCTCCAAATAACAAAAGTGTTAAAAAATGGAGACTGTATACAACTAACAATTTAGTAAATTATTAGCCCTGGCCCATTTCTACCCTAATATAGGGACAAAGTATGTAAGGCTAGATGCATTTTCGCAACAATTAGAACCGTAGACCGGTTTTGTTCTCATTATAGCTCTTCAGTACGGCATACTAATTGCAGCGAAAATACACCTATTAAGTAATAAGGCTATAGTAGCCAGCCTTTCACCACGAAGTGAGTGGTGGACTGCCACCACCTAGTTGCGGAACCAAGAAGTATGTTGTCACGCCAGCTCCAAATAACACAAAGTGTTAAAAAATGGATACTGTATACAACTAACTAACAATTAAGTAAATTGTTAGCCCTGGCCCATTTCTACCCTAATATAGGGACAAAGTATGTAAGGCTAGATGCATTTTCGCAACATTTATAACCGTAGACCGGTTTCGCTTTCATTAGAGCTCTTCAGTACGGCATACTAATTGCAGCGAAAATACACCTATAAAGTAATACGGCTATAGTAGCCAGCCTTTCACCACTAAGTGAGTGGTGAACTGACGCCACCTAGTTGCGGAACCAAGTAGTATGTTGTCACGCCAGCTGGAAGTAACACAGTGTTAAAAAATGGAGACTGTATACAACTAACTAACAATTTAGTATATTGTTAGCCCTGGCCCATTTATATTCTAATTAAGGGACAAAGTAGATGTGTTATTTGGAGCTGGCAAGACAACATGCTACTTGGTTCAGCAACTAGGTGGCGGCAGTCCACCACTCACTTGGTGTTGAAAGGCTGGCTATACTATAGCCGTATTACTTTTGGTGCATTTTTGCTGCAATTAGTATGCCGTACTGAAGAGCTCTAAGGAGAGTGAAACTGGTGTACGGTTCTCATTGTTGCGAAAATGCATCTAGCCTTGCATAAATTGGCAAGAAACACTTAGCACTAAACGTTCAAGAGAAGAATTTGAGGGGGGGGGGGGGGGGCAGTTGATCTTGTGTCACCGTGTACCAGCTGCCACATAAAATGTTTATTCACAAAAGGTTACCTTAAATTTATCATTTCAAAAATGTAACTCCGTTAATTATTGTTTATGTTCCCGTAATCGCTGCGGGGTCGGGCAAATGATTCATACTCGCGTAAATTGTTATCAAGCTGTTAAAAAATAGTACGATGTGGTTATTGTCTTTTCAGGTAGCGGCTCGTGCCTTAATGCATTGGGGGTGCGCAAGAAAAAAAATTCAGGACGCAGCAAGTGCGTTATGGTAGTAAACTTTTATTAAATGCTTCAAATTTGAATAACTCACGTTTCTACAAACTTAGAAATTTGAATTTTAGTGTGTAGTAGGGTATTACCCAGGGCAACAGATCCACTAAATTTCATCAAACTAACTTTGTAATATTTTTTTCGAAAGAAAATTTAAAATTTGAATAACTCAATTTTCTAAAATTGTAGAAAGTTGAATTTTAGTGTGTAGTAAGGTGTTTTACAAGGCAACATATCTACCAAATTTCATTAAAATACGTTTGTAATTTTCGGAGAAAAAGATTTTTTTGAAACAAAACTCAAAATTTTCCCGGAAAACGTTATCCAAGCCATTAATAAAATAAAAGCACTTGCCGAGTTTCATCGAAATCAGTTGCTTATTTTTTGAGTTATCGGTTGGATATATATATATATATATATATATATATATATATATATATGTATATGTATATATATATATATATATATATATATATATATATATATATATATATATATATATATATATATATATATATATATATATATATATATATAACATATAAAAATTGAAACTGATCGCGGATTTGGGTTCTAGGGGTCCTAGTTCGCGGTCATTTAAAAAAAAAATTGCAAAGTCTCTGCATCGATAATTCTTTACTAGTGAATTTTTTAAAAAAAAATTCACTAAAAATGAAGAGTTCGCCTATTTTTACCCCAAAAATATATTATAAAGAAACCTACTTATTAAACTTAATAATTATTAGCTACTTACCAAGTTTTCCTCTAGTTAGTTATACGTTATAGTAGTTAAAAAGTCCCTTAAAAAGCTGTGTGTTTTTGTTTCTTTAACGTCGGCCTATTTCCGCGACTATGGCCAATCACCGACGCCAGGGAGCAGTTTCACCTCACTATCCTGGAAATTTTGCCGAACCCCTGTCTTTCTGTAAGGAGGGTAGGGATCTTTAACGTGCCCAACATCGCATGGACACGGGACCGACGGCTTTACGCCCCCTCCGAAGGGCGGAACGTGCAGACATTCAACTTGCTCAAATACAATGCCAGAACCTCGGTTGATGTTAATTTTACAGTTTGTACTGAAAAAGTGAAAGGAGTGCTCTGGGATCGAACCCAGTACCCTTCGGTTCAGAGGCACACGTTCTTACCCCTGAACCACCGAGGTTCTCCCTTAAAAAGCAAACCTTTAAATTTAAAATATCCACTGAATTAATCACATTATCACAATTATTTTGTTCACTTATTAAGCAACCCAAAGTAGTAACCATAATAATAATAATTGTCTTGTTAGAACATGTAGACAACAGCGAAACTATCTAATGAAAAATCAATCCGACGCGAAGAAGAAAATTACTACGTAGTAGGTTCACACGCTCTGCCAAAAGTCCAGTACAAACTGGAAGTGTGTAATTTTATAGCGCACAGCAGATTGCTTATTCGGTCGTTTTCGACGAAGATCATCAAGATTCGGCGATCATTTTGCACTGAAGTATCGCATTTCGTGAGAGCGCCGAAAAATATACACCGCCGCCGGCCTGCTTTATATTTAGATATGGATGTATATAACGTCTGCAACGATTAACACTATACTTATTCTGATTCTGTATTCTGTATTAATGGCTGCCGACTCTCTGCGATCCTCGATATACTAATTTTGTTTGTTGAATGCAGGAGGTAAAAAAGTGAAAAAAATTATTAAAATATAGCATGGCAAAAATATTGTTTTTTCCACGGCAGGCGGCAGTGCGTGCGCACGGGCGCACTTATTGAGGAGCCGCCTCTGGTCTTTCCGAATATATCTCTAAATATGCCCGATATTATTGTATTTCGATTTGATGCATAAAAGTGTACATCTCATGCTTGCCTTTAATTTTAACCGGCATCTTACAATTTTAATATTATCACTGATGACGGAAATAGTTTTTGACGTTTCGAAATTCCACAGCCAACGCCAAGAGACAAATTATGGTGATTTTGCACTAACTGACAGTTAGGTCCCATTGTTAAAAGATATTTATCAAAGTATTATACATTGTTCAATTTAGAAACAAAAACATACATTTTAGGATGACAAAAAAATCTTAAAGTTATGAATTTTTACCTCATAATTTTTCAACGTTTTAATGTAACCTGAAATATACATTTAAAGGCAACATCCTGTATATTTTGCGTTTTAATGGAAAGTCGCTTTTTATTGTTGTTAACATTTATTTAAAGTCCTGTACAACAGTTATTGGAAGAACCTCGGTGGTTCAGGGGTAAGAACGTGTGCCTCTGAACCGAAGGGTACTGGGTTCAATCCCAGCGTACTCCTTTCACTTTTTCAGTACAAACTGTAACATTAAGATCAACCGAGGTTCTGGCATTGTGTTTGAGCAAGTTGAATGTCTGCACGTTCAGCCCTTCGGAGGGGGCGTAAAGCCGTCGGTCCCGTGTCCTTGCGATGTTGGGCACGTTAAAGATCCCTACCCTCCTTACAGAAAGACAGGGGTCCGGCAAAATTTCCAGGATAGTAAGGTGAAACTGCTTCTTGGCGTCGGTGATTAGCCATAGTCGCGGAAATAGAACGACGTTAAAAAAATAAAACACACACACAACACTTATTGGGATTATAATCCGATTATATAATAGCAATCAGGGTTACACAGCTCAAGTTTTTTTATATCAAACGTTAATGTCACTTTTACTCGTGACGAAGAGTAAAAATGAAAGAAACCTTTACATGTCAAAGAATAGGCTTACACGGATCCTCCTTGATTTATTAAAATATAACTTTGCTGGGGGCGTATTCTAAGAAAGAATTTCCAAATATACGTGATAAAGATAAGATTGAGTTTATTGAGCTACTATATGTATAGGTATTGTATGATATAGGAAAAGGATCAAAGAATGTCATACTTGGGTCTCTCTGGGCAGTTTTTCGTTCGATGCTGCTACATTCTTCACCATTTATCAATGCAGAGACTACAGGCATAAAGCCTCAATTCGGATTTAAGCGCTTCTACTTGATATTCCCATAGTATATTCTCCTGTAAAATGGTGCGACTTTTATAAATAGAAACGTTTCGATGCAATATCGTTAGCTGTTTGATCGACTCATAAGCATATATGTACAATTTGGAAAACCCAATTCATCACAATGCAGTTTTCAGACCTGATAATGGTTTCGCTGACAAAGTTCGCATCATCAAAGGGACGAATAAATTATGATGACGCTAACTTTGTTAGCGGAATGATCTTCAGGTCTGAAAATTGTATTGTGACGAACTGGGTTCTCCAACTGGTACCTACCAGTGCTCATCAAAGGTTCTAATATATACTCATTGACTGTTAGTTTTTTGCATTTTAGTGAATTTTCTTTAAAAAAAATCACTAATGGGGAGATCCCAACTTTTGAATTTTGAAAAAATTTCTTCAAATGAGCGCTAATTAGGCCCCCCAGGACACATATCCGTGGTCAGTTACAATTTTTATTTGTTATATATATATATTCCAGAGATTTAATTTTTTTCGAAAGAAAACTCAAAATTTTCCGGGGAAAGCTGGACCGATTTTCTTGGCTAACGAACTTGTCCAAGCCACTTGTAAAAGGAAGCTACTCACCAAATTTGATTAAGATCGGTCCATACTTTTTAAGTTATCGGTCCGATATATATATATATATATATATATATATATATATATATATATATATATATATATATATATATATATATATATATATATATATATATATATATATATATATATATATATATATATATATATATATATATATATATATGACCGATAACTCAAAAAGTATGGACCGATCTTAATCAAATTTGGTGAGTAGCTTCCTTTTACAAGTGGCTTGGATAAGTTCGTTAGCCAGCTTTTCCCGGAAAATTTTGAGTTATCTTTCGAAAAAAATTAAATCTCTGGAATATATATATATATACATATATATATATATATATATATATATATATATATATATATATATATATATATATATATAAACAAATAAAAATTGTAACTGACCACGGATATGTGTTCTGGGGGGCCTAATTAGCGCTCATTTGAAGAAATTTTTTCAAAATTCAAAAGTTGGGATCTTAATCAAATTTGGTGGGTAGCTTTCTTTTGCAAGTGGCTTGGATAAGTTCGTTAGCCAAGAAAATGGGCCCAGGTTTTCCCGGAAAATTTTGAGTTTTCTTTCGAAAAAAATTAAATATCTGGAATTAACAAAGTAAGGGAACCAAATTTGGTACGCTGGTTTAGATCCTTATAGGTAAGTTACCTACCAAAATTTAGCTCTGTAGGTCAAAAGGCATAAAAGTTATAGGCATTTAAAGAAAAATAAATTGGGGTTTTCCTCAAAACGTCAAAGTTGAGATTTAAAACGTCAAAATTGGCAACATTTAGGAAAAGAACTTGAATCTAATACGGGCTATGGAAATACAATGTCTCAAGAAGAATGTTTTACAAACCCTGAAGTCTTAGTTTCAACCGTCATTGTCCTTCATTTTAATAAAATATTTCCAGAAAATTAATTTCAATTAGACCCTTTCTCTGATGATTGGCAGTAGCCTTAGCTATAGAGTTTATTGTTTAATGGAATATAATTTTTGTCGAATTTTCGTAAAGAATCAATAAAGCTCAATATATCCGTTATTATACAAGATATGAAAAAAAAATGTATACACAAGGGGCCCATAAGTCGTTGGTGATACAAATTTTCTTTTTTCTTTTTAAATTAAGTACGCCTTTTCTTATTGCATTCTTGCATTTTCCATCGAAATATAATGCATGTTTGTAAGAAAAGAAATTCTGGACGCAGCAAGTGCGTTATGGCAGCGAATTTTGATCAAATGCTTCATATTTGAATAGCTCAATTTGTTATTAACCTATAAGGTTGAGCAAGAAACGAGTTTTTTTCGGGAACACTAAGTTTACTTTCGGAAATTTTTGTACATTTTCAAACAATAAAATTATTTTGATGAAACATGGCACATTATTTCTTCTATATAGGTTATACTGGTAACCAAATTTGATGCCTGCTTTTAAAAAAACACACATATTTGCTATTAAAAAATATTGTTATAAAAATTCACTACCATAACGCACTTGCTGCGTCCAGAGTTTTCTTATGAGGTAGTTTACGAACGTCGAAGTCTATCGCCCTCTAAGATATCATAAACTGACTGTTGTGCCACAAGATGGGTGTTTACTCGCTTCGTGAATAGTTGGACGAAGATTCGTAACGAAGCCTTTTAGACAATTGGGTAATTTAACCATAAAAGCGGGATTTTTGCGAGTAAGGTGGATTTTTCAATTAAAAGTCGCAAGCAGAGATATTAGAAAAGTAATTTTCAAGAGCAATGTCGATCGTAATAATAATAGAAGATGCAGAGATCTCTAACGTTTTCCCTCTAGCCTAGAAACAAAATTTGCTATGATAGCTGAATCTCTTATAAGGCGAACAACTTGTTTCTGAATATAATCTATGAAAGAGAACGTTGCCTTTGAGGCAGCATTCCAGACGTTAGAAGAAATTTCCATCTGTGGACGTATATGTGCCTCATACAGCGTCAGAAGCAACTGTGATTAAAACAAACTTTTAAGCCAAAACAGAAACCCAAGCTTCTTGCAATATTGGAAACATAGACTTAATAGTTATACCGCTAACGTTTGTTATCAATATTTCTCTTGATACCGGACACTTCCCTTCATTACTGAAGAGAGATCTAGTCATAATGCTTTATAAAAAGGGGGACGCGACTTTATTAGAAAATTTTCGTCCAATCATCTTGTTATGTACATTCGCTCAAATCTTTGAAAGGATCGTGTTTAAGAGAATCTTGGCTTTTTTCGATAAGGAACGCTTGCTCTCCGATTCTCAGCACGGCTTCCGCAATGGTATGTCTACAGAAACTGCTGTTTCTCGACTTCTATTTGATAGCAATAGTCATCTAGACACGGGATTAAGGGTTAGTAGTATCATTTTCGACCTAAGTAGAGCGTTCGATAACATTGACCATAAGATTTTGTTGCACAAGTTGGAAGCAATGGAAGTCAGGGGTTCACTGTTACGGTAGATAAGGTCATATCTATCCGACATAATGATCCGGGTGCGTGTGGACGCTGGACTTTCAGCGGAGTATCACATGGGGCCGGGCGTCCCTCAGGGTTCCATTTTCTCACCACTGCTTTTTTTGGCTTACGTCAATGATTTTCCAACTCATCTGGAAGAGGTTTATGTCACCATGCATGTAGACGACATTTCGGTGGTCGTTGCTGGGAGTAATTTTGAGGACCTTGAGATCCGTACATTGAGAGTGCTCCAAGACTTCAAGTTGTGGTGTCCTTAATATCCGCAAAACGGCCGTAGTCAATTTTTCAAGGAGAAAAAGTCCACCTGAAAGTTTAGTTAAAGGTTTGGCGTCTGGTTGGTTGAGCGTTGCTGGCTCTGTGTCGCTTTTGGGAACGATTGTGCAGGGTAACTTGTGCTGGGACATATAAGTTCAGTTTGTAAGAAACTAAATGGTTAATTTTTTGCCTTGAGTAGACTTAAAACTCTATTAGATACAAAAACACTGTTGTCTGTTTATTACTCCATGGTCTATTCAATATTAAATTATAATATACTTGCCTGGGGTGGCACCTCGGAGACGCAGCGAGTCTTTGTTATCTTTCAGCACTCCTTCCTCATATGAACTTTAACTATGCGAAATTATTCACACACCTGCGTGACCGCAATGTGCCTAAAAAGGTGTACACAATTTTTTCTTCACGTATTAATGTATAGAATAAACTATAACTGAAACTACTGCCAAAGCACCAGAGAAAGGGTCTATTTGAAATAAATTTTCTGCAAACATTTTAGTAAAATGAAAGACAATGGCGGCTGAAGCTGAAACTGAAGGCTTTATAGAACACATTTCTTTTACATAACCCGTCTTCGTTTCTGTATCTAGAAGATGTAAATTTTAAGGTTTCGAATCGCTACGTTTTAAGAAGAAAAGCCACGATTTTTTAAAAGCTCGTAACTTTTTTCTTTTAACGTAGAGGTCGAAATTTTGCTAAGATATTTTTTATGACGTAAACCCGCGTACCAAATGTGGTTGCCATGGGTTTGTTACTTCCGGAGATATAAAAATTTTACGAAAGAAAACACAAAATTTTTCGGGAATAACTGGTCTGATTTTCCCGTCCAACGAACTTATAAACATATAAAGCCTGAAACTGACAAACTGACCTCGGATTTGGGTTCCAGGGGTCAGAGTTTGAACTCATTGGAAGAAATTTTTCCAAATATCAAAAGTTGCGATCTCTTTATTAGTGAGTTTTTGTAAGAAAATTCTCGAATAAAAAATCGACTTGTTTCAGAGTTCTTTAATTATTAAAATATTAACTGAGAAAATGAATATACATTTATTTTCTCAGTTAATATTTTTATAATTAAAGAACTCTGAAACAAGTCGATTTTTTATTCGAGAATTTTCTTCAAATTTTCTTGCATATGGGTATATACATATAAAATATATAGCTGATGTCGAATATGGGTTCCAGGGGGCCTATTTCCCGCCCATTGGATTAATTATTTTAAATTTCAAAAGTGACGATTTCCTCAATAGTAAATTTATTTACAAAAACTTTTTTTAAACTGTACCTGTATTTTTAGTTTTAATATAAGTAAATAAAAGCCTGTTTTTTAAACGTGTTTTTGTATATAATTTGATTCTAGGTTAGGGTACTTATTAATCCAAAAAGACGCATTTAAAGTTTATATTCCTTTATATACTGGATGTTACATTATTATTTCGTTTAACTAAGCAATATACTTCATGATCAATGGTACAACATCATCGCGTTTACATTATACTGAGAAGCATATGCAAAAAATTAGCAGAGCTATAAATCATCTGTATTCTTGCCAGTCATAATTTGTGCCCGACTTTTATGTGGGTAAATGGCAATTTTTAATTGTCCGCTTTTCCAGAGTGGCAAATGGATTGGTGAATATAAAGCAAAACAATAATTTACCTGGATTAAAATCCCGACATGTAATTATACGAATGTTTTGTCACCGTTGCTCTCACCTTGTAAAATAACAATCACGTACCTAATAACCGAATATGTGTTTTTGATCAAATTAAAGTCCAGTAATTGAAACACCGCTCAAACAAAAAACACACCCAAATATATATAACTTTGATATTTAGACACAATGCGGCATATTTATATTAGTTTATATTCTGGGGAGTCAAAATCAAAGCAGAAAGTTAATTAAAACTGAAATATTTGTTTACAAAAGTATAAAAAAGCCTGGACGCACCAAGTGCGTTATGTTAGTGAATTTTCATAGAAATGATCTGGCATCAAATATTTTATTATAACTTTTTTCTTGTAACATAGAAATCTAAATTTTAGTGCATAGTTTACTTTTTATATCGTAAACCTACCTATTAAATGTGGCTAAATAGCTTTTTAATTTTTTGAGATAAAAATTTTTTTCGAATGAAAACTTAAAATTTTCCCGGAAAACCTCGTCCGATTTTTCTGATTAACGAACTTTGCAAGCTATTTACAAAAGGAAGGTACATACCAAATCTTATCAAAATCGGCCCATTATTTTTTTTAAATTGTTTTCGAATAAAAACTCAAAATTTTTCCAGAAAACCTCGTCCGATTTTTCTGAATAACGAACCTATCCAAGCCATTTACAAAAGGAAGGTACACGCCAAATTTTATCAAAATCAGCCTATTATTTTTTGAGTTATCGGTGTGATATATATATATATATATATATATATATATATATATATATATATATATATATATATATATATATATATATATATATATATATATATATGTAATATGTATATATAAACATATACAAAATGAAACTGAGGGTCCTAGTACGTGCTCATTTGCAAAAATTGTTTCGAAAATCAAAAGCTGGGATCTCCCCATTAATGAATTTTTTCTACGAAAATTCACTAAAAATCAGATCGAGACATACTTTTATTCAATATTCGCCATTCTTGTAATATTATCTTCAATTTTTGAGGTTGTACCGAGTTAGTAATAAGTATGGAACCAGCTAGGTCTAGGTGTTTATTCAATAGTTTTCTTCTATACCTGAGAATTAAAAGGACCGATTTCCTTTTTAGTGAATTTTCGTAAAAAATTATTAAAATCAACGCACCAGGACACCTAGAACCAATATATGTCACCGTCAGTTTAAATTTTTACATGTTTATATCCCCCTCCCACCTTCTAATTTTTCAAAGTACATACAGAACTTTACCGATATTACATAAACCCACAAGTATTCAAAAATACGTTTAAAGAAAAGCATTCATTTTTTTTTCCTAACTGAGAATCAATTATTTATTTATTTATTTAATCATAACCTCTTATTTTATTTACTGGACTAACGCTGACTAAAATAATAATCACACTTGGCTTTAGAAAAGGATTCTACCTGAAACTTTCAATTCGGATTTTACAGTTAGGTCTCTGAAGATCCATGTTAGATATTCCATCTTGTTCGTCTGAAAAACTTAAAAATTAAAAAATAAGCGTCGTTTGCATTCATCCTCTGATTGCTTCACGTCTTGTGATCTTCCTACTTTCTTGTCTTATGCAGTTTTGTTTGGAATCCTAAAGACAGTGGATGAAAAACCAAACTTTGGCAACATTTCATATTACATACAGACTTGGAGACTACTTCTCTGGCTTCACTGTTGGTTTTTGTAGGTGAAGGACGTAGCCAGCGCGTGAGCTAACTGCAAATGTGTGATTTGTTATTTAACGCGAAAGAAAAATCTCGTTTCCTGACAAAAGCTGGAGTTTATAAATTGGCTTGTAGACATTGTAACGCAATCTACATAAGTCAAACTTCTAGAAATTTTAATACCCGATACAAAGAACATATTTCTGCATTTAAAAATAACCACGCTGACAAATCTACATTTGCAAAACATATTATTGACACCGAACATAGACCTACAATAAATAACCGCATACAACCACAACATTTTTATAATGACAAACGTAAACTAGACTTTTTTGAAGCTTTAGAAATCAAAAGGCACACACACGACAATAACTACCTTGTTTCAAACGAGCAAACTGATTTTATGAATTCCCCTTTCTTGGATATTCTTCTTTCTAATTAAATAAGTCAAAGAAAATAAATTTAACTATTCTTTCAAAAAAGTTGTAATAAAATAATGAGTTGATGTATGTCGAAATTATGTTGTCTAGAGACTGCTTTTATAATGTTATTGTTGAGTTATCTTATTATTGTAACTGTTATCATAGTTATAGGCTAGTTCTATTTTTATGATAAATATTGACATACGTCACATAGACATTTTGAAAACCTCATCTGTCATCAGTGTTTCATTTTATTTTCAATTTGATAAAATTTTTGGATCAAAACATCATATCATAACATAGCAACAGATATTTATTTGTAGTTGTCATGATTTCGTACTAGTTCAATTTCAATCTGTCTGAAAATGCTGTCAAGCAGCGAAACTATAGTCACAGAAGCATTGAAGAACATCCTAGAACATCCAGAATTGGAAGCGCCACTTACTCCAGCTAGCTCACGCGCTGGCTACGTGCTTCACCTACAAAAACAGTGAAGCCAGAGAAGTAGTCTCCAAGTCTGTATGTAGTATGGACAAGTTTCACCAAGTAAGGGCAACAACAATCAATGAACATTTCATATAGCACTTTTCTGTAACTGACACAGGAACCAGCAAGTATTAACCGCACAGTGACATTTCATATCCTTCTTTTCTTTCTGAATTTCACATGTTCAGATGTTCTCCGGGAGTTCTGCTCGGCCGTGCAGCCTGCTTTGCTTTTTTATGTTTCTGTTTGTTTTTAGCTTTGTATGTAGTTAATTAGTTTGACTTTTAACATGTTGCTTTTGACCCCATCAGAGTGGTGTTCATATTGTGGGACCTCAGTTCCGTTTTAAAATTGTATATTTTATAGAAATGTTTTTATAACTCTTGACACTAATGTCAGTTCGAAACTGGCATGGCCGTTAGGGCTATTCCTAATTTTGACAGTTAGTTTGCTGGACCTTGTACCTTTCTGCAGTTGCAGTGTTAGTCACTCGCATGATAGACCTACCAGAAACATAGTTCCTAAAAACATTTTTTTAGATTCTAGGTCTAAAACCCCTGAAGATGGCTCAATAATGGGCCGAAACACGTAGGGTTAAGAACGAACAATTGTCTGGTAGAGAAAGCCTTTTAATTTTTCCTTAATTATGTCAAACACAGACTTTATGACATTTAGAAATAATATTCCACCTGAAAGCTTATGATAAAAGGTATCTGATTTCCTGAGTCAGCTTAACAACTGCATTAGCCAGTGAAAATATAGATTTAGGACTGCGTTGTACCAATTAAAACATAAGAAGACTGTGGTATTGAGGCATTGTGAAAGAAACGCAAAAATTCGTAAAACACTTAATTTATTAAACAAAGCTTCCTATCTGACGACTACAATGAATTAGAAAGGGATACCCAGACATCGTGGTATTTCTTGCCATATGATCGTCAAATACGCTATTATCATTAATATATGTGATATACAATGACACAGGAATTCAGAGCGCTAGGAAGGTGATTGACCCATTTTTTGTGCCGTAAGTTCTCTGCACGACTCTCAGTCTCCACAGTGGCGTAGACTTATTTGGGTTAATATTTATATTACTGGTCTCATTATTCATATTTTTATTTTTTTATTTCTGTGTAACTGATTGCGAAGTATCGCAGAACAAGACACATTCGCAAGGTGCCTTTCGTTGCTTCCTGACTCTTCCTTTTACGTCCGTTATAAGAATATTAATTATTGAAGTAATGTGCCTTTAAGTTACCTTTTTCGTTTCCATTGTGCTAAAGTCGTATGTAACGCGTATGCTACCTGTCTACCAGGTTATTTTTGTATTCGAATATTGGCAATTCCAGAAATAGAAAATTCACATAAATACCATTGACCTTGCAAAACTTTATTGTTTTTACTTGTAAGTTGTACTGGACGCAATGGGAAAATATACTTATAGATCAAATCTAATAAATGCCCACTTAATTAACAGAAACGATTTCAAACCAGTTTTACTTCCCTATATGTCAAAGCGAACACCATGAGATTTACAATAATTACTGATCTTTAAGTTGCCCTGTCGCTTCCTTCGCGCCAAAATTGTACGTAACGCGTGCCAGTCTATGCCATAGCCTGTCTGCCAGGCCTTATGTATTCGAATATTGGCACTTAGTGGAGCAAAACTGCACCTGGGTGCCATTCTAGATACGGAACTACAAGAGAGTAATGCAACAAAACTTGTCAAGCTACAGGCGGAAGTAATTTCTTTCCCTTTAATTCTATTTTATGTTTTCCTGAACTGTCTAGCGCATACTACATAGTTTCCATTTTACGTTTGACTTAAAAAAATGTTTCAATGATCCGTAGTCATTAAAAGAGCCAAGATGCGAAGATGATGGTGCGAAATTTAAATTCGGCAGTTAGATTGGGCAAGCACGGAATATTTCAAAGTAATGTTTTCATCAAGTAGAACATTTTTGAAGTAAAATATTTGTTAGCGTTATGCCATGATTTGTTGTATAGCTCATTCTTGTGATAGTACGATGTTTGATACTAATGTTATATATACTTGGTGGAACTCAAAAGTGGTTCACCCCCTCTAATATCTTTATTTATTAAGATATTTTAACGAAATTTGGGAGTTAGCTGTTAAACATATAACTGCATTTCAGTGAATTTTTATTTTAAAAAATTCACTAATAGAGAGGTATCGATGGTATGAATTTTTTTTAAATGAGCGCGAACTAGGACCCCTAGAACCCATATATGGGGCCAGTTGTAATTTTTATATGTTTACTTAACTTTCTAAGTTTATAGAAAGTTAAATTATTGAAATTTTGAGTTTTCTTTTGAAAAATTTTTTTTTCTCCGAAAATTACAAAGTTATTTTAATTAAATGTGCTCCACTTGCTGCGTCCCGAACTTTTTGACATTGCAAAACAATTTTTATCACATCCGGTTAGACCGGAAGTGACCTCAACCTTGGAATTTCAAATATACCCTGTATATTTTTGCAAATTTCTTTTCAAGGAGACATTCCAGGTATGTTACTAAGTTTTGCTTAATTTATGAAATGTCCATGTCTAAAAAATTCTCTCGCTTTGAATCCAGAGTGTTTGATATGCCTAAAACGTTAAATTATCTTCCATATAGCTGTTTTCCTCACATTTTGAGTTGTAAGCCTCGTAACCCCGTACGAGACGACATTGTTGAAAATATTATGGGAATATTTCAGATGTATGTTTAGAGAAGACTGTATACTGCTCAAAGAGCAAATTGTACAAAGTTTGGGCATGCTTAAATGGCAGATGTTAGCAAACAAATATTTTATACTTTGTAATAACGTGCTCACAGGACGTTAAATTCTGAACATAGAACAAAATTATATGTCAGTCGTCAGGCATTTAAATAACTACATCATAAACTGACAATCATATAAACCCAGGTACCTACATCGAGGGTATATCAGGTCATCTGAAGTCACCGGTCTGAAATACTATCTTAACTCAAAGAATACACTTCAATTAGGTTAACAATCTGCTTAAATCAAACCTATCACCTGTAACTCTGGTAACACATGGAATATTAAATATTATTCTGTCACGGGCACAAAAATAACCGGTAACCTCTAAAACATTATAATCCAGAGAAAGCAGAAAGTACTTAACCTTCGACAATAATCTAGGTTACTAATCAAATAATCTAGGTTACTAATCAAATAATATAACTACATTTTAATATTATGCTAATATATCCCACTGTGAGTAAATCTCAATGGAAAAAATAAACTAGATTTATTAGTGGTCGGAGACCTGAACCACTAGCTTTCTAATTTTGTTTTTCATGTTTGGCTCCAAGTTACAAGATACAAATTCAAAATTAGTGGAGTGAAACAAGACAGACACCACCCAGACAGCACAGACACATTCTGAGAATGTACCAGGAATGTTTGGAAAGAATATTCAAACATCCCCAAAACATTCTCACAACGTACAATATATATTCATAGAACATTCTATGAACATGAGAATTGAACAGATTCTGTCATACTAATAAGGTTCTTAGAATGTTATTTATAATATTCTTAGGAGCTCCCAGTATCCCCTGAAAATGTTCCACGAACATTCAATGAATATTCTCAAAATGTTCATACATATACTAATGGGAACATTGTGTTTTAAAAAAAGGTATACAGGGCGTTTCGCATAAGAAACGACATAGAGCAGGGGTATGTAGGGGATCCTAAAATATGGTGATTTAACGCAACTTGCTCCTATACTTAGGTGCATCCCTAAGAAGTTATAGGCCTTGAAAGTGGGGTTTTAAATTTCGAAAAAAAAATATCTCAGTAATACTTCAACTTAGAAAAACCAAATTTGGTACACGTTTTGGGTGTACCAAGAGCATTATTCGTTGGTGAGTAGAGTTCAATCGAAGTATTTCAAAGGGTTGAATAGTGGTGATGCGCCCATAAAATGTGACAGAATTTCTTAACCTATTGGCGGATCTAAAAAAATATTGTTTTATTTTATGGGGAAGTAAATCATAAAACTTTTTTACTCATGTTATTTTTCAAAAAACATTTGTCGTTTTCAAGGAAAACCCGAATAACTAAAGACACATATATTATTTATGTTACTTAAAATCATCAAAAATTCTATAGATGTCTGCGAAATTATCATGTTGAAGAATTTATATAACTTACTGATAGCAATTTTTTTTATTTCTGTTGTTTGAGTTGTCTGTTTTCTAATAAATTATACTTATTCACACTTTTTTACTGATTGTCAAATTTGACCTATACATAAGTTTATTGGCAAATATTTAATTTTCGATAATTTTTAGTAAGATTGATAAAATATGTTTCTTTACTTATTCGTGTTTTTCTTGAAAACAACAAAGTTTTTTGAAAATAACAGAAGTAACAAAGTTTTAGAGTAAAATTCCTCATAAAATGAAATATGTTCTTAAATCCACAAATCTGTTAAAAAATTGTGACATTTTAAAGGTGCATCACCCCTAATAAACTTTTTCAAATGTTTTAATTGAACTCTACTTACCATTTATTAATGCTCTTGGTACACTCAAAACGGGTACTAAACTTGGTTTTTCTAAATTAAAGTATTACAGAGATATTGATTTTTTTCGAAAGTTGAAACCCCACTGAAGGCTTATAACTTCTCAGGGGTGCAACTTAATGTAGGGGTGAGTTGCGTTAAATCACCATATTTTACGTTTACCTACATACCCCTGCCCTGTGTCGGTTCTTATGCGAAACACCCTGTATACATTTTTTAAATGATACAGAAATTAAGAAAATGCAAAGATATGAAATATTGGATTTCTCTTCAAAATTTACCGATTTTCCACCATTTAACTGGCTTTTTAAATATTTTCGTATAAGCAAGCCCGTGAGGCTAGAATTTGAACTTCAATCACTCACCCTTGTTTAGGTTACCATATTGTTGGTTACACACACCTGTAAACTCAAGTTCAGACACATAATAAGTCAACAATTCAAGTATTGCACGTATATTCAGATTAGGTATGTACTTATAACGAATACAAAGAAATGTCTAAATAAAATATTAATAAAACAATTAAAATTTCAATAACATAAAAATCAAATAAATAACGATACAGTTCTTGGAGTTGCCAAAAAATGTAATAGCCAGATACAAAGTTTCCTAAATGAATAATCACGGTTTCCCCCACTGAAGTAACTTGAAATTTGGCTAGACTATTGATCCTACAGGCTTTCAGTGTGGCATTAAAGGAATTGCATTACACAATAGTACTTACACCTTTATAGAATACAACTAAATTGGACAGAACATGCCACAAAACACACTAACTTGCACTTACACAAAACTACAACTGTCATCGGTCAGACCTTTTGACCCTTCCCTTGTATGATTTCTTTCTGCTCTGCTTCCGCAGATTTGCTTTTGACTTCTAAAGCTATTTCAATATTCCAATGCCCAATGTTTGTCACCAACAGGATGGATATTCTGGTTGTAAAGGCATACTTTGGCAAAGTGATTAAATATCTGATAAATTGCAGCATTAACTTCTTCCACATGAGTAAAAAGCCTGAGATGTTGGCTTAAGACAATTATTCTTGCACTTTTCCAGTCCATCCACATCAAACTGTGGTGGTTTATATTGCATGACTTAGGTACTATTGAATATAACACAATTTTTAAATTATTTTAAATTATATGTATAATAATACAATGTAGGTGTATCTAATTAGTGGGATGATCCAGGCTCAAGCAAAATTGACGAACCGATCATGAGTGTGAACTACAGGAGATGCTTTGAAATTTGTTTCTCTACTAGTTGCATCTTAGTTCTTGATAACCTCACACTCTCACACCATGTTTTAGTTGCTTCTGTACTCTGGATCTATATTGTTTGCAATTGCATAGTTCTCCGCCTGCACATCACATTATCATTTTTAATTAACTATGTTAGAATATAACCTTATACAACGTTGACTACAGACCATTCATTTTGACATTACTTTTTATTTACGTATAGCGGCCATCTTTCATCTTGCCATCTTCCTTCCCGGCGACATGGACATCTATGCCTAAAGAATGGATTGCCTAAATATACAACGTGTTTACCATAGACATGTAACAGAATCAAACATGCAAAATAGTTACAATTATAATTCTCACCACTATACCGTAATCATCATCTATATTTTTCATTAAATTTTAAAGTTATATAATATTATAAGGACAGCTCAAGCACATTATGAGCCAATATTCGATATAATAATCTATTCAAATATTCTCAGTATATTGATGAAGAAATTTCTTACGATGTGATTGAATGAATGTACGCAGAGTATTCAAGATTGAAGTTTGTAATCCAATAAATGTTATTAGAACATTCCGAAACAAATATTCTGAAAAAAGAATGTTCTCACATTGTGAGAATATTCTGAGAATATCTTGTGCTGTATGGGCACTCGGATAATACGTGAACTACCGTAAGTTGAGCAGCATTTAGCCTCTCCTCTTATAACGGACAGAATGCAAGTTCTGTATGAGATACGTGTTAAAGGACATATTTTAATTAAAAACATTTTTATGAAAATTCTCTACCATAGCGTACTTGCCTACAGACTGTTTACATTATTTTATTCTCATATTACATGTTTCCATTTGGTTTGGTAAGATACTGGAGTAGAAATATTCGTATAATGGCGCAAATTTATAAAATCTTTACATTCATTTTATTTACCTTGTTAGTGATTTGTGTAAAAGGGGTTCAAGTCTTAAGAAAAAATTGTGGTTAAATTTTACTCAAATAAACTATAGGATAAAATATCTGAAGAACATTTTTTTAATGATTCAGATATACACGATGACATAATTAGATCGACTAAGCCAGGGATATGCAAAATTGTTGTAAAGACAAGAGAATCAAAGGATATCATGCCGCCCAATTCTTTACTCTAGACTGTTTCGTTTTCACCGAAGTGTAGAACTATGCACAAAAACCTTACCTTCAGCTGTAAGTTCTTAAATTTATATTCTTGCAATAAATTCTCCTTTAAAATGTAGCTGGAATTTTCATAGACAGAAATATTACGACGCAGGCAACTGCTGGCCAAGTGAACCTGAGTTGTGGCTTTCGTTGTACGAAATACAAAACTTTTTTAATAACATAAATGCTAACTCTGATTCTACCTTTAAAACAAGTCAAAGCTTATCTCGACGAACAGAGACGCACATGTAATTTAATTTAATATTACTATATCTCAGGATATTTTGACGTATTAAAAACAACCGAATTTAAAACTGATGATGATGCCACGAGGTTAAAAGTAACAGAGTATGTCTGTAAGCAAACCGCTTAACATTTTACCATTCTACCTTATAGCATGGTATAGAAGTAATGGTATATATAGTAGTGGCATATTCCTGGCATAAAAATACGTCCCCAATCTAATAATCAAAATTAAAAAAAGTCTGGACGCAGCAAGTGCGTTATGGAAGTGAATTTTCTTCAAATGTTTTTTTTTAGAACATATGTCTCTTTAATGCAAGCAGGAATCAATTTGGTCACCGGTATAATCTATATAGTAGGAAAAATGTAGCATATTTTACCAACATAACTTTTTTGAAAATCTACAAAAAATTTCCGAAAATAAACTAAAAACATTTCCGAGAAAACTCGTTTCTTAACTGACGAACCTTAGGTTAATAGCAAATTGCGTTATTGCATATTGAAGCGTTTAATGAAAATTCGCTACTAAAACGCACTTACTGCGTCTCGATTTTTTTTACAAACATGCATCATATTTCGATGAAAAATGCAAAAATGCAATAACAAATGTTAAAAAAAATGTAGGTATTACCAACGACTTGTGGGCCATCCTGTGGTTGTCAAAGTAATTTTATAAGATGCAGCTCAGAACACCCTATAGGTAACGTATTCAATTTTTTCTCATATTTTGCATAATAACAATTATATTGAGCTTTACCGTAGAAATGCGTCACACTGTATATATGTAAACCGAAAGTAAACCCGCATATGGATTCTAGGGGGCCTAGTTTTCGCTCATTTGAAGAAATCTTTTTAGAATTCAAAAGCCGCGGTCTCCTCATTAACGAATTTTTTCTACGAAAATTAGCTAAAAATTATAGACCGTTATACCATAAATCTAACTGAATCTACTTCCAAAGCATCAGAGAATGTGTCTATTTGAAATCAATTTTCTGGAAATATTTTATTAAAATGAAGGCCAATATTGGTCTAAGCTGAAACTTAAGGGTTTGCAGAACCCTCTTTACAAAATCCGTATTTCTTTCAGGTTCTTTGCCTAAATGGTACCAATTTTGACGTTTCAAATCGCGACTTTTTATGTTTTGAGGAAAACCCCATTTTTTTTAAATGTGTCTAACTTTTTTTTCTTACAACTTACAGACCTAAATTTTGGTAAATTAATCACCCTTTACACACACACACACACACATACACACACACACACACACACACATATATATATATATATATATATATATATATATATATATATATATATATATATATATATATATATATATATATATATATATATATATATATATATATATATATTGTTATGGTTACTAGGCCTACAAATAACACTCAAAAAAAACACACAAACACACTGTTAACGTTAGTAGTATAAGGGGAGAAAGTACAACAAACAGAAAGTAATAAAAAATTGGTTACATTTTGAAACCAAATTTAGGTAGAAAGCCGTGGAGAAAGAAAAGGAATAATATCAATATCAGTTTTTTTTTAAACCAAGATATTAAATCAAAATATCCATATATAAATAAATACCTTGGAAAATAAATAAAAAAGTAAAATTGTAACCGTTGTGAAAAATGTTAGATGATGTTAGATGGTAGAAATGTAATTAGTTGTTAAAATGGAACAATATGTAGTAATATAGTGTAGAGATAAGTAGTGAAAGTTTAAAATTGAAGAAAACTGTGCGTACACAAACAGAACCTGACAATATAAAGTGTGTATGCAACAAAATGAGTTTTGGTTTAAAAACGTTAGTATGTAAATGTAGTTAAAAAGTTTAATCGTTAATATAGCAAGCTAAGTGACTGTAAAATAAGAATTGTTAGTAATATTAAGCAAATTATGTAAATTATGATATAACTGGTATTCAAAACCACAAGAAAGACCCACGTTATTATATATATTATATATATATATATATATATCCACGTTATTGCTATTTATAATTTAATAGTAAACTTAGGCCAACATATAGAAAAATTATAAAAATGACATTTGTCAAACAAGGGTGGAAATGTCAGAATAAATTTAATCAGTGAGGTAAAGAGAAAGAAAAGTTGCGAGGGAAACAGATTGCGATAGATTGTAGGAAAAGATTGGAAGGAAGAAAATAATAAACAGATCAAGAGATTGAAACAACGTTTTTGGCATCGTGATAACAAAAAGACGGGATGTATCTCCATTTGCTCCCGAGTCAACGCGAATTAAAATGGTAAAGTACAAGTTGAAGTAACCGCAATAAATGTACACACAGTCGATATGTATTTACGTACGTTGAACGAGAATGTGGATCGATCTTAAGTGGATATAATAATTGCAGCTTAGAATTTCGCAGATGGTAGTAATTGAACGGGTAAAGGAAACCTAAAAACCTCAGCAAAAACCACATAACTATAACAATATATATATATATATATATATATATATATATATATATATATATATATATATATATATATATATATATATATATATATATATATATATATATATATATAATTGAAACTGACCCTGGATATGGGTTCAGGGGGACTAGTTCGCGCTCATTTGAAGAAAGTTTTTATATATATATATATATATATATATATATATATATATATATATATATATATATATATATATATATATATAATTGAAACTGACCCTGGATATGGGTTCAGGGGGACTAGTTCGCGCTCATTTGAAGAAAGTTTTGGTAAATTCAAAAGGCGGAATCTCCTCGTTAGTGATTTTTTTAAAAGAAAATTCCCTAAAACAAGCATTTGTGAATCCACGGGAAAAGTCTACGACTGTATTAAATATGGAACCGTTTCACTAAGTTAGGGCAAGAACAAACAACCAGATATACTATTCAAATTGAATTAAGTCTTAAAACTTTCATCTCCTCTTTATCAAATTATTTTTATACAAAAACTCGCTAAAAAATTCATCGGAATAACAACAATCATATTAGATAACTGTAAAGTAAAATAAGACTAAAAAAATTAATAAAAAGCGAAGTCACTAACTAGGATTAGAACGCGTCCTCTGGGAATAGATTATTACGATCACTGTACACCTAGCCGACTGACCTATACACTATATGCATTTACCAGTAGGAATATCGTATTGTTTACAATTTACATAAATCCTTTTTGATTTACAATGGATTTTTTGGTTATATTTTAACGAAATCTAGAAAAATAACGACTTAGACTCTAGGAGCTTGTTAGTCATTTCTTATAATATTTTTCACTCACATTCTGATCAATAAATTTTTACATTTTATCTTTCTTGAATCAGATTTAATTAATTAAAAAGTAATTTACCTATAACTTTTTTGTCTTTTAAGATATAATTTTGGTACGTAGAATACTCTTTATGACGGAAACTAGCTAGCGTACCAAATTTGGTTGTCCTCACTTTATTATTTCCAGAGATATAATTTTTTTTTAAAGAAAACACAAAATTTTCCTGCAAAACCTGGGCCGATTTTCCTGAATAACGAACTTGTCCAAGCCACTTGCAAAAGGAAGGCATTTACCAAATTTGATCAAAATCGGACCATTATTATTATTATTATTATATATATATATATATATATATATATATATATATATATATATATATATATATATATATATATATATATATATATATATATATATATATATATACATATACAAACTTAAACTGACCCTGGATATGGGTTCTAGGGGGCCTAGTTCGCGGTCATT